>CM062297.1:580425535-580751171 GCA_031216915.1 Pictodentalium vernedei | reverse complement strand
ATCTTAGGGAGGGGTCAGATTCACGTTTGTTCAAATCGAGTCCCTGGGTTAATATTTGGGTTCCCTATTTGAGCCAGAATTTTAATGTAGTGCAACATAAGGAAATTTCTTTAAAAATCTTCTTCAGATCCACCAATCAGAACCCTTTCATATTTGGTATGTGATATCTCTAGGGCTGTCAGATTCAAGTTTGTTCAAATAGAGTCCCTGGCTTAATATGCGGGCTCTCTGTGGGAGCCCAAAATTTAACTTATTACATTATTATTATTTCAAAAACTGCACAGACAGAAATATTGTTTTTAGCTCACCTGACTGAAAGTCCGGGGCAGCTTAAGTGATGACTTTCTGTCCATCTGTCTGTTTGTCTGGCGAAAACATTACGTTATCAATTTCTCCTCACAAACCGTTGGGGCTAAATTGAACCAAATTTGATATGCATGTTCCTTATATGTCAATTCAAATTTGTTCAAATAAAGTTGCCACGCCTATAAGAGACACCAAGGCACATTACTCTGATAGCACTCATTTCTTTAAAAATCTTCTTCTTTCATTTTTAGTATACAACCTCTATAATGGGGTCAGATTCACGTTTGTTCAAATCGGGTACCTGGATTAATATCTGGGCTCTCTATTGGAGCCCAAAGTTTAACTTAGTGCAATATGAGGAAATTTCCATCGGTTTCCATAAAGAAATGTTGACACTGGCAACGACCTTCGATGAACTTAGTGCAGTTATGCATCAATATTTCCCTTTGGCACACCCTGCAGTGCACATTTTTGACTGGATCGCTTTGAAACTTGGTATGCTTATTTGGGGTGACATCTGGATGGGAACTATCGATTTTCTTCTATTTCTGTCAAAAAATGTTGCTGGCAACGTTCTTTGAACTTAATTAAGTCAGACCTCAATATTTCAATTTGGCACACCCTACAGGGCATATTTATGATCGGATTGCTTTGAAACCTGGAATGCCTGTTTGGGGTGACCTCCAAATGGGAGCTATTTATTTTCTTCCATTTCCGTCAAAAAATCTTGCCGCTGTTAACGACCTTTGACGAACTTAGTCCAGTTATGCATCAGTATTTCCATTTGGCAAACCCTGCATTGCTTATTTTTGACAGGCATCAATATATTCCTTTGGCAAACCCTATAGGGCACATTTATGATCAGATTGGTTTGAAACTTGGTAGGCTTGTTTGGGGTAACCTCTAGATAGGAGCTATTGATTTTCTTCAATTTCTGTAAAAAAATATTGCTGCTGGCAATGACCTTTGATGAACTTAGTCCAGTTATGCATCAATATTTCCATTTGCCACACCCTGCATTGCACATTTTTTACCAGATCGCTTTAAAACTTGGTGTGCTTGTTTGGGGTGACCACTAGATGGGAGCTATCGATTTTCTTCTATTCCCGTCAAAAAATATTGCAGCTGACAACGACCTTTGAACTTAGATTAGTCAGACCTCAATATGTCCCTTTGGCACACCCTACAGGGAACATTTATGATTGGATTGCATCGAAACCTTGTATGCTTGTTTGGGGTGACCTATTGATTCTCTTCGATTTCCATCAAAAAATATTGCTTCTGACAATAGCCTTCGATGAACCTAGTGCAGTTAATGCATCAATATTTCCGTTTGGCAATCCCTGCAGTGCACATTTATAATCGGATCGCTTTGAAACCTGGTGTGCTTGTTTGGGGTGACCTAAAGATGGGAGCTATCCTCTTCTATTTCATCAAAAAATGTTGCAGCTGGCAACGACCTTTGAACTTAGTTTAGTTAGACCTTAATATTTCCCTTTGGCACACCCTACAGGGAACATTTGTGATCGGATTGCATTGAAACCTTGTATGCTTGTTTGTGGTGACCTCTAGATAGGAGCTATTTATTTTCTTCCTTGTCTGTCAAAAAATGTTGCTGTTGGCAACGACCTTTGATGAACATAGTGCAGTTATGCATCAATATTTTCCTTTGGCACACCCTGCAGGGCACATTTATGATCGGATCACTTTGAAACTTGGTATGCTTTTTTGGGGCGACCTCTAGATATGAACTATTGATTTTCTTCCTTGTCCGTCAAAAAATGTTGCTGTTGGCAATGACCTTTGATGAACTTAGTGCAGTTAAGCATCAGTATTCCCCTTTGACACACGCTGCAGGGCACATTTATGATTGAATCGCTTGGAAACTTGGTGTGCTTGTTTGGGGTGACCTCTAGATGGGAGCTATCGATTTTCTTCCATTTCCGTCAAAAATAGTTGCCATTGGCAATGACCTTTGATGAACTTAGTAAAAACTTAGTGCAGTTATGCATCAATATTTCCCGTTGACACTCCCTACAGGACACATTTATGATTGGATTGCTTGGAAACTTGGTGTGGGGTGACATCTATATGGGAGCTATCGATTTTCTTCCATTTCTGTCGAAAAATGCTGCCACTGACCTTTGAACTCAGTTGAGTCAGACCTCAATATTTCCCTTTGACACACCCTTCAGGGCATATTTATGATCGGATCACTTTGAAACTTGGCATGTGTGTTCGGGGTGACCTCTAGATGTGAGCTATTGATTTGTTTTCATTTCCATAAAAAAATTATTGTCATTATAACCAGCCTTTGAACTTACTGCTTTTGTGCAGCAGCTTATCCCTTTTGCACTCTCTGCAGGGTATATTTATGAATCTCCATAAAAAAAAAACAATCAGCATTGCCACATGCAGTGACCTTCAAATTTCTTGCATTTGTGCATTAACATCTTCCTTTGGCATGCCTCAGAGGGCACATTCATTATCAGGTTGTTTTGAAACTTTGTGTGCTTATGCATGGTGACAAAGGAGCTATTGATTTTGTTTTCATTTCCATCAAAAAATGTTGCTGTTAGCAACAATCTTTGAATTTATTGCATTTGTGCATCAACATTCTTCTTTGATATAGCCTACAGGGGACATTTATTTTAGGATTGTTTTTTAACTTTGTGTACTCATTTGGCGGGACCTCTAGATAAGAGCTATTGATTAGCATTCATTTCTGTGAAAAAAGTTGATGTTTACAATAATAACCTCTGAACTTACTGCATTTGTGTATCAACATTCTTCCTTTAGCCAGCCTTACAGTTTACATTTAAAAATGCATGGATTACTCTTAACATTGTGCACACACAATGCTGTTACATGTATGTTTAAATTTCACCAAATAACATTGGTACCAATTTTGCCATTTCACTTATAACTTACCAAGTTCAAGTTTATCAAGTTGAGCTACAGTGTCATTGACACTTTCATTGTTCAACTCAGTATGCCCAGCCCAATAGGGAGGGGGTGGAGGAAAATGCTCCAAAATATTTTTAAAATCGTCTCGTGAACCAGTGGGTACAATGACGAAGTTTGTGGAGTAATAATTGCCTTTCTATTTTCGGAACCGATGATCCTATTTTAACCAAATTTGGTATGTGGTATTACTGTGGTATTACTTGACTCATGCAAAAAAAAAAATAAATATTTTTGAAATGCCCATATTTCCCAAACCACACGGAACAGAGAACTATTATTTGGCATGAAACATCCACAGGACCTGTAGAACTGAATGGTAAAATAAATTGCCATCGGTTGTGTCAGGGTGGTTTATAGTGGGCATCGAAAAAATGCTGAGTCATGATCAGAATCTTTTGATATTTGGTATACAGCATCCATGGGGGGGGGGGGGGGGGGGGGGGGGGGGAGAATGGTGGCAAGAACACGGCACAGAGAACTGTTATTTGGTATGAAGCATCCTTAGGACCAGTAGAATGGAATGGTAGCAAAAATATTTGCCATTGAACAGCATCCATATGGGGGTCAGATACATGTGTGCTCAAATTAAGCCCCTTGGTTCTTATTTAGGCTCAATACAGGAGCTCGAATATTATCTTATGGCAATATGGGGAATAATCTTTAAAATCAAATCGTGTAAAATCAAATTGTGTGCCTTGGTTAATATTTGGGCTCCCTATTGGAACTCGAATTTTAACTTGAGAGAATTTCTTCAAAAATCTTCTTCAGATCCACAAATCAGAGTCATTTGATATTTGGAAAACAACATCTCTAGGAGGAGGCAGATTGAAATTTGTTCAAATCGAGTCCCTGGGTTAATATTGGTACTCCCTGTGGAAGCCCAAATTTTAATTTAGTGCAATATGAGGAAATTTCTTTAAAAATCTTCTTCTTTTGATCCACCAGTCAGGGGGGAACAAAAAAAAATGGCTGCGGTCACTGGGTAGCTTCTTGAGCTCTGTCATGGAGGAAGGTAGATTTGTGAACCTGTGATTGATGATTGTGAGAAATTTTCTTTGACAAGTGACTCTGTTATGTACGGATTTATGTGATGATATTTCCAAGCGCATTCTAGTCTCTGGTGCTTTACCAGGCCTTACTAAAAACTTTGTTACCTATATTTCATTTATAATCTGTTCTTGGAGCCGGGATATTCACTTGGATCTGGAGTAGTGAGTGATGCCTTTGTTTTAACTATACACAATGTGTTAATAATATTAACGTCTACTTTCTTGGGTTTACTAGTAATTCCTGAAGAAATAATGCTTGTGTAAAGCTTTACTTTTGCGTGTGATATAACGTTTATATCCAATTCATGAAGTTATCTGTTGTTGTCACAATACATACACTGTAACAATACCGTATTTATGCAGCTCTCTTTGAAGACAACTGTATCATTTGTACCTCACACATTGAACAGTTCACTTATCGCTTGACTGATCACCTGATTCTTATTGATCTCTATCGATTGTTTCATAATCGTTCAACAGTTGAGACCCAGACGTACTCGATCTCAACACAGTGCTCAAAAGTGATTGGAATTTAATTGAATTTAATTGATTGGAATTTAATACTGAACTCAGAACTTGTGTTAATATTTTGTGTTTTTGTTGTCCCTTTAGTGACAATACCATATGATATATATATACGCTACTATGACATGCTGACATTGTGAAGCCTGTTGATTTGTTGTCAAACTTTTGTTTTAATGGGCAGAAGAAAACAAAAAAACCCTGATAAACGCCGTCGTGATTCCGACGACAGTATCCCGGTGACCCCGCACACAAAAAAAGCAAAACCTAAACTATCAAGTGAGCTTTCACCGGACTATGTTTATTCACAAAATTCGATCAAAGAAACCAGTACTGAGACTGATCTCGAAAGTATAAGTGCCAGTGTATTAAATATGGCAGAATCGACACCTACTGCGCAAACCACTCTAAACCCAGTAGTGGACTTTTTAAAAGTATTGGGCCACCCCTCTGTCAAAGACATGCTTGGGGATATAATAAATAAAGCAATAAACAATGCAGTGAATGAGCGCTTTCTAGCAATAGAATCGAAGGTGGCGGAACTTGAAAAGACTATCTTTGAATGGGATATAACTATATCTCGCCTGAGCAATGATTTAGAAGATCTTCAACAATATGGTCGCTGTACGAACCTCAGGCTATCCGGTGCTCCCGAGACTCAGCAAGAAAACACTGACACAATCATTCTCGAAGTTGCAACAGCTATTGGTGTCCCATTATCTCTGAATGACATTTCGCGAAGTCATCACCTCGGACCAAGACGGGACCCAACAAGCCATCGCCCAGTCATCTTTCGTCTTAATTCATACCGAACTAGGGACAAACTGTTTAAGGCAAAATCCAAATTGAAGCAACTTGATCCCTCCAAACTGTCATGCTTCCACGCCTCCACAATAAATCAAAACACAAAACTTTATATAAATGAAGACCTTACTAGGCTTCGTGCACAAATCGCAACTAGAGCGCGTTTGCTACAAAGAGACTCTAAAATATTAGGCACATGGACTGCTGATGGAATAATATTTGTCAAACTTAAAGATGAATCTGTGCACCGCTTTACAAAACTTCCCGAGTTAACAGAACTTGAGGATAGGCTTCAAAGCCACCCTACATGATGACCCTTCAATTGGCGCAACATGGTGACCCTTTACCTAGCGTAACTACCAAATCGACCTTCAGCCTATGTAAAAAGACGATAAAAACTTATTATTTTAAAGTAGCCTTTTTTCTCTCTCTCTCTTTTGTTGTACCTTACTTTTTCCTATTCATTCTTCAACTACTTTTCACTTCTAATTTTGCATCCTTGAAGCATGGCTTGTGGCCCCCAGCCGGGGCGGGCTCATCGAGCGCGCGTCGATTGTGGGCAGGAGTGGTGCTCTGGGGGAGCAAAAATATGAACATTTTCAATCGGAGAACAATCTGGGCAAATGATGTATTCCACATGCTAGGTAAATGGTCAAACTTAACTAGCTGGTTAATCCTTGAACCTCCTGTAGCCACTTTATACTGCTCCAACAAGTTTACCCCAGTTTTATTCTTAATTGTTTTAAAATTCAACAGTGATGCTGCTTCTATCTCGACAGTTTCTCCATGTCACTGTTGGCTGCCTGAAGAGACAGCCAACAGTGACGTGTGGACATTGCTTGGTTATCTGCGTCTGTGACATGTGTCGCGGTATAGTAATTACTATGAAAATAACCTGTGGAGACTCTAAGGGTTACTGGGGAAATATATGTACTTAAAACAGATTTATAGACTGACTGTCATCACTTGTAAGTTGGTAATAGACTTACAGACTGACTCCCCTCCCTCATCACTGGTAGGTTGGTAATAGATTTGACTAACTGCTCTCCAGTATACGTTCTCTTTTTTTACAAATGTTCCGGCATCACTTCTGAATCACACTTATTGCAAAATCCTTGTATCCAAAGTTCCCTTTTTTATTTTTTGCTTATTGATAATACATAACTTCACGTCTCAAGTGGATATGGGACTAATCCGCACATTTTTCAGGGTCCTTCTTAACTCGCCCAAATGTGTATTGTTTAGATGACCTCATTAGCTGAGGATGGAAGAGGATTGTTCAAACCAACCATCGGTGACTGCAAAGTCCCACAGTATCTGGTAACATAAAAAAAGATTATTTGCATTTCGGATCCAGCATGATATAATAACAAACAATGCAACAGACGCTAGTTACTTATGCCACCGGCTGTAATCATAACCTCAGACTTACGAGCCATTCATTATTGCAAGCGGAGATCGACACTTAAAGGCTCACAGTCCATGTTAGCCATGGTCTACAACGACCTGCCCTGCATACTAGCAAATTTTCTTGACACATACCATATCCATAACTTCATGTGTAAATTACACGTCTTTCCCTCCCAAGGCTTACAGTTCCGAGCGAATCCGCGAAATGAATCTAGCAGTCCCGACTTGATTTGATGCCAGACTCAGGAGAGTCTGAAGTATATGATAGCCCATGGGATGAAATGTCAACAACTTACTTCGCAAACTCCCACATCTTCTTGGACTTGGTATCTAATCGAGTCATGGATGCTATTAGCAGCCATGGCTTGATTTGGTGCCGGTCTCGGCAGGGTGTGGAGCATATGATAAACCATAGGTGGGAATGTCAACAACTTATTTCTTGATCTCCCCAGAAACATTCACCTGGTGGTTAGAGAATTTCATGTTGTGGCCTAAATGGATTTGTGCGAATATAATTCGCGAGAATCGATGTAGATTTTGGCGATGTCAATCGAATTTTAAGTGCAGCCTACTGTTGTATGTCATTTAATGTAATTAAATACTAGTTCCCCAAATTAGTTTATATATATATATATAAATTTGACGGCAATTTGACGAAGTTATATAAAATATTTGATGAAGTGTATATATATATATATATATATATATATATATATATATATATATATATATATATATATATATAACTTCGTCAAATTGCCGTCATGCTCGGAAGTTTACTTCCTTCTAAGCGGCTTTCATTTTTGACTAAAACTTATTCTGTTACGTTAAGTGCCGTACCAATGTGTATCGCGTCATGGGAACGTAAAATTTAGCATCACGCTGATCCTAATTGTTGAATGGGAATTATAAAACTGATCGTGATACGCGTACGTCTTACAGATCGATTTACAGATTACAGATCGATACACATTGGTACGGCACTTAACGTAACGGAATAAGTTTTAGTCAAAAATGAAAGCCGCTTAGAAGGAAGTAAACTTCCGAGCATGACAGCAATTTGACGAAGTTATATTAAATATTTGATGAAGTGTATATATATATATATATATATATATATATATATACAGTGCCAGGCCTATCGACATCAGAATAGCGTCACCTCTACAGAGCTCCTTTGCCATCTCTTTAATGCTTTTGACTATCACAGCTTGTGAAGCAAGGCCGCTTCTGGAAAATGGGGTGTATCACTATTCACACAGGGCTAGACGACTCTGGGCACTACCCTGATGAAAAAGTGTAACTTTCCAACATCTTCCTGTCAACTTTCGCACTTTCGCGACAGGAAGATATCTAATAAATATTATCTGACCCACCATCCTCCAGCCTACCCCTTTGCCTGATACTCCTCTTACTGTCTATATAACAAATCTTAAATCATCAAACTGATTCATATATTGCAACATGGTTACCCTCAGTTTATATATGAGCCAAAAAACTAGCAACTAAACCAAGAGCTTCTACACTCTCTAAACTACCCGGATGTTCCAATTTGAACCCAATGAATCCATCAACAGCAAAACTTAACACACATAATCCCCATTATTTGTTGTATGTCCTTCCTCCAAGACAATACAATGAAACTCATTATACCTTCCTCCAAGACAATACAATGAAACTCATTATACCTCTGTTTATCTTAGATAGGATATTTTCATTATCCGTCGACACTATTTTGCACACTGCACACCGCACTTATGTCTCACCCACCTCCCTTTCTAGAAACTGCCCTTTCCACCTACTGTCTTCTTTCCCAAAGCCAAACTATACTTTCTGCCCCACACAAATGCTCTTTGATCCAAACGAAAGTGACCAGGGCCTGGTTGGCTGGGCGATCGGAGGGGCCCACTCGCTTCTGCTGTTTTCCCAAACTGAATCAAAATGGATGATTTAGATACCTACACAGACTTGGCAATTTCAGGAGAGCGATTTTTTAGCTCTCCTTACTGCCCTCCTGAAAGAATTAAGGAGAGCGAAAAATTGCCCTCCTAAATATTTTGGTCTGGGATGATTGAGATTACATGTATTATGGTCACATTAAATTTTTGTTGAAAAGAAAAAATGTAATTTGACTTCGAAGTCACATAACATCACGTAATTTCATTTTGAAAGTGGTTTAGTGGTAAAAGGTAATGGCTGCAACCATACCCAAACACAGTTGCAATCATTTGAAGCAAAATGGGTCACAGCAATATTTTTTTTTTCTGTCAGTTTCAAGTTCAACAACTGTCATCACAGTTTGAGGGGTAATTATTCAAGGACTATTGACACTATAATATACTACCATTACTACTATCCTGTCACTTGATGCACTTGCACCAGGATGTGGCTGTAGATTCTCATACGCCTACCACTATCACCCCAAGGGGGGTTGAAGGTGGTAGTGGTAGGCGTATGACTTTCTAGGACAACAGGTCTGGGTACACACACAGGTCTTGTCAAGTGTATGTTCGGTTGTTGAGTGAGACATCTACATGTCTATGAGATTTCCCTTTACCTTAGTAAAGTTAATAAAATCACTGATGTAGTCTGTTGGTTTCAGTTTCAATGAGTTTGTTCAACTGGATACTTAAAATGCTGTGTAACGCTAATTGCTCTCCTAAGCTGATTGAGGAGGGCGATTTTTTGCCCTCCTGCATTTTTCAGAATGCCAGGCCTGCTTACAGAATGCGAGTGGGCCAATTCGCTAGTGTGGCAAAAAGTGGCATACATCGTAAAAAACAACTTAATCCTCACACAGTTTTGCCTATTTCCTTATATCTGTGGTATAATGTAATCGGTCTCAGACTTATGCTATCCCTAACCGTATCCACTAATTGGGAACACACCAGTAAAGGCTTGCTAAGAAATATTGCCTATGCACACAATCAATTCTCGACAAAGCAAAACTTGCACGTACTGCCAGGTAACGTTGAAAAACGAACGAGAAACTGCTCTACCTATGATCTCGAAAGGCAACCAAGAGTCTATGTATCTTTGAAAATATTTACGGTCCTCTGTGTTGTGATGACTGGCTTGTCTCTGTGGTTATTAATCCTTCATGTTATCGCTGGTGATATTGAGACAAATCCCGGTCCTGAAAATGTAACACCTTCACCCATAACTGATACATCTTTTTCCTCTGCATCATCCAGCACATCACATGGTATCACATTCTACCATCTCAATATCCAAAGTCTTAAACCAAAACTGGACTCTCTAATTTGTGAGATGCAATGCCATGACGTATGTGCATTTACACAAACTTGGCTTGATACTTCTGATAATAACACGGACATAGAATTACCGAACTTTCAACCTCCACTAAGAAATGATCGTGAATCCAGGGGTGGTGTTTTAGCGATGTACATAAAAAATAATATTCCATATAAACAGAATAAGGACCTAAATATAAAAGGCCTCGAAAGTCTGTGGGTACAACTTTTTACTGACCAAGGGTCAATTCTATTTGGGGTTATTTATCGCCCTCCCAACTCTCCCAACGAAACTTGGAACTTAATTTCAACGGTATTCGAAAAAGCGCTTGATGCAAACATTCCAAAGGTAATAATAACTGGTGATTTTAACGACAACCAATTGAGGGTTCAAGACGGAGCACTACAGCAATTACTCACTGAGTACAACCTCACCCAAACTGTAAGGGAACCGACGCACTACACAGAAACATCTAGTTCTCTCATCGACGTTTTCATAGTGAACGATCAAATACTTCCATATATCGCTAAAACGGATGTCATTGACCCATTCCTCCCAGACCATGTATGATATCACTGCCCAATACTCTTGGTTCTGAAAATCCCCAAACACAAGCCCAACATCGTCAATTGCAACATCTGGTCATATGAAAGAGGGGATTACGCTGGCCTTAACAATGAACTTGACAATATAGACTGGGAAAAAGCAGTATTTGAAACCTCAATCACCACTACCGTCGATAAGCTCACAAACATATTACTTACTATTGCGGCTAAATATATTCCAAATAAGATGACCTCGTGCAGACCTCAACAACCCCCATGGATGCACAACAATATCAGAAAACTAATACGCCAGCGCAAGCGCCTTTACCACAGCACCAAAAAACACAACACTCCACAGTCATGGGAGAAATACTGCCAGAAACGCAACCAGACAATCGCTGACATCAGGAAAGCAAAAAGTAACTTTTACTCTAAAATGGATACTAAATTGAACTACCCAAACATACGCGACTCTAGCTGGTGGAAAACATTTAGCCGTTTGATCTCTACGAAGCATAGGCCCATAACGATGCTGGAGGCTGACGATAAAATGATTGCCACTGACTTAGAGAAAGCAGAAGCTTTTAACAACTACTTCTGTAGTATATCCTCGGTCGATGTTTCTAATCATGCCCTTCCTGAGCTCCACACAAGTCCAGACCAATTGAAACTCAATGCCATTATACTGACCACTGATGACGTACTGAAGGCCTTGAACTCAGTCAATGTATCCAAAGCCAGTGGTCCTGATACCGTCAACCCCCACCTACTTAAAAAATGCGCTTCCAGCTTATCTACCCCCTTAACTAAGTTATTTAATATTATGCTACAGAGCTCGACTTTCCCGAAACAATGGAAATTAGGTAATGTAACTCCAATTCCGAAACAAGGTGACAGCACCGTGTTACAAAACTATAGGCCAATTACCCTACTGAGCTGCTTAGGTAAAATTTTCGAAAAATGCGTCTTCGAAAAAGTTCTATCATTTCTCAAAACTAATATGCTTCTTACCCCACTTCAGTCTGGTTCCTACCTTCCGATTCGACGGTTCTGCAATTAACTGATATTTATAATGCTTTCAGTTCAACACTTGACGATGGCAAAGAAATTAGGGTTGTATTCTGTGACGTGAGTAAAGCTTTTGACAAGGTCTGGCACAAAGGCCTTTTATACAAACTCAAACATATTGGAATATCAGGCCCCTTCCTAAAATGGTTTGAATCCTACTTGAGTGATCGACAGCAACGTGTAGTACTCAACTCCGTATCGTCTTCCTGGGCGCCAGTCAAGGCTGGAGTGCCCCAGGGTTCGATCCTCGGCCCTCTACTATTTCTTATCTATATTAATGATATCGTTGATGACATCGCTAGTAGCATACGACTGTTTGCAGATGATACTTCCTTATATTTAGTCGTCGACGACCCAGACATAGTCGCTGAGATATTAAGCAATGACATAAAACGAATTGAGACGTGGGCCAACAAGTGGCTTGTTAAATTTAACCCCCCAAAAAACGAAACATTGTTAATTACTCGAAAAACACGGGAAACAGCACACCCAACTTTAAAAATGTTCTCGACAGATATCAACGAAGTCTCCCAACACAAACATCTTGGAATAACGTTCAACAATATAGGAACATGGTCAGCCCATTTTACCGACATTAGAGCCAAAGCCTGGAAACGTATTGATATTCTGAGACGATTCAAGTATCGACTCAACCGTAAAACCCTTGAAACAATTTATTATGCATTTGTACGCCCAGTGATTGAGTATGCTGACACTGTCTGGGATAATTGCACAGCGAACGAAGCCAACGAATTAGACAAAATCCAAGTGGAAGCTGCACGCCTTGTCACTGGGGGGACCAAAAGCTCAAGTAGAACGCAGTTATATATCGAAACGGGGTGGGAAAAACTCGAGACCCGAAGAATGCACCATAAACTTATACAGTATTTCAAAATGGTCCACAATCTTGTTCCCGCCTATTTATCAAACATGATTCTGCCTCTCAGCTCTGGATCACAAAGCTACAATCTTCGACATACTAATAATCTAAGAACTCCACTTTGCCGAACACACCTTTATCATACCTCATTCTTACCTGCCACCACTCGTTTATGGAATGACGTGCCTCTTGAAATCAGACAAAATAACTCGCTGACGAATTTTAAGTCATATCTAAATAGAAATAAATGCGTTGTTCCATCCTACTTTTAGGCACAGGTCGCGTCGAGCTCAAATCCTACATTGCCGCTTGCGACTCTGCTGTAGTGGTCTGAACAGTGACTTATTTAATAATTTTGTCGCTGAATCATTCTCATGCAGCTGTGGAGCATGCGAAACCGTGGATCATTACTTCTTTCACTGCAATAGTTTCATCGCAGATACGACAACAAACTCTCGGCAGCATCCAACACCACATTACCACTGATACCTTATTATATGGTAGTGAACATTATGGCCCGGAAATAAATAAATCTAAAGTTCACAAATTCATTCTTCTTACCAAACGTTTTGACTGAACAACCCACCCTTTTTTCCTCATTGCACAAATAGTTGTGGATCTCGATGTATACCGCGCAAAAACCTAGGCACTGGCCACTGTTTCCCTTGGGTCTTTCCAATTCTCGACTCTATCACAAAGTCTTTGTCCTCCTTCCGCACACTATAACCTCCATTATCTCTTTCTGATATCCAATTATTGTTTGTTTTTTTTTCTTTTTGGGTTTTTTTTTTGTTAGCCTGTGTAAAAACCAAGAATTCCCTGTACTGCTGATATCATCATATGTATATTTTCCTATGGAGACAGCCCTGCATAAGCTATATAGCTTCCTGCTGAATCCATTTCCAATTTAGCTATGTACACAACAGCAATATATTTTGTATTCTTCTTTTGTTGTTTTTTTTGGAAATAAATATTGTTTAAACTAGAATCCTTTCATATTTGGTATGTGACATCTCTAGGGTGTCAGATTCAAGTTTGTTCAAATTGAGTCCCTGGCTTAATATGCGGGCTCTCTTTGGGAGCCCAAAGTTTAATTTAGTGCACTATTATTATTTCAAAAACTGCACGGACGAGAATATTGTTTTTTGGTGTGCAACTTTGGTACAGTGGAATTAGATTAATAAAAAAAATTGCTATCGATTTCGTCATGGGGTGTCCTATGGGGGGTGCCCATTTTAACACTGTTGGCAATGGGAAAATGCTGAGTCATCATCTTCTTGTACTCCAACTAATTTGAAACTTTGTCTTCTTTAAAACCACTGGACCAAATTCATTCATTTAAGGCACCAACCATCTTTGGAGTATACCCTTTCTACTTTGTTCAAATGATGGTGCTGCTATTTTCGGGGTGGTGGAGTTTACTCTTCTGATTTTTTCCCCAAACAGTTGCTATGCCCCATGGGGTGGGGTTAATGCTCCATAAGCTCTAAATGCTTTAAAAATCCTCTTCTCATAAGCTACTCGCAATAATGCTTAGATTTCTGGTATGGAACTTACTTTAGTGATGCAGATTCCCTTTTTTTCAGAGGAAGATTTGAACCTAATTTGTCATGTAGTATATATAATCATCACGAAATTTCATATGCAGGTTCAAGGTCATGTCTTGATGAGGACGTCCCCTTTTGGTGGCGATTGGTTAACCGTGACAGCTATGCAAACCCGAAATCCAAAAACGTTTAGTACAGTCTGCAGGTTGTATTTATGAAGGGATTGTTAGCTCAACTTTGGCGAAGCCAAATTTGAGCTTATGCCATGGCCCGTCGTCTGTCGTCTGTCTGGCCGTCTGTCCGTCAACAATTGTATACGGCTCGGGCTAGAGGCCGTATTTATGAACCGATCTTTACAAAACTTCTTGGGTACCTTTGTTATGACCGTGGGACGAGAACGAGTGTTTTTGGATGCGGTCCGAAATTTAAGATGGCTGCCAGCCGCCATTTTGTACCGACGATGCAGAAATCTGTTTTTTGTACAGAACTTCCATATGAAAGCTCTGATTTGAATAATTTTTTGTATGAATGTTTAGTACCATGGGATACATCACATATAATACGGGTTTTTTTCTCGTTCGTAAATTATGCAAATTAGACTAACTTTGATGTTTTTTGGTGTTACTTTCAGCACTGTAAGTGCAAATGCCAATACGGCTCGGGCGAGAGGCCGTATTTATGAACCGATCTTTACGAAACTCGTTGGGTACCTTTGTTATCACCGTGGGACGAGAACAAGTGTTTTGGGGTGTGGTCCGAAATTCAAGATGGCCAATGGCAGCCATTTTGTACAAACTTTGGTGCAATCAGATTTTTGCCCAGAACTTCCATATGAAAGCGCTGATTTGAATAATTTTTTGTGTGAATGTTTAGTACCATGGGATACATCACATATAATACGTTTTTTTTTTCTCGTGCAGAAATTATGCAAATTAGATGAACTTTGATTTTTTCAGTGCTACTTACACACAGTAAGTACACATGTCAATACGGCTCAGGCTAGAGTCTGTATTTATGAACCGATCTTCACGAAACGTCTTGGGTACCTTTGTTATCACCTTGGGACGAGAAAGAGTGTTTCTGGGTGCGGTCCAAAATTCAAGATGGCTGCCAGTGGCCATTTTGTACCGAAATTAGGTCCAATCAGTTCTTTGTACACAACTTCTATACGGCTCAGGCTAGAGGCCGCATTTATGAACTGATCTTTACGAAACTTCTTGGGTACCTTTGTTATCACCGTGGGATGAGAACGAGTGTTTTTGGGTGTGGTCCGAAATTCAAGATGGCCACCAGCAGCCATTTTTGTACCAAAATTAGTGCAACCAGTCTTTTGTACAGAACTTCTGTATGAAAGTTCTGATTTGAATAAATTTTTGTATGAATGTTTAGTAACATGGAATACATCACATATAGTACGGGTTTTTTTCTCGTGCAGAAATTATGCAAATTAGATGAACTTTGATTTATTCAGTGCTACTTATACACTGTAAGTGCACATCTCAATACGGCTCGGGCTAGAGGCTGTATTTATCAACCGATCTTCACAAAACTTCTTGGGTACCTTTGTTATCACCTTGGGACAAGAACGAGTGTTTCTGGGTGTGGTCCAAAATTCAAGATGGTTGCCAGTGGAAATTTTGTACCGAAATTAGGTCCAATCAGTTTTTTGTCACAATTTCTACACAGCTCATATTTGTGAACTGATCTTCACGAAACTTCTTGGATACCTTTGTTTTCACCTTGGGACAGGAATGAGTGTGTTTTGGGGTGCCTTTGTTATCACTGTGCTATGAGAACAAATATTTTGGGGTTCAGTCAGACCCACACTGGGACTCAAAGATTTCTTTTCTAGTTTAGCATCTGACTGTCACCCACCTTTACAATACTTTACCTACACATTTGTTACAGGCAACGGTCAGCATTTATGTACAGACCGTTACAATACTTTATATGTACCTTTGTTATCAGGTCATTACCTAGATGTTTGTCATTGCTGTGTCACATACTATACATGTACATGTCTTTGTCTTGACAAGTTGAGCTACAGTGTCATTGACACTTTCATAACTTTGTAGGATGACTCTGTGTAATGTCTAGATGAGAACGTCCTAGTTTGGTTGTGTTCAGTCAATCGTGACAGCCGCCGGGGCACGTAACCTATGTTACTTGATGACTGTATAATGTCTAGATGAGAACGTCCCCTTTTGGTCACGATCAGTCAACCATGATGGCTATGCGAACCGGAAACCCAAAAAACCTTTAGCTCAGTCTACAGGTCATATTCATGAAGGGATTTTAACTTTGTAGGATGACTCTGTGTAATGTCCAGATGAGAACGTCCTAGTTTGGTTGTGTTCAGTCAACCGTGACAGCCGCCGGGGCACGTAACCTAGATTCCTTTAACCCATTCTACAGCTTGCATTTATGAAGGGATTTCATTGCAAATTTGTGGGATGACTCAGTATAATATCTAGATGAGAACGTCCTAGTTTGGCCATGATCAGTCCACTGTGATGGCTGCACAGGCACGTGACCTAGATTTGTTTAGCACAGTCTACAGTTCTTATTTATGAAGCGATTTCATTGTAACTTGAAAGGACAACTCAGTATGATGTTTAGATGAGACTGTCTTATTTTGGTTACAAGCGGTCAGCCATTACAGCTGCCTGGTCACGTGACCTAGATTCCTTTAGCACTGTCTACAGGTTGTTTTTAGCTCACCTGACTGAAAGTCAGGATGAGCTTTTCTTATCACTCTTCGTCCGTCGTCCGTCCGTCGTCCTGCATGAAGGTGGTGTTTGAGCCTCTTTCTCCTAAACCACTGGCCACATTTTAATTAAATTTCATGTAAGTGGTGGTTATATAGGGACATTTTGATTTTTATCCAAATTAGGTTTCGGCTCATATTGAGCAGAGGTGTGGGGAAAAAATGGCCAAATATTTTGAAAATCTTCTTCTAATGAACCACCAGTAGCAGATACTTGATATGTGGTATACAGAGTCCTTTTGAGGTTTAGAATCAATTTTGTTCAAGAGAAGTTTGTCGGGCATTATTTGCCTTCGTTATGGGAGGGGCAAAAATTTTGGCCATGCCTAAAATTTCTATTTTCTGAACCATGAGGTCGATTTGAGCCAAATTTTGTATGAGATGATAATGGGTCATAAGTAGTTGATTGATGCAAAAAAAGAATTTTCTCATTGCCCCGTGGGAACCTCGGGAGCTAAAAATAGGAAAAACCTTAAAACTGCCATATCTCCAAAACTACACTGCACAGAGAATTCTTATTTTGTATAAAGCTTACTTTTAGCCAGTAGAATAGAATGGTTAAAAAAAATCCCTATCGGTTTGATCACAAGGTACTTTTTTCAGGACTTTGAAAAAGTGCTGAGTCAGCACTTTTTAACACTGTAGGCAATGGGAAAAACATTAAAAAATCTTCTTCTCCAGATCCAGCTGGCAGAATCTTTTGATATTTGGTATGCAACATTGTAGTGTGGATTTGATTCAAGTTTGTTCAAATCGGCCCCCTGGGTTCATATTTGGGCTCAGTATAGGAGCCCGAATTCGAACTTAGTGCATTTCAGGCAAATTTATTAAAAAATCTTCTTCTCCAGATCCAGCAGGCAGAATCTTTTGATATTTGGTATGAAACATTGTGGGGTGGATCTGATTCAAGTTTGTTCAAATCGGCTTCCTAGATTCATATTTGGGCTCACTGTAGAAGCTCGAATTCGAACTTAGTGCATTTCAGGCAAATTTCTTAAAAAATCTTCTTCTTCAGATCCAGCAGGCATAATCTTTTGATATTTGGTAAGCAACATTGTGGGGTGGATCTGATTCAAGTTTGTTCAAATCGGCCACCTGGGTTTATATTTGGGCTCAGTATAGGAGCCCAAATTTGAACTTAGTGCATTTCAGGCAAATTTCTTAAAAAATCTTCTTCTCCAGATCCAGCAGGCAGAATCTTTTGATATTTGGTATGCAACATTGTGGGGTGGATCTGATTCAAGTTTATTCAAATCGCCTCCCTGGATTCATATTTGGGCTTACTATAGAAGCCCGAATTCAAACTTAGTGCATTTCATGCAAATTTATTAAAAAATCTTCTTCTCCAGATCCAGCAGGCAGAATCTTTGATATTTGGTATGCAACATTGTGGGGTGGATCTGATTCAAGTTTGTTCAAATCGGCTTCCTAGATTCATATTTGGGCTCACTATAGAAGCTCGAATTCGAACTTAGTGCATTTCAGGCAAATTTCTTAAAAAATCTTCTCCAGATCCAGCAGGCAGAATCTTTTGATATTTGGTATGCAACATTGTGGGGTGGAGCTGATTCAAGTTTGTTCAAATCGGCCCCCTGGGTTCATATTTGGGCTCAGTATAGGAGCCCGAATTCGAACTTAGTGCATTTCAGGCAAATTTATTAAAAAATCTTCTTCTCCAGATCCAGCAGGCAGAATCTTTTGATATTTGGTATGAAACATTGTGGGGTGGATCTGATTCAAGTTTGTTCAAATCGGCTTCCTAGATTCATATTTGTGCTCACTATAGAAGCTCGAATTCGAACTTAGTGCATTTCAGGCAAATTTCTTAAAAAATCTTCTTCTCCAGATCCAGCAGGCAGAATCTTTTCATATTTGGTATGCAACATTGTGGGTTGGATCTGATTCAAGTTTGTTCAAATCGGCCCCCTGGAATCATATTTGGGCTTACTATAGAAGCCCGAATTTGAACTTAGTGCATTTCAGGCAAATTTATTAAAAAATCTTCTTTTCCAGATCCAGCAGGCAGAATCTTTTGATATTTGGTATGCAACATTGTGGGGTGAATCTGATTCAAGTTTGTTCAAATTGGCTTCCTAGATTCATATTTGGGCTCACTATAGAAGCTCGAATTCGAACTTAGTGCATTTCAGGCAAATTTCTTAAAAAATCTTCTTCTCCAGATCCAGTAGGCAGAATCTTTTCATATTTGGTAAGCAACATTGTGGGGTGGATCTGATTCAAGTTTGTTCAAATCGGCCCCCCTTGGTTTATATTTGGGCTCAGTATAGGAGCCCAAATTTGAACTTAGTGCATTTCAGGCAAATTTATTAAAAAATCTTCTTCTCCAGATCCAGCAGGCAGAATCTTTTGATATTTGGTATGCAACATTGTGGGGTGGATCTGATTCAAATTTGTTCAAATCAGCTCCCTAGATTTATGTTTCGGTTCACTATAGAAGCTCGAATTCGAATTTAGTGCATTTCAGGCAAATTTCTTAACCCTTTACCCAACGTAACGGCCAAAACCGGCCAGCGCGATTCTCAAAAATCGCCAATGAATTTTTATTATTTTTTCATTTTTTGTCTCAAAAACAAAGGTTATGACCCCTCGTTGGAATGAGCTCGTCGAGCTCGTTCCAACGAGGGGTCATAACCTATGTTTTTGAGACAAAAAATGAAAAAAATTAGTTATTCAAGAATTTTGTTTGCAAGTGTCGTCTGCTTTTCATGTTAGGTAAAGGGTTAAAAAATCTTCTTCTCCAGATCCAGCTGGCAGAATCTTTTGATATTTGGTATGCAACATTGTGGGGGGGTGGATCTGATTCAAGTTTGTTCAAATTGGCCCCCTTGGTTTATATTTGGGCTCAGTATAGGAGCCCAAATTTGAACTTAGTGCATTTCAGGCAAATTTCTTTGAAAATCTTCTCAAGATCCAGCATGCAGAATCTTCTGATATTGGGTATGCACCATGCTTAGGGGGGGGAGGGGGGGGGTGGGGGGGGGAGATTCAAGTTTGTTCAAGCCAAGTCCCTGGGTTCATATTTGGGCTCACTGTGGTAGCCCGAATTATAACTTAGTTCAAAATGAGGAATTTTCTTTAAAAATCTTCTTCAGATCCAGCAGTCGGAATGTTTTGATATTTGGTATGCAGCATCCTTAGGGAGGTGAGATTTAAGTTTGTTCAAGCCATGGCCCTATGTCCATATTTGGTCTCACTGTGGGAGCCCGAATGATAACTTAGTTCAAAATGAGGAATTTTCTTTAAAAATCTTCAGATCCATCAGTCGGAATGTTTTGATATTTGGTATGCAGCATCCTTAGGGGGTGAGATTCAAGTTTGTTCAAGCCATGTCCCTGCCATGTCCCTAGGTCCATATTTGGACTCAGTGTGGGAGCTCGAATTGTAGTAACTTAATTCAAAATGAGGAATTTTCTTTAAAAATCTTCTTCTTCAGATCCAGCAGTCGGAATGTTTTGATATATGGTGTGCAGCATCCTTATGGGTGTGAGATTCAAGTTTGTTAAAGCCAAGTCCCTGGGTTCATATATGGGCTCCCTGTGGGAGCCTGAATTATAACTTAGTTCAATATGAGGAATATTCTTTAAAAATCTTTTTTTTTTAGATCCACTGGTCAGAATCTTTGGATATTTGGTATAAGCTTTTCTTAGGAGGAGCAGATGCAACTTTTTGAAATCAATTCTCTGGGTTGATATTTAGGCTACCATGTAAGGTGAGCACCCTCAGGCCCCTTGGGGCCTCTTGTTTTATGAAGGGATTACATTGTAACTTGGTTGGATAACTTGGTATGATATCTGGATGAGACTGTCCTATTTTGGTCATGATTGGTCAACCGTGACCGCTGAACCATCACATGACCTAGATTCCTTTAGAAAAAGTCTACGAGTTTATTAGCTCACCTGACTGAAAGTCAGGGTGAGCTTTTCTGATCACTTTTCGTCCGTCGTCCGGCGTCCGGCGTCCGTCGTCCGGCGTGAAGGTGGTGTTTGGGTCTTTTTCTTCCAAACCACTGGCCGCATGTTAATGAAATTTCATGTGAGTAGGGGTTATATAGCGGCATTTTGATTTTTGGGCAAATTAGGTTTCGGCTCATATTGAGCAGAGGGGTGGGGCAAAAATGCTCCAATTCTTAAAAAATCTTCTTCTCAAGAACCAGCAATAGCAGAGACTTGATATTTGGTATGCAGCTTCCTTTTGAGGTGTAGACTCAAGTTTGTTCAAGAGAAGTTTGTAGGTCTATACTTGGCGATGTTATGGGAGGAGCAAAAATTTTGGCCCCACCCCAAATTTCTATTTTTTAAACCGAGAGGCCAATTTGAACCAAATTTTATGTGAGGGCTTATTGGGTCATAAGTACCTAATTTATGCAGAAATTTTTTTTCCTGTAGCCCCGTGGGAACCACAGGAGCTAAAAATAGAAAAAAATTAAAACGCCTATATCTCAAAAACTGCACGGCAGTGAGAATTTTTATTTGGTGTGAAGCTTTCTTGGGACCAACAGAAAGGATTGGTAAAAAAAAATTGCTATCGGTTTTATCATAGGGTACTTTTTCGGGACTCTGAAAAAGTGCTGAGTCAGTATTTTTTAACACAGTAGGCAATGGGAAAAAAATAAAGAATTGTTTTCTTCCAAACCACTGCTCTAAAAGCTTTCATATTTTACATATAACATCTTTGGAACATTGATTCACATATTTGTAGAAATCAAATTCCTCGGTCCATATTTGGGTTCCCTATGGGAACCCAAATGTTCAAATTAGTGCAATATGAGGGATATATTTTAAAAATCTTCTTCTTCGGATCCACAAATCAGAATCTTTTGATATTTGCTATGCATCATCCTTAGGGGGGTGAGATTGATGTTTGTTCAAGCCAAGTCCCTGAGTTCATATTTGGACTCCCTTTGGGAACCCAAATTGTAACTTAGTGCAATACGAGGTATATTCTTTTAAAATCTTCTTCTTCGCATCCACCGGTCAGAATCTTTTGATATTTGGTATACAGTATGCTTAGGGAGGTGAGATTCAAGTTGTTCAAGTCAAGTCCTTCGGCTCATATTTGGTCTCCCTGTGGGAGCACAAATTATAACTTAGTTCAATATGAGCAATATTCTTTAAAAAAATTTTTTTTTTCAGATCCACCAGTCAAAATCTTTTGATATTTGATGTACAGCATTCGTAGGGGGGGGGGGGGGGGGGGGGGGGGGGGGGGCTGAGAGTGAAGTTTGTTAAAGCCAAGTCCCTTGGTTCATATTTGGGCTCACTGTAGAAGCCCAAATTATACCAAAATTTTTATTTTCCAAACCAAGAGGTCGATTTGAACCAAATTTGATATGAGGGCTTATTGGGTCACAAATACCTAATTTATGCCATAAATTGTTTTCCTGTCCCCCACGGCAACTACAGGAGCTGAAAAAATTTTTTTTTTTTGAATGCCCATATTTCCAGAACTACATGGCACTGAGAATTTTTATACAATGTGAAGCTTCCTTAGGGCCGGGAGAAAGGAATGGTGAAAAAAATGCCATTGGTTTTATCATAAGTACTTTTCCAGGACTAAAAGTGCCGAGTCATCATTTTTTAACACTGTAGGTAATGGGAATAACGTTGAATAATCTTCTTCTCCCAAACCACTGCTTCAGAAGCTTTTGTTTTTGGGTTCCCTATGGGAGCCCAATGTATAACTTAATTCAGTATGAGAAATATTCTTAAAAAATCTTTTTTTTCTGATACTCCTCTCAGAATCTTTTGATATTTGATTTTTAGTTTTCTTAGAAGCGGCAAATTGAAATTTGTTCAAGTTCTGGTTTATTGATAAAATTGGGCCCAGTAACCAATTCCTGCGTTGAAAGCCCTGTAAAGTGGGCAGTAATAGGCATAAACGATTGACCAAACCTGATATTATAATTATGCCTCTGTAATGATGTAGCCTTAGAAAGTGACCTTAAATTCCAATAAATAAATAGATAAATTATTGAGTACCCAATATGGGGATCTAACATATGAACACTCTGGGTTACTAAGTAGAGAAAACACTTTTATGTTGAAAAACTGATAATAACCACAAGGCAGAATCCCTTGCTATTTTGGTGATATGACTCGGCCAGTATCAGGTGAGCGCCCTCAGGCCCCGTGGGGCCTCTTGTTTATAAAGGGATTTCATTGTAACTTGGAAGGATGTCTCGTTTTGGAATGATTTTACTGTAACTTAGTAACTTTGGCTGGCATACATTAACTGTGAGGGCCACATTAACCCAGGCCTCAATTCTTTAGTACAGTCTACACCTCAGATTATTCTTATTGAAAACATAGCATAACGTCATGGAGCAATATGGATGTTCCAAAAACTTTTCCATAAAACATTTTTCTAAGTGTATGGACGTTAATTGGATTGAAATTCGACATATTCATCTTTTTTATGTAATTCTGTTGGACGCCAAGGTGATTGGACATGTTTCTTCTGTGTTCCACATCTACGTGATTGTTTACTAATTGAATGTTATGACGATCATCAATAATTTATTAAGTTTACAGAAGATTAAATGAGGGGATTAACATGTGATTATATGTCCAGATTACCATTTAGCAGATTATAGAACCAGTTATGGGTAGTATGGCTTCTGTAGTGAATGAAGATTCCACAGCAAAAGAAACTATTACGGACATTATGGCTTCCACAGTGAACGACGATTCCACAGCAAATGATTCTATTACGGACATTATGACTTCTTTCGTGAATGAAGATTCTGTAGCAAAAGAGGCTGATGACAACTGTGTGGATTATATTCGCGATTACGAGCTGAATGTGGAAAAAACAGTTCGTAAAAAAACCAGTGGACTAATGGATGACATTCACGATATACAAATAAAATCCCAAGGAAGATAAGATGTGTTGTTATTACTCAGGACATGGAGAAATTTGAAGATTATAGAAAAAGGTTTCACTAAATATTATTGGGTTGAGAATAAAAATGTTGAAACGAGGGGGAAAGGTGTGGGAATGCATTTCTGACAAGTGCGGCGTAATAGTGGAAGACAAACTTACAATTCCTAAAAACAGAGGAAACAAGGTGAAAGTGCGTATTTATAGGACAAATAATAAAATTATGATACAGGGAGCTAAACCCAACATTCGCTGGTGGATAACCACAGACCTTCCCAGCATCTACGAATTAGGTCTGAATTCCCAATTTGAAGGAAATATCAAGGAAATGGCGGACAAATTATTTTCTGAGCGAGGAGAGAAAAATGTGAAGTTAGACAATGAAATGTCTTTGCCCACAGAAAAGCAGACATCCCAAATGAAGCATTCAGTTGTGAAGTTTAGAACGCCCAAATCTACAAAAAAATGTGTCCTTATATCATCAAGTGACAAAACACCTGTTAATCTTCAGCCTTTCCCCGTCAACTGTAGCACCAAAAAGATAAATTCTACTCTGCAGCCTGATGTAGTGAGCTATTCAGTGTTAAAACGATCGATTGATCAAATTCAGATCATGGTTGAGGATGTTAAAATTTCTCAAAGAGACCAGGAGATAAAAATTCAAGAATATATCAGTGACTTGAATGTCCTGTTTCATAACATTCTGAAGGTAAATTAGGAGGAGTTGAGTGACAAAATCAGGATATTAACCAAAGAGGGTGAGTGTTTGAAAACGGAAAATAAACTCAGAAATGATCTGAACTCTATCCGTCAAAGATCAACAACAACAGAGGCAGGCGTCGATATAACGGTGACCCTGTGAATCATGAAATATCACCCAAACAGGTTTCAGTATCGTACCCGAAAGAAGTTCAACATTGTACTCCATCACCTAGGCTTATGGCATCTCCTCTTATAAATGACAGTTATGACACCACCTGGGGAGCAATATTACTTCCCCCCCCCCCCCCCCCCCCCCCCCACTGCATGTGTAGCATACGTGTGTCCCGGGTGAGATAGCAGTGAGAGACGGATGTATCCCACCCCACCCACGTGACGTTATACATTTATAAAGTTATTATGATGTTATGCATATCGTATCAGTTTCTTGCTACCAACTAATTCATATTGACATCATCGGAATGCAGTGTGATCAAAGTTCGATGCTCTAAAACTCTTCAACCCTCAAGCTGCCACCGTTCCAAATCGATTTTGTGGTATATACCTTTGGTATATACATAACTTGTGCATGCTCTTTCCGATGGTGTCATCAGTTTCTCAAAACAACGAATACAAAATGAGTTGATTGAATCAGCATGTGACTCCCGATTACCATGGGCTAATGTAATCGCTGCATGGTGGGGGAGAAAAATCATCCTCGATGAGTCTGAAGGTGGGAATGGGGAAATCTCGTCCTCGGGGCAAGATATTTGAACCAGACCCTCGGCTAGCTTCGGGTCTGGTTCAAATATCTGCCCCTTGGGTGAGATTTCCCCATCCCACCTCCAGACTCATCGGGGATCATAATAATCCCAGATATAGCTGTAGAAAACAGGTTTGGTATCCTTGGGGAGAATTTTGCTTTGTCGCTCATTCGGGTTGGAAAAGGGGAAGCGAAATGCAATGTCGCTCCCAGGCGGAAAATGCGGCGAAATGAGCTTTCATTCAACAGGAACTCATATGATAACCAGCAGAATAATCCCACACACCTGATCATTGGTGATTCAGTAATCAGAGGAATTGACCCACAACTTATGTCGTTAAGGGGTGAAAATGTTAAAAAGTTTCTGCAACCACATCAGCAAATTGATGGACTGATTCAGTGGTTACAGACTGTAGATGTTGTGCATCATGTGAATCGGATTACTATTCACATTGGAATTAACTCATGCAGGAACAATACTCTTGTGGACTAATCTTCCATTGAGCAGTTAGTTTTAATCCTAAGAGAGAAATACCCTTATACAAAACTAGTTTTCTTATCTATATTACCAGCACCAACGTATCCAGATGTTGATGCCCTGATAAAACAGACTAACATTCGATACGCAGCTGTTTGTAAGAGGATGAATTACACTTTTGTGATAAATGACACTGGCTTCGTATCAAATCGGGGCATCTACCGAAAACATTTGTTTAGGGAATCGTGTCACGTAAATCATATTGGCATCAAAGTGCTCTCTAAACGGATTAAGTACGCATTACGTAAACCAGTGTCAGTCATCCAGTATGAATGTTCGGGTTATGGAGTTCAGAGATAAAGTTTCCCCCGCACCATGAACCCCAATATTGGAACAACAAATTTAATCTGACAGAAGGGGTTACTAAAAACAACTTTTCCAATCACAGTGGTCCAACAACTAAGGAATACCCGAATGTGAACGCATTTGATAACAATGCGCGCCCTCAGAATGCCCAAATACAAGTCACGAAAAGGATACAACTCATACTGTCAGTGGTCATAAACAACTATTAAGCAATGAGAAATTTGAATTTTTACGCCAGCAAAGTTCGAGCATACTAGAATATATGAACAGACCAGTCTGAACATGAATTAACAACTGACTCAATATTACCAATATACGTGATTCATTTCTACATGTATGTTTCTTTTTTTGGAGTGATGTAGGGTGTTTGTAAACATAAGATTTTAAGATTATAAGATTTCCGTGTGTTCTGTACTGGCCTCGTATACCATTGGTTAACTAGCATTCCCTTTTTGGGGTATGTCCGTTGCCGAGTGTGGTTTAGTACAGTTTCACAAAGTGGTTGGTGCCGAAGGAAACTCTCTTTCTCGGCATGGATTTGTACACACGCCATGCACACGGGAAATTTGAAAAAGAGAACGTCTCGCTAATTTCGATGTGGTGCTGTATATAGATTTAATAGATTAAATTATATCATGAATTTAAATTAGCCATTGTGCAAAAATAAGAGTGATCCGACAAATCTTATCATAAAAACACATTTTTCAGAATTTTCCCCAGTATCAGAGGGTGAGGTGTCAAAGTGCATTTTCTCATCACCAAACAAATCAAACAACCTTGATCCAATTCCCACGTCGCTGTTGTGTGTATGTGTGTGTGTGTGTGGGGGGGGTTGCTTGTGTGTGTGTGTGTGTGTGTGTTATCACGATAACAGAGACTTGACATCGATCTGAGCATGAAATTATACTACTGGGTTATACTTGCCTTCATATAAGTCACAGCATCTCCCAACGTAAAAAGGGAGGCATTGCGTTCTACTATCTTGACAGATATAAACCGTTCTTTCAGCAATCATTCTGTGTCGATAAATTATCACTATGGGTACAATTCGATGGCAAAATGTTCAATATGCAGACCCCGGTTGTTTTTGCTTCTGTGTATATACCCCCTAACAATTCTTCTTACTGGAATACGATCAAACTCGAAAATTCTATATTCGCAAAAATTGAACAAAAACTCGGGGAGAATGGGTGTGACGGTCTAATTCTAAAAGGGGGTGATTTCATCGCCTGAACAGGAGAAATGCCTGATTGCATTACAGATGATACCGGACTTCATGACCCACTTCCCAATTCCTACACCATTGACTCTTGCTCTAAATGTTTTAGTTTAGATAAAATGACTAATAGTTATGGAAGAGAGCTTCTGGCTCTATGTCAAGCAGCAAAGCTGAGAATAGTCAATGGGAGAAGTAAGGGAGATGCAATGGGTAACTTTGCCAGCTACCAATATAATGGAGCGAGTGTCGTAGATTATATAATAGTATCAGATAAATATTTGTCCGCTGTAGATTATTTTTGTGTTAAAGAGCCAACTGAGCACTCTGACCACTGCCAACTGGCGCTACACTTGAAACATCTATGCCATAATCGTCCAACAAAAAACGCTCCAAAATACAGTTACACCCAGTCTAAGTATACCCTAAAATGGACCAAAGATAACCCAACGAAAGCTTTAGAGGCATTTTTGCGGCAAGACATACAGTTTAAAAACTGGCAGTTTATAATGAAAAATTACACTAATGACGAATCTGGTACAGAAGAAGCAATAACTGATTTGACTGTTATACTGTCCGACATAAACAATCTGGCATCCATGAGAATTTTGAGTGCCCCTAAAAAGAAAAAAACCTAAAAGGAAATGGTTTGATGATGAATGCAAACATCTAAAATACGCCTTGCAAAATTCACTTAAGACTCTTCAGCCAAACCCTCAGGATACATCTCTGTTGCAAAAGTTTTTTCATTATAAGAAAATGTATAAAAGAGCAACGAAGAAAAAATCCAAAATGCACTACAAAAACATATGGGAAAACCTCGAAAAATTATCATCTTCAGATCCAAAAACCTATTGGCAGACAATAAAGTCTTTTTGGACATACAATGTTGAGATTAATCATCTAGACCCCGACAGGTCTGTTGATTTCTTTAAAACGCTTTTGTGTCGACCACAAACCACGAAAATGCATCCGATGTTATAAACACAGAGGTGGATATACAACACCCATTGAATAATGACAAAATTTCAGCTACCAAAGTAATGCACTCTCTGAGATGTCTTAAAAACAATAAATCGACCGGGTGTGATAACATTTCAAATGAACTCTTAAAAATAATAGTCCCGCTTATGATTGATCAGGTAAGTAAATTATTTAATCAGGTATTTGAATCACATCATTATTCCTCCCTCATGGAGTAAGTCTGTTTTCACCAAATTATATAAGAAGGGTGATCAAAATGATCCCAATAATTATATAGCTGTTACCATAAGTGGTGCTCTGGGTAAGCTATTCAACAGAGTTATCAACGAGAGGATTAATATCTATTTTGAAGATAATTCCTTGATTAGTGATAATCATTTCGGGTTTAGAAAGCACCGTAGTACTATTGACAACGCCTTTATTCTTAAAACAGCTATAAACAAATATAAAAAACTTAAACAACCGTTATATGCTGTTTTTATTGATTTTAGAAAAGCATTTGATACTGTTGTTAGAAACATTCTTTTTGATAAATTACTCTGCCTTGGGAAACAGGATAATGTATTTAAAATCCCTGTATCGCTCAAGTTACTATCAAATAAAAACTTTGCAAGGATTAAGCCCACCCTTAATGTCAACAGTTAGATTCAGACAAGGTTGTGTGATCTCTTTATCATTGACATTGGCATAATCTTTGATGAAAAATGTGATCCTGTCTGTCTACATACCACAAATCTAAGTCACTTGCTGTTTGGAGACGATTTAGCGATCATCTAAAACTCATCTACAGGGACTACAGAGCGCATTGGATAACTTGAATGCGTACTGCACTAAAAACACAATTAGCGTAAATGTTGACAAAACTAAAGTTAGGATTTTTCAATCACGAAAGAATAAGGAGCCCCATGGATTTCATATTGGGAACACAATGAGCTTATACACGCCCATCAGTACACATATCTGGGTCTTTTGTTAACATTCAACGGTAAACTACAGAATGCGCAACAAGATCTCAAACTGAAACAACAACTTTAAAAGAAAGTGTCTTCCGCCTGTTTCGTTTTACCTAAAACTGTTCAACATCCTGATAAAACCCATCCTCTTGTACGTCAGTGAATTGTGATGGGCCACAGAATTCAACGATGCTAATATTGATAAATCGCCATGTGAAACCGTTCATATTCAGTTCTGTAAGTTAGTCCTGGGTGTGAACAATAAATCATCGAACCATGCAGTGAGAGCTGAACTTGGACAGTATCCACTGCACACAGATGCCAAAATACAGTTCGCTAAGTTTGTATCAAAATTATATGATCTCCAAACCCCTTCCTTACTATCAGAGGCTAGAACTGAATCCAAGAATTACTCTATGCCTGACTCAATGTTGGTTAAATATCAGTAGCTTATAGCAAATTATAATCCTCAAAATAACTCTGATCAGAAAATCCTGTTTCAACCTGTGAAATAATTTTTATAATGCTATCTTTGATGACAACAGGAAAACTCGAAAAAATAAGCGGAGAACTTATCGAGAGTTCAAAAACAAATATCACCTGGAACCTTATTTGATCTATACAACATCCCCCGAGGCGAGAAACATATTTACTTGTTTACGAGTAAGTAACCACCAACTTATAGAAAAGGGGAGGCATATGCAACCACTCATCCCCGTAAGTGAATGCTTATGCACGGTATGCGGCTCAGGTGCAGTGGAAACAGAATGGCACTTCGTTATGGAGTGCAGTGAATATGCATCTCTTAGAGAATGTGCAATTTACAAATTTGAACGTGAATAACAAGAGTTTGTTGAGATGGACACATCCGAGAGATTCATATTCCTGACGAGAAACAATGTTCCACAGCTATGCAGTATCATCTGTAATAAGAGCCAGCAATTCTTAAAACAAGGAGAACAAGTTTTGTCAATCTGACACCAAGAGGTGATATTAACAATATTATATTACAACCACTATAAGCCTTGATATTTATATTTGTCATTTGGAATTAGTATTGTTTTACGTTTCTATTTATGTTGATTTTGTTTCTACAAAGCAGTCTGCCCTTGTTCTGGTGTATTTGCTTAATAAATCTTATCTGATCTCATCTATAGGGAACAGAAATTTAACATATTCTCAATTATCACAATTCTTGTCTTATTTCATCATCCTTTCATAAACATTGAACATTATCCTTTTCATCAAACACTACACACAGTCAAGTTAAGCTACAGTGTCACTGACACTTTCATTCAATTAGTTCGGTTATTTATCTTGTAGATCCCCTGTGGGAACCCCGGGAAGTGAAGCAGTGCTTGTTTACTGTGGTAAACAAGCTCTGTTTCCCTGGCAAAATAGGACCCAGTCACTAATGCTTGGGGTGCGAGTCCTCTAAAATAGGCAACATGGGGTATAAACGAATGACTGACCTTGACTTTATCTCCATGTTATGGTCATGATTAGCCATTGTGCAAAAGTATGTGACCTTAAACAACAATAAATAAATAAATATCTTGTAGATTCTCCTATAAATTTACCTTTCATAAAGCCCAACTGGCTTTCCGATATCACTTTTGGAAAAATTCATTTTTGTCAACTTGCAATTGCTGCAAGCTTATTTTGAAGTCAACATTTAAAAGTGTGATTGGCTGCCAGTTTTTAGCTCACATGAGCGAAGCTCAGTGGGAGCTTTACTAATCGCTTTCCATCCGCCATCCGTCCATCGTCAGTCCAGCGTTAACTTTACATTATCAACCTTTCCTCAGAATCTCCTAGGGGGGTTTGATCATCCCCTACTAGGCGGGTCCTCAGGTGGCGGATGGAGGACGGCCTGCTCAATTGGGCAGGTTTGCTCATTTCTAATTGGCAGGTTTGCTCAATTGAGCTGGTTCGCTGCGAAATACAAAAATACGCAGCCCCGGACCAAAATGATCAATCCTGCTAATACCATCTGGCAGGCACCTTGTTCTCCCGTGAGGTGCGTTCCGAAAGCCCTGGAAGAAGGAATCCTGGCAGTTGAAGACTCGGGCCCCGGTTAGGGCAGTCTCCAAGGATGGGGATCAGGTCGTAAACTCTGTTTGGCCCTGGTCTCCATTTTTTCTGATAATGTCCAAGACACTGCTTTGGCCCCAATTTCGGGAGTAGAAGGATGGTCGGATGGCCCGTTCTGGCCAATCGGGAGCCCCCACCCCAAAAGTACTGGGTGTCACGTCGGGGGGCATTTGGTGGTCATTCAATCAATCATTTCTTTTATTCACATAACATAATTGCCATTGTGTACTGTTTTTAAACACTTTGTATTTTAATAACCACTTAGTTTTGCTGCACTGTCTGTTTTGGTTATGCATTACGGTGTTTTATACAGTGATTGATTGGATGGCCACCATCTGAAGACCTGGCACTTCCAGGCACGGGTCAATCAGTCAGTGATATGCTTCGGCATCAACACTGACTGAGTATACTGCTCCATATCAGGTATGTGGGAATACCGGCAACCCGGTGGGTTCACTGCATGGCAGTAACCCTACCCCTTGTTGGACTCCATGGTGGGTGGGAGCCGGGGCAGTGAACGCATTACTACATTAACATGGATCACATACCCAATAAAAAAAAGAAACGAGGTCGAGAAATACAGCTTATTTCATCAGACTCTGATTCAGATAAGGATACCGACACTTATAACATTTCAAAGAATTGGCCAAGGTTTATTATCATCTATGCAGAAGATGAAGGTAAAAAGGCATCATCAGTCAACCCATTTGTATTAGAAAAAACTATTAAAGGTATAGCAGGGACAGTGAAGAATGTAAAAAAATTAAGATCAGGGGGAATATTGGTCGAATGTAAGACGGAATTTCAGGCAGTGAATCTATTAAAAATTGAACACATTATGGATATGAAAGTTGTGGCCTTTCCGCACAAGAGTGTGCTTAGAACAAGAGAACTTGCAGGCATGGATGTAATGGATATACGGAAGGAACTAACATCACAAAATATCACAGAAGTCAAAAGAATTGAGATTAAAAAAGAGGGTAAACTCATACAGACCAACACAAACATTTTAACTTTTGGCTCATCTCAACCGCCAAAATCAATTAAAGTGGGTTACATGAACATCAAAGTGGATTTGTATATACCAAATCCACTTCGATGCTTCAAATGCCAAAAGTTTGGTCATAGTCAAAACAACTGTAGAGGCCAAACAATATGCTTTAGATGCGGTCAACAACATGAAGAGCCATGTAACAACCCAATCAAGTGTGTAAACTGCCAGGGCAATCATATGTCATCCTCTAAAGATTGCCCTATCTGGCAAAAAGAAAAAAACATTCAAAAGGTGAAGTGTGAAAAACAAGTAACCTTTCAGGAGGCCAGAGCGATTGTAACATCTACGCCTGGCTTCAATACATCAGCACCATCGTATGCCACAACAGTAAAACAAAAGGTACCCACAAAGTCAGTAGAATGCCAGACACAGTATACATGGCTCAACAGCACAATTCCTTCCTTATTACAGACATTTACTATGGATCATCCTAATCAACCAGAAACACAATCAACACAAACCAAATCAACTGTTCCCTCAACAAACGACAAAATAACAAAAACAATTCACACGCAAGACCACACAAACAAGTTATCACAAAAAAATAAAAATTCTAATCCAAAACCTGAACAAAAGAATGAGTCAAATAAATTGAAATCAAATCAGCAACAAAGATCCCAGCAAGAAAATCTGAGTCAGAATCAGAGGAGAAAACAACAAAAAGAGCAAAAAGAAAAGGATAAAAAGAAATTAGAACCAGACAGACTCCCAAAATGCCTTCAAAATGTTGTGACGAACAACATGTTTGATGGCATCGAGGAAATGTCAGTCGATGAGTGCATCGATGACACGTTCTCGTCTAAGCCACGCCTGTCTTCATCACAAGGTAAGTCTCCACATAAGACTTCACCAAAAAAAACGGGGGCAATATCTCCCATACATCCACCAGCAAAATCGCCACTCAAACATGGCCAACACACCTAAACACAATATAATACAGTGGAATTGTCGAGGTTTTAGAGCGAATTTTAATGAACTGGGCCTTCTAAGCCAAAAATATAAACCTGCTGCCTTTTGCCTGCAGAAAACTCTTCTAAAGAAACCCGAGGCTCAGGATCATTCAGCTTTCAAGCATTATACATCGTATAATGTCTGGGCAGATGACAATGATCTTCATATTCGTGGAACATCTGTTTTAGTTAGGAACGACATCATTCACAGTTCTGTTCCATTGCAGACAAATTTACAGGCTGTGGCGGTACGCCCAACATTAAACAAAACAGTTACACTTTGTTCGATTTATGTTTCACCAAGTAAAGCCCTACAGCTGAATGATCTTGAGTTACTGGTCCAACACCTCCCAACTCCATACATTTTGTTGGGTGATTTTAACGCACATAGCCTTTTTTGGGGTAATTCCTGCAGTCAAGAAGATATAAAAGGTAAAACTGTAGAAGAGTTCATTACTAAATATGACCAGTGTTTGTTTAATGATGCTTCAGACACTTATTTGCACTCACATCTGGTTCGTATACATCAATTGATCTTTCAATTGCATGCCCTTCTATCTTCCTTGATTTTTCTTGGAAGGTAGAAGATGACTTGTGCGGGAGTGACCACTTTCCAATTGTGTTGGAGAGTGTAGTTCCGGCAGATGAGGGTGCCCCAGTGGAACTTGAAAAAGGCTGACTGGGAGACTTTCTCGTCGCTCTGTTCTGAACGCCTAACACTGGAGAAATTTGGCAAAAGTGCTGACCAAATAGAACATTTCACCACAGAGTTGCTTGACATTGCAAGCAAGGTCATTCCTAAAACGTCGGCAAATCCTAAACGTTTCACCAAACCATGGTTTGATACTGATTGCAAACAAGCTACTAAAGATCGCAAAAAGACTGAACGGGAATTTAATAAGTCACCAACCACACATAACTTGGACAAACTTTGTATAAATTGGGCAAAAACAAGACGACTGATTAAACAAAAAAAGAAAAGTTCTTGGAAAACATATGTGTCTAAACTTAATCAAAACACCCCCATCAATAAAATTTGGAAAATGATAAGGAAAATTAACGGAAAAGACACAAAATCAACGGTTCAACATCTGAAAGATAACAGCACACTAATCACATCAAAAAAAGAAATTTCAAATAAATTGGCCTCCACATTTTCGAAACATTCGTCGTCTGAAAATTGTAATCCTGAATTTCTCAAAATTAAAAAACAACAAGAAAAACAAAAGCTCAAATTTACCTCCAATAATTTAGAGGATTACAACGAACCTTTCTCTATGGAAGAGTTAAACGACTCTTTACATAGAGCAAAGGATACTGCCACTGGACCCGATGAAATACATTATCAAACTTTAAAACATCTGCCGCAATCATCTCTTGAACTTTTACTATCTATTTTTAATGACATTTGGGTGACTGGCCAGTTTCCACCTTCTTGGCACAAAGCAATAGTAATTCCCATTCCGAAGCCTGATAAGGATCACAGCAACCCTAGTAATTATAGGCCTATTGCCTTAAGAAGTTGTCTGTGCAAAACCATGGAGAGGATGATCAATGATCGACTTGTCTGGTTTCTGGAATCGAACAATCTGCTTGCAGATGTTCAGTGTGGTTTCAGAAACCAGAGAAGTACTGTGGATCATTTGGTTAGACTTGAAATGTTTATAAGAAATGCCTTCGCCAGAAAAGAACATGTGGTCGCCATCTTCTTTGATCTGGAGAAGGCATATGATACAACGTGGATGTATGGGATTTTAAAAGATCTTTTTAATATGGGGTTGAGAGGACGTATACCTCTTTTTATTGAAAACTTTTTAAAGGACCGCCAATTTCAGGTTCGTGTTGGGTCAACGTTATCTGATCCTCACGAGCTGGAATTGGGGGTTCCTCAAGGTAGTATTTTATCCGTTACCCTGTTTTCGGTTAAAATTAATAGTATCATCGATGCAATTGAGAATATGGTAGGTTCTTCATTGTATGTCGATGATTTTTAGCTCAACTTTGACGAAGTCAAATTTGAGTTATTGTCATGGCCCGTCGTCCGTCTGTCCGTCCGTCCGTCCGTCTCTCCGTCTGGCCGTCTGTCCGTACGTCAACAATTGGCTATGGCTCGGGCTAGAGGTCGTATTTATGAACCGATCTTTACGAAACTTCTTGTGTACCTTTGTTATGACCCTGGGACGGGAACGAGTGTTTTTAGGTGTGGTCCGAAATTCAAGATGGCTGCCAGTGGCCATTTTGTACCGATGATGCAAAAATCAGTTTTTTGTACAGAACTTCTGTATGAAAGTTCTGATTTGAATAAAGTTTTGTATAAATGTTTAGTACCATGGGATACATCACATATAATACGGGTTTTTTTCTCGTGCGTAAATTATGCAAATTAGACTGACTTTGATTTATTTAGTGTTACTTTCAGAGCTGTAAGTGCCAAGCTGCTGTGGCTCGGGCTAGAGGCCGTATTTATGAACCTATCTTTACGAAACTTCTTGGGTACCTTTGTTATGACCGTGGGACGAGAACGAGTGTTTTTGGGTGCGGTCTGAAATTCAAGATGGCTGCCAGCCGCCATTTTGTACCGACGATGCAGAAATCTGTTTTTTGTACAGAACTTCCATATGAAAGCTCTGATTTGAATAATTTTTTGTATGAATGTTTAGTACCATGGGATACATCACATATAATACGGGGTTTTTTCTCGTACGTAAATTGTGCAAATTAGACTAATTTTGATGTTTTTTTGGGTTACTTTCAGCACTGTAAGTGCAAATGCCAATACGGCTCGGGCTAGAGGCCGTATTTATGAACCGATCTTTACGAAACTTCTTGGGTACCTTTGGTATCACCGTGGGACGAGAACGAGTGTTTTGGGGTCCGGTCCGAAATTCAAGATGGCCGATGGCAGCCATTTTGTACAAAATTAGGTGCAATCAGATTTTTTCACAGAACTTCCATATGAAAGCCCTGATTTGAATAAATATTTTGTGTGAATGTTTAGTACCATGGGATGCATCACATATAATACGGGTTTTTTTCTCGTGCAGAAATTATGCAAATTAGATGAACTTTGATTTTTTCAGTGCGACTTACACACAGTAAGTACACATGTCAATACGGCTCAGACTAGAGTCTGTATTTATGAACTGATCTTCACGAAATGTCTTGGGTACCTTTGTTATCACCTTGGGACGAGAACGTTTGTTTCTGGGTGCGGTCTAAAATTCAAGATGGCTGCCAGTGGCCATTTTGTACCGAAATTAGGTCTAATCAGTTTTTTGTACACATCTTCTATACAGCTCAGACTAGAGGCCATATTTATGAACCAATCTTTACGAAACTTCTTGGGTACCTTTGTTATCACCGTGGGATGAGAGCGAGTGTTTTTGGGTGTGATCCGAAATTCAAGATGGCCACCAGCAGCCATTTTGTACCAAAATTAGTGCAATCAGTCTTTTGTATAGAACTTCTGTATGAAAGTTCTGATTTGAATAAATTTTTGTATGAATGTTTAGTAACATGGAATACATCACATATTGTAAGGGTTTTTTTTTTGTGCAGAAATTATGCAAATTAGATGAACTTTGATTTATTCAGTGCTACTTACACAATGTAAGCACACATGTCAATACGGCTCAGGGTAGAGGCTGTATTTATGAACCGATCTTCACAAAACTTCTTGGGTACCTTTGTTATCTCCTTGGGATGAGAATGAGTGTTTCTGGGTACGGTCCAAAATTCAAGATGGCTGCCAGTGGCCATTTTGTACCGAAATTAGGTCCAATCAGTTTTTTGTCACAAGTTCTATACAGCTCGTATTTATGAACTGTTCTTCACAAAACTTCTTGAGTACTTTTGTTTTCACCTTGGGACAGGAACGAGTGTGTTTTGGGGTGCCTTTGTTATCACTGTGCTATGAGAACAAATATTTTGGGGTTCAGTCAGACCCACTCTGGGACTCAAAGATTTTTTCTAGTTCAGCATCTGACTGTCACCCACCTTTACAATACTTTACCTATACATTTGTTACAGGCAACGGTCAGTATTCATGTACAGACCGTTACAATACTTTATATGTACCTTTGTTATCAGGTCATTACCTAGATGTTTGTCATTGCTGTGTCACATACTATACATGTACATGTCTTTGTCTTGACAAGTTGAGCTACAGTGTCATTGACACTTTCATTTAATCTGTTATAGCAGTAAAAATATGAATGCTATCGAGCGCAAACTTCAGCTGTGTTTGAATAGGATTCAAAAATGGGCCACAGAAAATGGTTTTAAATTTTCCATGTCAAAAACGAATTGTGTTCATTTTTGTAAACTTCGGAGACATCACCTCGATCCGGAGTTAAAAATTGATGGGAGTCCTATTAAAGTTGTTAAGGAAGTGAAATTCTTAGGTTTGTTGTTTGACAACAAACTGAATTTCACTTCCCACATGAAACAACTAAAAGTTAAATGTTAGAAAGCTCTGAACCTGCTGAAAGTTGTTGGTAGCGCCGATTGGGGTGCTGACCAAAAAACTTTGCTCCATCTGTATAGATCACTTGTTCGGTCAAAATTAGATTACGGTTGTGTAGTTTACGGTTCTGCATGGAAATCATATCTCAAACCACTTGATGCAATTCATAATAGTGGTATTAGAATTAGTCTAGGGGCTTTTCGAACATCCCCTTTAGACTCGATGCTTGTTGAAGCAGAGGAACCTTCTCTTGAGAAGCGCAGAATTAAATTGTCTCTCCAATATGTGTCTAAACTTTTGGCCAATCCTTCAAATCCTGCTTATAATTGTGTTACAGACCCTCAAAATGTTGATTTCTTTAACCGCCACCAGAAATATATTCCTCCATTGGGAATTAGAATTAAACCCCACATGGAGTCCACCAAAATTGAACCACATACAATAAAAGAAAATCGTAAAACGCATATTCCTCCTTGGCATCTTAAAAAACCTAAAGTTATTTTGGACCTTGCTTCTACTAAAAAATCTGATACCAATTCCTTGCAGTTCAAACAAAAATATGCCGAAATAAAGTCCAAGTATAGTACATATACAAGGATCTATACGGATGGATCTAAGGATGGTGACAAAGTATCATCATCTGCTGTTACTGGTGATTGTGTCACCTCAGTCAGAGTACCAAATCAGAGTTCTATTTTCCCAGCTGAAGTTAAAGCTTTACAACTCGCTCTTGAACATATCGAGAATGCCCAGGAAAAGAAGTCGATTATTTTTTCCGACTCTCTATCCTCTTTGCTTGCTTTACTCAACCCCAAGTTGAAGAACCCTCTCGTTTTGGAACTTCGTGAGAAGTTAACAATTCTCATGTCTGACCAATGTGATATCATGTTTTGCTGGTTACCTGGACATGTAGGTATCGTTAGTAACACCAGGGCAGACAGTGCAGCAAAACAGGCTTTAACAAAGCCTCTCACTGATTTTAACATCCCTTTCAGTGATTTTAAGCCTCATATTAGTAGTTACATCAAATCTATGTGGCAGGCGGAATGGGATGGAGCGACAAATAACAAGCTTCATTGCTTCCGACCTACTATTTCAGATCACTACCCGTCTAGTAACCTTTGTAGAAAGGATCTTGCAGTTTTGACGCGGTGTCATATTGGTCATACAAGACTAACACATTCCTTTTTGTTGGAGGGTAATTTGTGACCAGAATGTATTCCCTGCCAGCAGGTGTTGTCAGTGGAACACATTCTTTTGAATTGTACTGATTTTAATCATGTTAGAGGGCAGTATTTTACAGTCGGATCATTGAGAGATTTATTTTATCATACGAGCCCGCAAAACGTCATCTCATTCTTGAAAGTAATCAACCTTTTTAATAAATTTTAAATTGTTTTTACCATTTTAATTTTCATCTATCTATATTTCACAGGTTGATTTACATTTTTTGTACTACTGGTCTCACTTTCTCATGTTTCACACTCATCTTTTTTAAACGTCTTATTAAATTTGTTTCATATTTTAATCCATGGTCATTTTTAAATATACACTTTCATCGCCACGATATAGCCTAAGCTGCTGATGTGGCATAAAGCACCAATAAATAAATAAATCCTCAGAATCTACTAGACCAAATTGAACCAAATCTAGTGTACATGTTCCTTATCATATGTCAATTCAAGTTTGTTCAAATAAATTTGCCACGCCCACAGAGGGAACCACAAGGGGCATAACATTGATAGCACCCATACATTTGAAAAAAATAATTAAAAAAAAATCTTCTACAGAACCATCAGTTAGAATCTTTGGATATTTGGTGTACATCCTCTCTAGGGGATCAGATACAAGTTTGTTAAAATTGAGTCCCTTGGTTAATATTTGGGCTCCAAATAGGAGCCCAAATTTTAACTTAGTACAAAATGCCGAAATTTCTTAAAAAATTTTCTTCTTCAGATCCACTAGTCAGAATTCTTTAATATTTGGTGTACAACATTTGTGGGGTGGGGGGGGGGGGGGGGGGGGGGGGGGGGGGGGTCAGATTCATTTTCTTTCAAATCGAGTCCTTGGGTGTATACATGGGCTCCAAATTTTAACTTAGTGCAGTAAAAGGGAATTTCTTTAAAAATCTTCGTCTTCAGATCCACCAGTCAGAATCCTTTTACATTTGGTATATAACATACCTAGAGGGGTCAGATTCAAGCTTGTTCAAATCGAGTCCCTCGGTTAATATGGGAACTCATATTTTAATTTAGTGCAGTATGATGAAATTTCTTCAAAAAATCATCTTGTTCAGATCCACTGGTCAGAATCCTTTCAAATTTGGTATACAACATCTCTGGCAAGTTTGTTCAAATCAAGTCCCAGCGTGTTTATTTGGGCTTCCTATTGGAGTCTAAATTTTAACTTGGTGCAATATGAGGAGATGTCCTAGAAAATCTTCTTCAGATCCAGCGGTCAGAATTCTTTCATGTTTGGTATACATCTCTATGGGAGAGGGGGGGGGGGGGTCAAATTCAAGCTTGTTATACCCCCGCTTTGAAGAAGTGGGGGGGCTATATAGGAATCCCCCTGTACGTCCGTACGTCTGTCCGTCCATCCGTCCATCCGTCCGTATGTCTTTCCGTCCGCACAAATTCTTGTGTCCGCAACTCCTCCTACATTAATGAACCGATTTTGATGAAACCTTCATCTCTACTAAGTGAACATGTGCATATTCCAAACTTTTTGATCTGTGACAATTTTAACCAGGTTATCTCTCTTGAACTTTGATTTAATATGGGTTTCTATATAAAATTCTTGTGTGCGCAACTCCTCCTACATTTATCAATCAATTTGGACAAAACTTTTCAGACATCATCACTACTAAGTGAACATGCGCATATTCCAAGATTTTTGATCTGCGACAATTTTAACCCGGTTATCTCCCTTTGACTTAGATTTATTGTGTCTTTCCATCCGAACAAATTCTTGTGTGCGCAACTCCTACATTAATGAACCAATTTTGATGAAACCTTTCAAACATCATCTCTACTAAGTGAACATGTGCATATTCCAAACTTTTTAATCTGCGACAATTTTAACCAGGTTATCTCTCTTGAACTTTGATTTAATATGGGTTTCTACATGAAATTCTTGTGTGCGCAACTCCTACATTTATCAATCAATTTGGACAAAACTTTTCAGACATCATCACTACTAAGTGAACATGCGCATATTCCAAGATTTTTGATCTGCGACAATTTTAACCAGGTTATTTATCTCCCTTTGACTTAGATTTATTATGTCTTTCCGTTCGAACAAATTCTTGTGTGCGCAACTCCTCATACATTAATGAACCGATTTTGATGAAACCTTTCAAACATCATCTCTACTAAGTGAACATGTGCATATTCCAAACTTTTTGATCTGCGACAATTTTAACCAGGTTATCTCTCTTGAACTTTGATTTAATATGGGTTTCTGCATGAAATTCTTGTGTGCGCAACTCCTACATTTATCAATCAATTTGGACGAAAGTTTACAGACATCATCACTACTAAGTGAACATGCGCATATTCCAAAATTTTTGAGCTGTGGCAATTTTAACTAGGTTATCTCCCTTTAACTTAGATTTATTATGGGTTTCTACATGAAATTCTTGTGCGTGCAACTCCTCCTACATTTATCAATCAATTTGGACAAAACTTTTCAGACATCATCACTACTAAGTGAATATGCGCATATTCCAAGATTTTTGATCTGTGACAATTTTAACCAGGTTATCTCCCTTTGACTTAGATTTATTTTGTCTTTCCGTTCGAACAAATTCTTGTGTGCGCAACTCCTCCTACATTAATGAACCGATTTTGATGAAACCTTTCAAACATCATCTCTACTAAGTGAACATGTGCATATTCCAAACTTTTTGATCTGCGACAATTTTAACCAGGTTATCTCTCTTGAACTTTGATTTAATATGGGTTTCTGCATGAAATTCTTGTGTGCGCAACTCCTCCTACATTTATCAATCAATTTGGACGAAAGTTTACAGACATCATCACTTCTAAGTGAACATGCGCATATTCCAAAATTTTTGAGCTGTGGCAATTTTAACTAGGTTATCTCCCTTTAACTTAGATTTATTATGGGTTTCTACATGAAATTCTTGTGCGTGCAACTCCTCCTACATTTATCAATCAATTTGGACAAAACTTTTCAGACATCATCACTACTAAGTGAATATGCGCATATTCAAAGATTTTTGATCTGTGACAATTTTAACCAGGTTATCTCCCTTTGACTTAGATTTATTTTGTCTTTCCGTTCGAACAAATTCTTGTGTGCGCAACTCCTCATACATTAATGAACCGATTTTGATGAAACCTTTCAAACATCTCTACTAAGTGAACATGTGCATATTCCAAACTTTTTGATCTGCGACAATTTTAACCAGGTTATCTCCCTTTAACTTGGATTTATTATGGGTTTCTACATGAAATTCTTGTGCGTGCAACTCCTCCTACATTTATCAATCAATTTTGATGAAACCTTTCAAACATTATCACAACTAAGTGAACATACGCATATTCCCAAATTTTTGATCTGCGACCATCTTAACCAGGTTATCTCCCTTTAACTTGGATTTATTATGGGTTTTCAAATGGGATTCTTGTGTGTACAACTCCTCCTACATTAATGAACCGATTTTGAATACATGTTGCACATTGTAAATGTGTTTCCAAATGTAAACCATATATGTGTGGGCTCTTTAAGTATTCAGTGCTGTTCTGTGGAAGGCCACATGGAAATACAAATTTCAACAACAAGAAATGATCTTTATGTATACATTTCCTTAAGGCCTTCGCCTACATGATCAGAAGTGCATTCCTCTAAAAACCCAAAGCGGGGGTATTAATCACCTTCAGTGATAGTTCTAGTTCAAATAGAGTCTCTGGGTACATATTTGAGCTCTCTGTTGGAGCCCAAATTTCAACTTAATTCAGTACAAAGAAATTTCTTTAAAAATCTTCTTGAGATCCACCAGTCGGACTCCTTTCATATTTGGAATACAACATCTCTGGAGGGCTCAGATTCAAGTTTGTTCAAATTGAGTCCCTATGTTAATATTTGGGTGCCCTATGGGAGCCCAAATTTGAACTTTGTGCAATATGACAAATATTCTTTAAAAATCTTCTTGAGATCCGCCAGTGAATATTTTTTTTATATTTTGTGTATATCGTCCTCAGGTAGCAAGAATCAGGTTTATCCAAATCAATTCTCTGGGTTCATATTTGGGCTTCTTGTGAGAGCCCCAAATTTAACATATGAATAGTATTTTACAATTCCCTTCAGAAATTGTAATGTTTTGGATGTTGCATTCTTTAGTAACTTCCATATATAGTATTATACACAAACAATGCCCTTACAAGAAATTTGAATATGGTCCATTTAGAATGTTATCAGTGGTTCTGAGATCATCATAAAGATATCTGTCGGCATCTGAGAAGTCTTCTTTGACAATCCGGAAAAATAAATTGTTTTTGTTTACTGGCTGACGCAAGCCCTCTTTGATGCTGTTGATGATCAGCTGGTATTGCCTTTAGTCCCTGAATTCAGGATAAAAGTACAGAACGTGTTGTCCATCTAACCTGGTAATCATTCCCTTGTGGAATACCATCACACTGAATTTGTCCAGTTCTTGTGGAAAACCAGCATTTGTCACAGTAGAAAAAGACTCTGTAGTATGTGGGTGCTTTAGTCAATTGTCCAAAAGTAGCCATATCGAACCGTATGCTTGAAATTGTGAATTTTGCAAACAATTTTTAGCTCAACTTGATGAAGTCTAAGCTATTGCTGTCACTTCTCGTCCATCGGAGAATGTATGTATGTACATCCACAATTTCCTTTGACACACCGCACAGGTTGCATTTATCATCGGATCACTTTGAAACCTGGTATGCTTGTTTGGGGTGACCTCTAGATGGGAGTTGGTTCTGATTTTTTTCTTCCATTTCCATCAAAAAATATTGCCGCTGGCAATGACCTTTCAACTTAGTTTAGTTAGGCATCAATATTCCTTTTGGCACCCCCTACAGGGCACACTTATGCTTGGATCGCTTTGAAACCTGGTGTGCCTGTTTGGGGTGACCTCTAGATGGGAACTATCGATTTCCTTCCTTTTCCGTCAAAACATTTTGCTGCTGGCAATGACCGTTGAACTTAGTTTAGTCAAGCATCAATATATTCCTTTGGCATGCCCTAAAGGTCACATTTATGATCGGATTGCTTTGAAGCCCGGTATGCTTGTTTGGGTTGACCTCTAGATGGGAGCTGTTGATTTTCTTCCATTTCCATCAAAAAATGTTGCCACTGGCCTTGACCTTTGAACTTAGTTTAGTCAGACATCAATATATTCCTTTGGCATGCTCTACAGGGCACATCTATGATCTGATTGCTTGCTTTGAAACTTGGTATGCTTGTTTGGGGTGACCTCTAGATGGGAGCTATCGATTTTCTTCCATTTCATCAAAAACTGTTGCCGTTGGCAACGACTGTTGAACTTAGTTTAGTCAAGCATCAATATATTCCTTTGGCATGCCCTACAGAGCACATTTATGATCAGATTGCTTTGAAACGTGGTATGCTTGTTTGGGGTGACCTCTAGATGGGAGCTGTCAAATTTTTTTTCATTTCTTTCAAAAATAGTTGCTGTTGGCAATGACCTTCGATGAACTTAGTGCAGTTATGAATCAATATTTCCCTTTGGCATACCCTGCAGGGCAAATTTATGATTGGATCGCTTTGAAACCTGGTATGCTTGTTCAGGGTGATCTCTAGATGGGAACTGTCGTTTCTCTTCCATTTCCATAAAAAAACGTTTCCATTGGCAACAATCTTCGAACTTAATTTTGTCAGTCATCAACATATACCTCTGGCATTCCCTTAGGGCACTTTTATGATGGGATTGCTTTGAAACTTGGTATGCCTGTTCGGGGGTGATCTCTAGATGGAAGCTGTTGATTTTCTTTCATTTCCATTAAAAATTATTGTTGTTAGCTCAAGCCTTTGAACTTAGTGCATTTGTCCAGTAACTTATCCCTTTTGCATTCTCTACAGGGCATATTTATGAATTTCCATAAAAAATAAGAAGAAAAAAAAAAACATTGTCATTAGCAATGACCTTCAAACTTTTGCATTTGTGCATTAACATCTTCCTTTGGCATGCCTCGACGGCACATTCATTATCAGATTGTTTTGAAACTTGGAATGCTTATTCAAGTTGACCTGGATAGGAGCTATCGATTATCTTTTCAGTTCCATCAAAAACTGTTGCTGTTAGCAACAACCTTTGAATTTATTGCATTTGTGCAACAACATTCTCTTTGACATGGCCTACAGGGCACATTTATCACAGGTAGTGGTGTGCGGTATTGAAATTTCAGGTTCGGTATCAGTATTTTTCAGGTAAATACCTCGGTTTTGGTACGCTATTCGGTATGTGCACAGAACACTGAAAGTGGTCTCAAACTGATCCAGTTTCCCAACATTCAACCTAGTGATGAGCCAATTATTGGTACATGTTGTCGGTATTAGCCGGTAAGTGTCTTATCGGCCGGGTATCAGTATTGGCAAAAAATACCAATTTGGCCGGTATTGGCAGCCAATATGTCTTTTTTTTTCAAATCAAGTTCTCAGGCCAATCGCTGATAATCTCAACTAAATAGTAGTGGTTACTCAAGTTAGGGGTGGCTGGGTGCAAGATTTAAACAGATATTTATCAATTACCATGTGGGTCTCCTAAAACTACAGGTAACAACGGATCTGACGGTGACAGCCAATCCTGAAAAAAATGTTTACAAACAGAAACAAACACATGGGACATCAGGTCATGGGTGTGGTCGATTACAACTGGAGTAATCAGACTTTGGAACATTCAGTACAGGATTTACTGTTCCGGTATTCTGTGTGAGAACATTTGGTGGCTCAAACCGCCGGGGAAATTGGAGTCAATTTGGAGAAAATAATTGGAAAATGAAATGTGTAGATTAAATATTTGTGTTGGTTATTTAACTTATTTTTAAAAAACCTACGCTCATTTTCGGCTGACTTCTTTTTGAGTGAATGTATGCTGGTATGCTGATTGGAAGACGGAAGTAAAAATAGGCTACCACTTTTACCGGTACCCAATGACATGTTTCTGAGTTCAATAAGTTTACTCCACTAAGTCCACGATTCCACGTTTTATATTTAGCATACCGGTACCTGTGTCTGGAAATCACGTGAGTTTGTTAGCTGTTATTGTTTATAGACATTCTTTTCAAAATTCTTTAGTCTGCTTGATTCGTTGTTTCCCATAATTCTATTTAATTTTGAATGGGAAACATGCTCAATAGATTAAACCAGTGATGTGTAACTGACTTACTTTGATGTTCATGCCTAAATGGATACAAAATGGATCATCATACAAAAGTTGTATGCTTAAATTGTTATATCGAAATTCAAAATTGCATTGTCTGTGGGTAATGATGTTGATACATTACACATGCACGTTACGTTGAGATCCACCCAGTAGGTGTGTCGAGTCAAACTGACTGCTGAACAACCCCATGTCTAGTTTGTCCTGTCTGAATGTCATTATACACAGGCTTGTATCGCCACGAAAACTAATATCGGCATCTGTCCGATATTGAATTGAAATATCGGATATTGGCAAATACCGATAACTCCCATATCGGCTCATCACTAATTCAACCATATAGAAGAAACATAACAGGTTCAGCGCTGACAACTCATGAACTTCAACCGTGATAACTGATTAGTCTAACAAGTTATTTAATGAATCACTTGAATCACTTGATTCATTGTGAATCATCACACTGAAACGAGTGATTTATTTAATAACTTGCTAAGCTAATCAGTTGGCCTCTATGTCCTTTGTACCATGCCTCTCCCCAAGTCAAGTCATTGCCCCTCCCCCAATGAATCATGTAGAAGAAACATTTATATATGTTCCTCCACTGCAAGGCTATTCAGTAAGTTTTCACTGGTAGTTGTATCACTTGGTCAGTCCCCCCCCCCCCCCCACCCCGCCCCCCCCCCCCCTAATTTTCCGTAAGAAAAAAAAATGTACAAATCGATGATTTACTAATAGCAGCAAATCATTTTCAAAGCATTTGCTGTACCTCGATCGATCAAATGAACTTTGATAATGCTAAATCTGATGTCGCTTTTTGTACATTGTTAGCTCACCTGAGCGCAGCTCAAGGGGAGCTTTACTAATCACTTTGTGTCCATCGTCCGGCTTCTGTCGTCCTGCATTAACTTTACATTATCGACTTCTCACAAACTACTCGACCAAATTAAACCAAATCTGGTGTGCATGTTCCCTATCATGTCAATTCAAGTTTGTTCAAATTGGGCTCTCTGTTGGAGCCTTAACTTAGTGCAGTATGTGGAATATTCTTTAAAAATCTTCTTCTTCAAATCCACCAATTGAAACCTTTTGATATTTGGTATACAACATCTCGGGGGGGGGGGGGGGGGGGGGGGGGGGGGGCAGATTCAAGTTTGTTCAAATCGGGTCCCTGAGTTAATACTTGGGCTCCCTTTTGGAGCCCAAAGTTTAACTTAGTGCAATATGAGGAAATTTCTTTAAAAATCTTCTTCAGAACCATCAGTCAGAATCCTTTCAAGTTCGGTATACAACATCTGTAGGGGGTTCAGATTCAAGTTTGTTCAAATAAAGTCCCTGGGTTAATAACTGGGCTCCCTGTAGGAGCCCAAATTTTAACTTTGTGCAATATGAGGGAATTTCTTTTTAAAATCTTCTTCAGATCCACCATTCAGAATCCTTTCATATTTGGTATACAACATCTCCAGGTGGGTCAGATTCAAGTTTGTTCAAATTGGGTCCATGGGTTAATATTTTGGCTTCCTATTTGAGCCCAAAGTTTAACTTAGTGCAATGTGAGGACATTTCTTTAAAAACCTTCTTCAGATCCACCAGTCAGAATTCTTTCATAATTGGTATATGTCATCTGAAGGGGGATCAGATTCAAGTTTGTTCAATTTGAGTCCCTGGCTTAATATTTGGGCTCTCTATGGGTGGGTGTAGAGTTGGGGGTGTGGGGGGGGGGGGGCATGGGGATCATGTTAGGTTCAGGTTTGTTCAAATCCATTCCTTAGTGTATTTCCATAAAATTTGCCTCTCATGACTTCATTCCTTTGTAGTGCTGATTAACCATGTCTAAGTGAATGTGACCCCAAATACTTCTTTGAACCAGTTTGGCAGGTGAGTGATTAAGGCCCCTTGGGGCCTCTCGTGTTTCAACGTGCCCAGCCCCATAGGGAGGGGGTGGGGTAGAATGCTCCAAAATTCTTATAACCCTTTACCCAACATGAAAGGCAGACGACACTTGCAAATAAAATTCTTGAAAAACCCATTTTTAAATTTTTTTTGCATTAAAAAACATAGCTTATGACCCCTAATTAGAACGAGCTAGTTGAGCTCGTTCCAGTGAGGGGTCATGAGCTATGTTTTTTGAGACAAAAAGTGAAAAAAATACTGAAAATTGGATGGTGAGTTTTGTGAATAGCGCTGGCCGGTTTTGTCCATTACGTTGGGTAAAGGGTTAAAATCTTTTGATGAACCAGTGGGTACAACGACTTTGGGAGGGGCAAGATTATTTTTTTTTTTGGGGGGGGGGGGGGGTGGGGATGGCGAGCATCAAAAAAATGCTGAGTCTGCATATTTGCCAAAGTTAAAAAAAAAAAAAATTCTTCTCCACAACAGAAACTTTCGATATTTGGTATACAACATCCATAGAGGGGGGGCAGATACAAGTGTGTTAAAACGAAGCCCCCTGGTTCATATTTAGGCTCAATACAGGAGCCCAAATTTTTAATTTAGGGCAGTATGGAGAATGATCTTTAAAAATCTTCTTCAGATCCACCAGTCATAATGTTTTCATATTTGGTATAAAACATCTCTGGGAGGATGAGATTAAAGTTTGTTCAAATCGAGTGCCTGGGTTAATATTTAGGCTCCCAATGGTAGCCCGAATTTTAACTTGGTGCAATATGAGAGAATTTCTTTAAAAATCTTCTTCAGATCCACCAGTCAGAATGCTTTCATATTTGGTATACAACATCTCCCTGGTGGGTGAGATTCAAGTTTGTGCAAATCACGTGTCTGGATTAATATTTGGGCTCCATATGGTAGCCTGATTTTTAACCTAGCGCAATATGAGAGAAGTTCTTTAAAAATCTTCTTCTTCAGATCCAGCAGTCAGAATGTTTTGATATTTGGTATGCAGCATCCTTAAGGGGGTGAGATTCCAGTTTGTTCAAGGCAAGTCTCTGAGTTCATATTTGGGCTCACTGTGGGAGCTTGAATTATAACTTAGTTCAAAATGAGGAATTTTCTTTAAAAATCTTCTTCAGATCCAGGAGTCGGAATGTCTTGATATTTGGTATGCAGTATCTTTAGGGGGGGGGGGGGGGGGGGGGGGAGGGGGGGGGGGAGATTCAACTTTGTTCAAGCCAAGTCCCTGGGTTCATATTTGGGCTCACTGTGGGAGCCCCAATTATAACTTAGTTCAAAATGAGGAATTTTCTTTAAAAATCTTCTTCAGATCCAGCAGTCGGAATGTTTTGATATTTGGTGTGCAGCATCCTTAGGGAGGTGAGATATAAGTTTGTTAAAGCCAAGTCCATGGGTTCATATTTGGGCTTCCTGTGGGAGCCCAAATTGTTCCAAAATTTTTATTTTCCTAGCTTTGAATTAAATTTGATATGAGGGCTTATTGGGTCATAAGTACCTATGCCAAGAAATTTTTTCCTGTCTCCTCATGGGAACTGCAGGACCGAAAAATAGAAAAAATTTAAAATGCCCATATCCTCAAAACTACATGGCCCTGAGAATTTTTATTTTGTGTGAAGCTTCCCGAGGAACAGCAGAAAGGATTGGTCCAAAAAAAAATTCCATCAGTTTTATCTTAGGGTACTCTTCCAGGACACCGTTTACAGCATTACTGCGGGTAATGGGAAAAACATTTAAGACTCTACTCCCAAACCACTGCTCCAAAAGCTATCATATATCACATATGAGATCTTTAGAAGATTGTTTCACAAGTTTATTGAAATCAAATCTTTGGGTCCATATTTGGGCTCTCTATGGGAGCCCAAATGTTTAAATTAGTGCAGTATGAGGAATATTCTTTAAAAATCTTCTTCAGATACAACAGTTTTGATAGTTGGTATAGTTGGTATGTTGGTATGCAGCATCCTGAGGACGGTGAGATTCAAGTTTGTTCAAACCAAGTCCCTTCGTTCATATTTGGGCTCCCTGTGGGAGCCCAAATTATTACTTAGTTCAATATGAGGAATATTCTTTAAAAATCTTCTTCAGATCCAGCAGTCGGAATGTTTTGATATTTGGTGTGCAGCATCCTTAGGGAGGTGAGATATAAGTTTGTTAAAGCCAAGTCCATGCGTTCATATTTGGGCTTCCTGTGGGAGCCCAAATTGTTCCAAAATTTTTATTTTCCTAGCTTTGAATTAAATTTGATATGAGGGCTTATTGGGTCATAAGTACCTATGCCAAGAAATTTTTTCCTGTCTCCTCATGGGAACTGCAGGACCGAAAAATAGAAAAAATTTAAAATGCCCATATCCTCAAAACTACATGGCCCTGAGAATTTTTATTTTGTGTGAAGCTTCCCGAGGAACAGCAGAAAGGATTGGTCCAAAAAAAAATTCCATCAGTTTTATCTTAGGGTACTCTTCCAGGACACCGTTTACAGCATTACTGCGGGTAATGGGAAAAACATTTAAGACTCTACTCCCAAACCACTGCTCCAAAAGCTATCATATATCACATATGAGATCTTTAGAAGATTGTTTCACAAGTTTATTGAAATCAAATCTTTGGGTCCATATTTGGGCTCTCTATGGGAGCCCAAATGTTTAAATTAGTGCAGTATGAGGAATATTCTTTAAAAATCTTCTTCAGATACAACAGTTTTGATAGTTGGTATAGTTGGTATGTTGGTATGCAGCATCCTGAGGACGGTGAGATTCAAGTTTGTTCAAACCAAGTCCCTTCGTTCATATTTGGGCTCCCTGTGGGAGCCCAAATTATTACTTAGTTCAATATGAGGAATATTCTTTAAAAATCTTTTTTTATTAGATTGACTGGTCAGAATCTCTGGATATTTGGTATAAGCTTTTGTTACGAGGGGCAGATGCAACCTGTTCAAATTAATTCCCTGGGTTGATATTTAGGATACAATGTCAGGTGAGCACCCTCAGGCCCCCTGGGGCCTCTTGTTTTTATTTCTTTCTCTTGATGTATTCACAGCATCTGCTGCTTCCTGTTGCTTACATTACAAAGTTCACATTTGCACTGTTTCTTATCAATTCGATCAAAATATGTGGCCCACAGGCTTTTAGATTTACAATTCACCTTGATGAGTTGACGGCTTTCTGTCAGTTTGGCAGAAAAATATAAATACCGAAATAAACGATATTTTGATTTGGTTTTGGTACAGATTTTGGTATCCCTGTAATACCGAAACTGTACCGAAAAACCGGTATACCGCAAAGCACTAATCACAGGGTTGGTTTTGAACTTGGTGTGCTCATTAGGCGAGACCTCTAGATAAGAACTATCGATTAGCATTCATTTAAACTTACTGCATTTGTGTATCAGCATTCTTCCTTTAGCCAGCCTTATAGTTTACATTTAACAATACATCAATTGCTCTGACATTGTGCACACACAATGTTGTTATGTTGAAGTTTCACCAAATAACATTGGAACCAATGTTTTTCAGTTTTGTCATTTCACTTATAACTTACCAAGTTCAAGTTTGTCAAGTTGAGCTACAGTGTCATTGACACTTTCATTCTGTATTTATATCTTTTGGTAATAGCAAGTTATGAACACATGCACAATGATTGGTCGAAGTTTGCATGTTTAACACAACAATTTGAATTTTTAAACAACTCGCTATTCGCAGCTTGGGCATTGCTCTTCCGAAGCTGTTAATTCTCAGTAAGCAAGTGATTATCACAGCTTACCAATTGCATCTTTAGAGATTTAGGGAAATCGATACACAAACAAGTTCTGAGTTCTTTTTTTTTTTTGCTTTTTGATAATAAGAAAGTCAGTTTTATTCTCATTGAAACCTCATGCTTTGCCTTTCTTTTCCTTGTTCAAAATATTATATGGTAGAAGACCACGGAAAATGGAATAGCTGCATGAACTGCGGTACATGTATTGGTAAATTTATATTTCATAATAATATAATTGATACCATTTATATATTTATTGGTGTTTAAGGCCTCATATTTCTGCACAATGGATAATCGTGACCACAACATGGATAAAAAGTCAAGTACAGCCAATTGTTTATACCCATGTTGCCCATTTTAGAGGACTTTCACGCCATTCATTGGTTACCGGGTCCTATTTTACCTGTAAAACAAAGCTTGTTTGCCACAGTAAACAAGCACTGCTTCACTTCCTGAGACTCCCCTGTGGAATTGATACTATTACAGGTTCGAGTACTCAGAGTAGAAAGGTTGTTTGTGATGGTGACAATGGCAGTATAAAGAAAGGTATAAGAAATACCACCTTAACGTTTCGCGCCCAACACCCCCATCATGTCCGACATGTAACAACCTTCAGATCACTCACTTTTAAAGATCTATGAGGCCTGTGCAAACTGGTGGTCCTTGAGATGAAAGTTTGCTAGTGTTTTGTGGTGTCTTGGAAAATTGTAAATAATTGTCAGGTGGAAATTGGAAAATCTACCCCTCCTGACTTGTTCTGACCTGATAACAAGTCACTTTCCCCGAGTTGTCAGCTATTCACAAAAAAGTCCTTCAAAATTACAAATATAATTGTCCCAACTATAATTCACTTTTTAGCTCACCTGGCCTAAAAGGCCATGTGACCTTTTCTCATCACTTTGCGTCTGTCGTCCATAAACTTTTCACATTTTCATCTTCTTCTCTGTAACCAGTGTGAACCAAACTTGGCAGGAATGGTCTATGGGAGGTCCCCTACAAACGATCCTCATTTTGTTCCTTTCGGATGAAAAACATGGTTTCCCGAGGCATTCTTTGATTCTGGTTGGTGGATTTTCAAAAATCTTCTCCTCTGAAACTGCCCGGCCAAATGTTTGAAACTTCATATAAATGATGACTGGGACACCCTCTATCAACGATCCTCATTTAATGTTGACCGGGTTACAAACATGGCCGCAATTGCGGCTTACAGTTACTATGGAAACCCTATGGGAAATTACATTTTCGTCTTCTTCTCTGGAACTACTGAGTCGACGTGAAAACAAACATGCCAGGGATAGTCTGTGGGAGGTCCTCTACAAATGATCCTCATTTTTTTCCCGTGGGTTGAAAAACATGGCCGCCAGACGCATTCTTTGATTCTGATTGGTGGATTTTCAAATCTTCTCCTCTGAAACTGCCAGGCCAAATGTTTTGATACTTCACATAAATGATGTCTGGAACCCCCTCTACCAACGATCCTCATTTAATGTTGATCGGGTTACAAACATGGCTGCAATTGCGGCTTACAGTTACTATGGAAACCCTATGGGAAATTACATTTTCATCTTCTTCTCTGGAACAAGGGGGTGACTTCTCCGGGGTTGATATCACATGGCACCATTTTATCTGTGAAAAAGGTCACACATGGATCTACACTCTACAGCACTGGATAGAAGAATTAAAGGAGATTTTAGCGTAAGCTAATGGATAGGATTTTCCTTTTTCCTTTATATACTGCTTTTACTTTCCTGCAGTGCTACTCGCCTACCCCATTAACCCATTAATAATGCCAATATGAGTCTCATCGGTAATTCGATATTGATTGACATCCCACTTGAGTTGAGATGTGCAGTTCTACAATTTTGTATTTAATGTGCACATGTTGAGGTTGTTCCAGGCTGCTTTTCGTGTGTGTGTTGCTAATTTATTCAACATGGCAGCATCTCATTCGTTACATTCCACAAAAGTTTGACCAAGCAGACAAACATTTGTGGCTAACAACTTGACTGTGAGAGTTAACTGGTATGTCATTGTCAGTACTCTCACCTACTGAATAATCGTGATATCACGATTATTTTTTTTTCTTTGAAAATCCTATCCTTCATGATTGTTGGGACCCTTCACAATTATTGAAACTGGAGAGAAATGACAAATGCAGTATTTCACAAAAATGTCATGCTAGTCAGCAGTGCATTCTCTAAAAATCGGTAATTCGCAGGAATGAACAAAATACAAGTGAAATCTAGCGAGTTCCAAAGTTCAGTCTTGACACGCTATCACACCAGATCTCATCGACATCAACATTCAACAGAAAGACTTATAAAAGCGTTGTTAGGAAAATGTAAATGTTCAGCCAGTATACTCATATAATTTGTAATTTCATTTTAAATCGAAAAATAAAAATACTGTGATAGACATGCAGAGGTTTGACTTCTGTGCCTGTCTATTCCCGATGTTCCAAATCATCGACTGGAGTTAATGCTATGATCGTAATTCAGAATAAAACACCCTGTAGACAACAAATGGAAAAGAAAATTTTTTAAAAAGTACTCTCGGAACCAAAAAAATAAAAAGAATAGTAATACCCCATACAGAGATTTGAATGGGGATTCATGAACAGTCTACTGGTCAACACAGGTAAAATATTATGTCGTTAAATACCCCCCTCCCCACTCTCCTCCACCGTGCCCCCACCGAGAAATGAAATATATTAAGTTAACAGTCTCAACTCTATATCTCCTACAAAACAGCTTAACTGACTTCAGTTGGGAGCGCAGTGGCTCAGTGGTAGACTGTTGGACTTCTATACTAGAGGTCCCGAGTTCGATCCCCGACCGAGACGACCCGCGTTGTGTCCTTGGTCAAGGCACTTTATCACAGTTGCCTACATGGGGGCATGATGACGCCCTGTACTAAGGCGTACTGCACGTCGATGGTGCACATGTCTTCAACCGCTGTAACCCTGCTTGAGCAGAGCTTGAACAGAGTTAGAATGTTGAGGAGCTGACAGTTGCTCATCAATGCTCAGTGGTTCTCCCTGGGTACTCTGGCTTCCTCCACCCGTAAAACTCACGGTCACGATTAGCCATTGTGCATAAGTATGTGACCTTAAACACCAATAAATAAATAACTGACTTCAATTAAATTTGAGGTGATTGCTTGTTATGACATCGCATTTTGCTTTTGTTCAAATCAACTTGTCCAGCCCCTTAATGAAGGGGTGGGGAAAATGCACAAATTTGTTCAAACGAAGTTCACGAAGCAATATTTGTCTTTGTAATGGGAGGGGCAAGATTTTTGGCCCCACCCAAAATTTCTATTTTCTGAACTGCTGATCTGTTTTGAATCAAATTTGGTATGTGGTATTATTGGGTCATAAGTACTTGATTCATGCAAAAAATAAATCCCTGTGGGAATCCCTGGAGCAAAAAATAGAAATATTTTCAAATGCCCATATTTCCAAAACAGCATGGAACAGAGAACTGTTATTTGATTTGAAGTATCCTTAGGGCCAGTAGAATGGAATGATAAAAAAAAAATGCCATCGATTGTGGAATGAATGAATGAATGATTTATTTGCAGTAAAATACATGATTGTACAGCATAAAATAGTGAGACAGGAAGCATAATACTGCAGGGTAATGGCATAGCCATGAGGCTGTTTTCCTGCCACAACCAAATATTAGTTTGTAAACACATTCCAGACTGTAGACTTATTCACAACCATTTGTTCTATTAAACAATCAGGTTTTTCCAGATATTGAATACCTTTTCACTATGATGGTCCATTCCACAGTATGTGATGATAATTTGTTGACTTGAGCAGTTTTGGCTGAGTCATTTTCTCCCTTTTAGGACCTCAGTAACAAATAATATTGGGGGGGGGGGGGGGGGAGGGGGTGGGTATACCTTCAAGTCTGAATACAAGTTAACATACCTTATGGGACAACCATAGTAAAATTTTATCGTAGTTAATAAGCTTGAGAGTAGAGACTGGCGGGTAACCGAGGGCACAACTCGGTTTCGGTTGTGAAAAAAAAAATGCGAGTTGCTGTAGTCATGCAACCGATGTTACAGTTTTTTTTATTAATCATTAATACAACGCATAATCTATGTATCCTGGAACAACGGTCAAGTTAATTTGAAAACGCAGGTGTTATTTCTTAGAACTAACCCATATCATCCACGATCATGTGGGGGAAGGTTGGGGGGGGGGGGGGGGTCCGGGGTCAATGCATCAAGCGCCATGAACAGATATCTACTGATTACAGAAACGAAAGTAGAACTTGGTAACCAACCGTGTGTACCACAGGATAGTTGTTTTTCTTGAGTTAAAATGGTGACCGAAAATCCGAGTCCCATGGGGCAGTACTATAACCGAAATGACCTGCAATATTTGCAAAAAGAGAAATAGCTTCCGAAACACGTAAATACGAGCAACCTAATTCGACATTTTGAGTCGAAGCACAAAGAAATTTACCCGAAGCTTCAAAAGTTACTGGATGAGAGAACGTCTGCAAGAAATGGGCGAAAACCATCATCTGCAGTAAGTACTAAATTAAAGTTCGCCCGAATGTATGCACACACAGCCTGTAAACCCAAATGTGCTAGTGGTAAGATAGTTATATGAAATATATAAGAGTTTTAATGCAACATTCTATGCTAAAATCGTCCCTGAACCCCTTGTCATACACTGCATGTACATATTTATTTATAGCACAAAAGCACATGGAGATACGTTTTGTATACACACTCATCAAAGGGGAATAATCCTCTTTTTCTGTAGACACCTGTGAAGTAATGGTTACAATACTCTAAATGATTTGCATTGGTAACAGTGTTAAAAATTTTCCTGTCTCCGATTCTCATCAAGCTGATAAACACTCCTTGAAAATCATGGTCAGAGTCCTAGAAGTGCTTAAATTTGATTTTCTGATACCCTGCAATAACAATTTTGAATTATGAACAACCAAGGAATTCAAGTTCACCTGGAAAAAAACATTGTGAGACTATCACTTCATACTTGAACATGAGTTCATTGGTTCATCACTACCAAATTCCCCAAATTAGTTGAGAATGCATAAAGAAAAAAAACGTAACCGAAACCGAAACCCGGGTCTTCACCCCCCCAAAAAAACGAAAACGAAACCGAAGTGAAAAAATGACAACCGCCAATCTCAACTTGATAGGCACCACTTCCCACGGAGCTCTCGGAGAGAGATCCACAGATGTCATGCCATAGTTCGGTACTATCAGGGATGGAGCCAGGGCTTGAATTTGGTTGTCGTGATACTGTATGTTAGCACTAGAAGGTGTAACATAGAATGCTTTAAAGACTTGGTCCTTTTTCCTTGAAGCTTGTCCACACTCTTGTTTGTCCCATGTTAGGTGCCAATTTACGCAGACACAAACTTTATATATTCTAGAGAAACAGAATTTACTGCATCCAGTAAATTCAAATCTTTGTGAAAAGGGTTAAAGTATTAGGAAAAATTTATATAGAAAGAGAATTTATGGATGGTTATTTTTGGGAGTAAAATATTTGTTAAACAAATCAAAAACGGATTTTTGTTGGCAGTATTTACAGATATTCATACAGGAATCAGAACAATTTTTATTAGAAACAAGAAAAGGCATATATGTGCACAGCAAGGAATCAGAGATTGACATTACTGGCTTTGACAATTATTTGAATAATGAGATACATAGATAATTTTCAGATGCTGTTATAAAATGCAATTCCTAATAGTTCTGAAAAATATGCGCTTAATGACCTCTGTTGCCTGCATTGAGGTGGACCACATTTTTAACCTCCAGAAGGTTTCAACTCATTCGGTGTAGGTCGCATGTCTATAGGTCACGCCAAACTTGAAGTATAAGCGTAACCCACTTTAAAAATATTGGCTCCATTATCTCCGGATCTGCCATATTTATGATTGAGAATAAATGAATTTTAAAAATGCTTTGAAATGTGATGGGTTCTTTTTTCAACATGGTTAATTTTGTAACATGATATTAAATAAACATACATTGCTATTGGATGTAAAATTTACAGCATCCTCTCTGACCTCTTTGTTTATTAGAGATTAATCAAGTTTTAAATAATGGCTATTGGCTTCAGTGAACTCATTTGCAAGTACAGTCTATCAGTATAACAAACATTAAGATAGGATTGATTGTATTAGGTTATCGTGTTGACAAGCAGTGCACAGAAGACACAAATATTACAACTACGCCATCAAGGCTTGCCTTCAATGAATGTTATTTATTTATTTATTTATTTATTGGGTTTAACAACACTATTGACAGCCACTGTCACCTTGTGCCAGACAGTTTTATGAGAGGAGGAAGCTGGAGTACCCTGAGAGAACCATCAAGCAATGACGAGCAACTGTCAGACTCCCCAACAGACTGACTCCACACAAGCAGAGTTAGCATTGGTTGAAGACAAGTACACCATCGACGTGCAGTACGCGTTTGTGGGCAATGGGGGTGAAGTATGCCAAGGACACAACAGGGTTGTCGCAGCTGGGATTCGAACCGATGACCTCTCGGTTTGCTGCCTTCGCCTCTACCTATTGAGCCCCGTGTCCCTTCTATGAATGTAATTGGAATACTTTGGAGGCTTATTTTTGGGGCTAAAATAGTTTTAAAGAAATCAGAAATAGGTTTTCGTTGACAGTATTTTCAGATATTCATTCATGAATGGGATCAATTTTCCAAGAACCCAGAAAAGGCATATATGTGCAGAGCAAAAAGGGTTTGATCAAGGGAATGCATTAGGGGGGGGGGGGGGGGGGGCAAAAATGTGTTTTCCAGCTATTCTGAAAAGTGCATGCAATGACCCCAAGGTGACCTCAGTAGCCTTGATCCATATTTTGACCCCCCCCTCCCCCCCCACTGAGGTTCGACTCATTTGTTGTTGGACCTAGGTCCATTCATCATACCATGCTTGAGATGAGTGTTTCAAAATTTTGGGCCACGTCCACCTTTTTTTCATGTAAAGATGCATGTATGGATTTTGGGAATGCATTAGGGGGTTCAAAAATGTGGTTTCCAGCATTTCTGAAAAATGCACTCAAGGACCCCTGGGTGACCTCGGTGACCTTGACCCATATTTTGAATCTCCATCGAGTGTCGACTCATTTGGTGTTGGTCCCAGTTTGATACATCATACCATGCTTGAGATAGGAGTGTGACCCACTTCCAAAATTTTTGGTTACGCCCACTTTTTTTTGTGTAAATATGCATATATGAACTTTGGAAAGCATTTTGGAGTCAAAAAATGTGATTTCCAGCAATTCTGAAAAATGCACTCAATGACCCCTGGGTGACCTCAGTGACCTTGACTTATATTTTGAATCTCCATTGAGTGTCGACTCATGTGGTGTTGGTCCCAGGTCCAAATGTCATACCTTGCTTGAGGTATGGGCGTGGCCCACTTTCAAAACACCCCTGCAGACACGTCTATCAGCGTGCCAAAAATCAGTGAGGTAGGACAATTCGTTTCGAGTTATTGTGTGGACAAGGAAGTGCATAGAAGACAAGAGAATAAGAAAAAGAAGAAAAAGAAAAAAAATAGAAAAAAAGAAACCCTACAAAAACAATAGTCTGTGTGTTTCACACAGACTAAATATTAGTTTGTAAACACATTCCAGACAGTAGACTTATTCACAACCATTTGTTCTGTTATACAATCAGGTTTTTCCAGATATAGAATACCTTTTCAGTATGGTGGTCCATTCCACAGTGTGTGATGATAATTTGTTGACTTAAGCAGTTTTAGTCATTTTCTCCCTTTTAGGACCTCAGTAACAAATAATATGGAGGGGGGGGGGGGGTGGTGGTATACCTTCAAGTCTGAATACAAGTTAACATACCTTATGGGACAACCATAGTAAAATGTTATCGTAGTTAATAAGCTTGATAGGCACCACTTCCCATGGAGCTCTCAGAGAGAGATCCACAGATGTCATGCCACGGTTCAGTACTATCAGGGCATGGAGCCAGGGCGGAATTTGATTGTCATGATACTGTATGTTAGCACTAGAAGGTGTAACATAGAATGCTTTAAAGACTTGGTCCTTTTTTCTTGAAGCTTGTCCACACTCTTGTTTGTCCCATGTTACGTGCCAATTTATGCAGACACAAACTTAATAATGAATACAATAGATGAAGAGAGTTATGGGTAGATAAACATAAGATATATTAAGAGATGCTTGTGACAGTCACAAAGGTTTAATGCAGTTGTTGAGAATTCAGAGTTATTTTATACAGTCCGGGCAAATGGGATTATTACAGCTGATGTTTGAGGCATAAGAATTTAAAAAATTCTCTGTTAGCGTCTTTTTAAATAGGGGCCTGGTCTGATTTCGAATTTGTGGTTCGATTTCATTCCAGATCCTTGGAAATGAGTGGAGGGGAAGTTTTGCACTGAACTGTGTTCTGGGTTTATTCATGTGTGGATTACCTGATTGTCTTGTGTTCATTCCCATTTGTATAAATTTTAAAAGTGTTATCGAAACTAACAGGAAGTTTTTTGTTGAGCCAATCATGCATAAACAGTAGTACATGAATTTTATATAAATTTTTTAATTTCAAGATTCGTAGACTTTTAAACAAGGGATCAGAATGTGCGTTGTGCTTTGTATTAACAATAACGTGGACAGATTTCTTGTGGAGTTTAAATATCGACTTAGTGTTAGTTGAGTGTCCACAGGAATGAATACCACATAATAAGTGGCTATGTACCAAGAAAAAGTAGTGTGTTTTTAGACACTCTTCGGGAGAGTCTTCTTGGCCTTGTTAATTGCATAAATGGCTGGTGACATTTTGGAGCAGACAACAGATATATGCTGTTTAAACTTAAGATTTTCGTCCATGTTGATACCTAAGAATGTCATAGACTTTTCATTTTGCTCGGTGCCGACATGAGAGATATTTATATCTTTTAGAGTAACGTATATATTTCCGATTCAATAAAAATCATGCTGTGGATGTAAAAGAATAGACTTTGTTTTGTTGGCGTTAAGGGCCAGTTTATTTTCTGCACACCAATTACTTATTCCGTGCAGTTCACTGTTAGCTACTTGTGCAAGTGAATCTATATTATCAGCAGAGGTGCAAGCCATTGTGTCATCTGCATATGATAGCATATTTAGACTTGTCAAATTCTTTAGATCATTTAGGTAGAGTATGCACAGAATAGCTCCAAGGAGAGATCCTTGTGAAATGCCAGTTGTTATCTCCAACAGTTCGAATTGTACATCTGCAATTGACACAAATTGGCTTCTACCACTGAGGTAGTCTTTGAACCAGGTGTGGGGGAGGGGGGTCAGATACAAGTTTGTTAAAATGAAGCCCATTGGTTCATATTTGGGCTCAATACAGGAGCCCGAATTTTAACTTAGGGCAATATGGGGAATATTCTTTAAAAATCTTCTTCCGAACCACCAGTCAGTCAGTCAGAATCTTTTGATGTTTGGTATACATCATTGATATGAGGGTCAGATTCAAGGTTGTACAAACCAAGTCCCTAGGTTAATATTTGGGCTTCCTATGGAAGCCCAAATTTTAACATAGTGCAATATGGGGGATAATTTTTAAAAATCTAATTCTTCAGATCCACCAGTCAGAATGCTTTCATATTTGGTATACAACATCTTTACAAGGGTCATATTCATGTTTGCTCAAATCGTGTCCCTAGATATATATTTGGGCTCGCTATGGTAGCCCAAATTTTAACTTGTTGCAATGTGAAGAAATTTCTTTCAAAATTATCTTCTTCAGATCCTCCAGTCAGAATGCTTTCATATTTGGTACACAACATCTCTAGGGGGTGTCAGATTCAAGTTTGTTCAATTCGATTGCCTGGGTTAATATTTGGGCTCCATATGGGAACCTGAATTTTAACTTAATACAATATGAGGGAATTTCTTCAAAAATATTCTTCTAGAGATTCCCCTGTCAGAATCCTTTCATATTTGGTTTACAACATCTCTAGGGGAGTCAGATTCAAGTTTGTTCAAAATGGTTCCCTGGGTTAATATTTGGGCTCCCTATGGTAGCCCAAATTTTAACTTATTGCAATATGAGGAAATTTTCTTCTTTAGATCCACCAGTCAGAATGCTTTCATATTTGGTATACAACATCTCAAGGGAGGTCAGATTCAACTTTGTTCAAATCGAATGCCTGGGTTAATATTTGGGCTCCCTATTGGAGCCGGAATTGGCCATGTAGCTGAAGAATCAGAAATTTTATTCAGTTCCCTCCTAGTGATGAACCGATAATCGGAATTAGCAATCGGAACCTGCCAGTTATGGGGCATTGGCCGATTATGACACCCGGCAGTTAAAAACCGGCAGTTTCCGGTTATTCTATGTTTAACACTGACTATTAAAAATCCCTTTGATATCTGGCCATTTCAATAAAGTTTCCCCATTAAAAACATGTGTAGTGCATAGCAAAAAATTTAGGGATTTTCAGAGCAGAGATATTATGGAATTTACCAACTGCAATCGGTACGAGATCGCCACCATTTCCCGAAGATTGTTGAGTTCATGTAAACATTAAAGAAACACATCAAGGGAGGTAACAAGTTGAAAAAAGAACATTGAATAATACATTCTGACAAACGGGTAAAACATGCATCATACGACTTCACAACACACATTAACATCAAAATTATTATTCACACAAAGTATGTGTGCTCAGTATATTCCTGGTTAATACAGCCAATTGTATTGTATCCTTACACAAAACCGTATTAACACTATTTACCAAAATAAAACACAATCTTCACGAGAACAATATCATGTGATTGTATCGTTAATAACGATCTTTTCCCCACAACCCAACCAAAATGCAAATATTATTTTGGCTAATATTGCCCAGCACTAAATATGTATACTCTGAGAACTTATGTGGTATTAAACTTTCGTAATTGATGATTTATTAACAAAATTATGTAGTATAACAGGCACCAACAGATTTTCTTCATTGTCCTACTTCAACCATCGGAATCGGCAGAGGAATAACCGGTAATCGGTTGATAGCAAGTTTTGATAATTGGTCCATCACTATTCCCTCTAGAGGTGTATAACTAAGATTAATCCACAGAGGTTTATCAAGGGGCTTCATAGGGGAGCTCCACATTTTACATTATGATCAACTGAAGAAAAGGCATGATGGATTATTTTTGTCACTTCTTCAGGGGCTCAAGGATTGACAATGTATCCTATGGAGATGGATTGCTTAATGTAGATTCATTCTTGGACTGTTTATATCATGTTCTGTTCAAGGTGAGTGCTTCAGGCCCCATGGGGCCTCTTGTTTTAAGTCAGCATTGGATACTGCCTCAGCGCTCTTGTGGCTGGACAGTGTCTCTTCTGATTCCAATAGACAACAAAGACAAAGCTGTGGAATGCACAAAGTTAGGACACCCAAAGAGAAAACACATCAAATATCTCCTCTCTTCATGCAGAGAAACAATTAACCTGCCCACATTTTATTTCGGAGGTTCAGATAACCCCAAGAGCATCTTCACCAAAAACCACAAGCCTATACCACAAGCCTATACCTATACCATGATCCCCGAAAAATGTTTTTTTTAACTCAGCTGAAATTATTTGGCATCTCACAGTTTTGCTGCCATTTCAACCAACCTAAGTATCCTTAGGACCAGTGGAATGAAATGTTAAAAAAAAATGCCGTGTCAGCATATTTGCAAAAAATTGTTTAAATTTCTTCTCCAGAACCACTGATCAGTATCTTTTGATATTTGGAATATAGCATCCATAGAGAGGTCAGATACAAGTTTGTTAAAATTAAGCCCTCGTTTTATGCTTGGGCTCAATACAGGAACCTGAATTTTAACTTGGGGAAATATGAGAAATAATCATTAAAAATCTTCTTCAGAACCACCATTCAGAATCTTTTAATATTTAATATTCATCATCTTTATGAGGTTCAGATTCAAATTTGTTCAAATGAAGTCCCTCAGTTAATATTTGGGCTTCCTATGGGGGCCCAAATTTTAACTTAGTGCAGTATGAGGAATAATCTATAAAACTCTTCTTTTCCAGAACCACTGGCCGAATCTTTTGATATATGGTATACGGAATCCTTACAGGGGTTGGATTCAAATTTGTTTAACTCAAGTCAATCAATTAATTGAGCTCTCTTTGGGAGCCCAGATTTTAACTTAGTGCAAGATGGGAAATTATCTTTCAAAATCTTTTTCTTCAAATCCACCAATCAGAATCTTTTGATATTTAGTTTTCAGCATCCTTAGGGAGGTCAGATCTAAGTTTGTTCAAATCAAGTCTCAGGGTTACTATTTATGCTGCCCATTGGAGCCAAAATTTTAACTTAGTCCAGTATGAAGAATAATCGCCAAAAATCTTCTCCAGAGCCACTGATCAGAATCTTTTGATATATGGTATGCTGAATTCTTACAGTGGTCAGTTTCAACTTTGTTCAAATAAAGTCCCTCAGTTAACATTTGGGCTCTCTATGGGGACCCATATTTTAAGTTAGTGCAATATGAGGAATAATCTTTAAAATCTTCTTCAAATCCACCAGTCAAATCTTTTGATACTTGATATACAGCATCTTTAGGGGTGTGTGGGTGTGGAGGGGGGGGGAGGGGGGGGGGGTCAGATCCAAGTTTGTTCAAATCAAGTCTCAGGGTTAATATTTGGGCTCCCTCTTGGAGCCCTAATTTTAACTTAGTCCAATATGAGGAATGATCTTTAAAATTCTTCTTCTCCAGAACCACCAGTCAGAATCTTTTGATATACAGTATCCTTACAGGTGTCTGATTCATGTTTCTTCAATCAAGGCGATTGGTTAATATTTGGCCTCTCCATTGGTTAATCTTTAAATATCTTCTTCAGAGTCACCTGTCAGAATCTTTGATATATGATAAACAGTATCCCTATGGGGGAGCTCAAATTTTTACATGCTGCAATATGAGGAATATTCTTTAAAAATTTCTTTTCATGAACTCCCAATCAGAATCGTTTGATATATGGTTTTCACCTTTCTTATCTTAGGGTAGTCAGATTCAAGTTTGGAAAAATCAATTAATTTGAACAGTGCTAAATTAGTAATATTCTCAAAATCTTCCGAACCCCCAGTCGGGAGCCTTAATTTTAACTTGTTGCAAAAAGAAATATTCTTTGAAATCTTGTTGAGAACCACCATTCAGAATGTTTTGATTCTTTGTATACAACACCCTAGCCTGGTTCAGATTCAAGTTTGTTAAAATTAAGTCCCTGGATTCATATTTGGGCTCTTTATGGGGGCCCAAATTTTAACTTGATGTAATATGATGAATAATCTTAAAAAAACCCACTCCTTCAGATCCCCCATTCAGAATCTGTTGATACTGGGTGGAGGGGAAGAGGTCAGATTCAAGTTTGTTGAAGTTAAGTCTCTAGGTTGATATTTGGACTTCCTAGTTTTCCATTACTGGGAATCTTGGCATTATTTATGTGGTAGTATCCCAATACTAGAAAAAAATCATTTGACATGGACAACAGAGTTATAAATGATTAAGTAACTTCATTCCTCTATTGTGTTTACTTGCCATAGATGGTAATTAAATCCTTCTATAAAGAACTTAGGTCAGGTGAGCACCTCAGGTCCCATGGGGCCGCTTGTTGGTATACGGCATCCTTAGGTTGGTTAGATTCAAGTTTGTTCAAATGAAGTCCCCGATTATTATTTTGGTTCGTCATGGGAGCACAAATTTTAACTTAGTGCAGTATTAGGAAGAATTTTTAAAAATCTACTTCTTCAGATCTACCAGTCAAAATATTTTGATATTTGTTGCAGAGCATCCTTAAGGGGTCAGATTCAAGTTTGTTCAAATCAGGTCCTGGAGTTGATGCTTGGCCTCAGCCTGAAATTTAATGCAGAGCAATATGGGCAATTTTCTTTAAACATTTTCTTTTCCAGAACCATCAGTTAGAATCTTAAGATATTTGCTGTACAACATCTGTATGGGTGTCAGATCCAAGTTTGTCCAAATCGTCCTGCATGAACCTTGGGAAGTGTAGCATTGCTTGTTTACTGTGGTAAACAAGCTCTGTTTCACTGGTAAAATAGGACCCAGTCACTAATGCTTGGGGTGCTAGTCCTCTAAAATAGGCAACATGGGGTACAAATGATTGACTGACCTTGAATTTATCTCCATGTTGTGGTCATGATTAGCCATTGTGCAGAAGTATGTGACCTTTAGAGTTGCACAGTATTTCAATATACCAAATATTTTCTGTATTGTAAACCATACCTTACTGTTACCGTGAGTAAATAAAATATTCGGTATACCGAAAATCCAGTATTACCCTGATATAGCATAATACCAAGGTGACCAAACACAACAAATGGTAATTATGCTATTAGGGTATTACATCATAACTTCCAAGAAACACATGGCTTACTAACATGACTCATGAGAAACATCCAGTTTATTACAACCGAAGAACTTGACCAGAAGGTAAAAATAACAAATCGAAGTAGGAACTTGGGGAATATGACTGGCGGTACAGTAGTATTGAGCAAAACAGCATTGCAGTTCTCATTTTTATTTTTCATTTATTGAGATAGTTGGGATATTTCAGCCATTCGTCTTGTTGGGATGACACCCCTCATACATCTTACAAGTATAAATATCTGGATATTAAAATTTCTTGCCTGATGTTCCCTATATGGGTTAACATGGGGGGGGGGGGGGGGGCATGTGCTCCCCCTCCCCCCCAGCTATGCCACCTATTCATACCCATGATCACCAGAACAGTCCCCTAGAAAAAGCATAGTAGGCCTTATGCAAGCCCTACAGTGGAAATAAAGGCAATATTACCATGCTGTAATTAACATGTTTCCTTTTTATAATGTTTGTTTGTTGTGCAACAACCTCTTCCTTTAAACCCACTTCTACTGTATACCCCCTACCTGTTCATCCATGAGTTGAGTTGATGGTGATGTCTTCGTAGATGTTAGTAGCATTTTCCGTTTCGGTGTTTTCTCCTCTTCTTGCGTCTGGGTTTATTGTTTCTGTATGTTTAGTATTGGTGAAAATTTCATGAACTGCCAATCCTAGAATGTCCTGATGTTGGGTTGTCTCTCTGTCTGAGAGAGGTGTTATGAGCAATTCGACGTCATTGCTGAATTGGTCGATGATGTCCTGTACACTTTTAGGTGGTAATGCTGTAGAATCTGGCTGGAGTTGTCGATTGCTGTGTCTCCTTTTTAGATGTTTTTTGAAATATTCTTGGCGTCTTAAATTCATGCCACATATGTTGCACATAACCCAGCTTTTTTTGTCATGGTGTATACGTCTATGTCTTCGCCAACTGTGGCGGCTGTTATAATGTCTGGAACACTCAGTGCATGTATGAGTCATTTTATGAAGTGAAACTGGCGTAACTGGTCTTCTCTCACGTAAGTCTATTGTTACGTCGCTTTAACTGTGACATGTTTGTCCTTGCAGCATCATCTGATTGAGGGCCCTTGGCGTAATGAACAGAAAGTAAAAATGTGGGTACAAGAGAATAATAGACTAAAAGTCCTTTTTGTTCAGGCCGAACGGTATGAGCGTTTTAAGTTGGAAGATCCATGTGATTTCAGCAGTGCGTCTTCTATCCGAATTTTTCGGGTCATCTGGGTTGGTGTTGAGAATTTGTATAATCCTATACTTGACGTTGCTCAGTGTGTGGTTAGGTTGGTTAAAGTGATAGGAGACAGGTGTGTCTCTTTTAAGTCTGATGTCCGCTAAGTTTTCTTGGATGCGGATGTAGAAGTGGCGTTTTGTTTCGCCCACGTATTGTTTACCACATTCTGAGCAGCTGATGAGGTAAATGCATGGGCTATTTGTTCTTGAAGGGTTGTCTGTAGTTTGCCCATTTCGTTTTTTAATTGTTCAATGGTGGCCAACAGGATTTCATTGCTGGCTGTAATAAATCTATTCAGCGGCGCCTCCCCTCCCCTCCACCCCACCACCACACACACACACCTTCATACACACATGCATACGTGAATTTTTAGCTCATCTTGACAAAGTCAAAGATTCCGTCCGTCGTCCGTCAACACCAAGTTTTGGTCTTCTCCTCCAAAGCCACTGGGCCAATTCAAGTGAAAGTTTGTGTGAGTGATGGTCCCAAAGGGGCATTTCATTTTTGTTCAACTCAGCATGCCCAGCCCCACAGGGAGGGAGTGGTGGAAAATGCTCCAAAATATTTTAAAAATCTTCTTCTCAAGAACCAGTGTGTACAATGACTTGATATTTGCTATGGAGCTTCCATATGAGGTGTAGAATCAAGTTTGTTCAAACGAAGTTCGTGAAGTAATATTTGGCTTTGTAATAGGAGGGATAAGATTTTTGGCCCCGCCCAAAATTTCTATTTTCTGAACCGATGGTCCGGTATGAACCAAATTTGGTTTGTGGTAGTATTGGGTCATAAGTACCCATGCAAAAAAAAAAATTCCCGCATCCCCATGGGAACCCTGGGAGCTAAAAATAGAAATATTTTCAAACGCCCATATTTCCCAAACCCCACGGAACAGAGAGCTTTTATTTGGTATGAAGTATCCTTATGACTAGTAGAATTGAATGGTAAAAAAAAATTGCCATCGGTTTTGTTAGGGTGTTCTGTAATGGGCATCGAAGAAAAGCTGAGTCAGCATATTTGCAAAAATTTTAAAAAATCTTTTCTCCAGAACCAATCATCAGAATCTTTTGATATTTGGTATACAGCATTCATAGGGGGGGTCAGATAAAAGTTTGCTGAAATAAAGCTCATTGGTTCATATTTGGGCTCTCTACAGGAGCCCGAAGTTTTAACATAGGATAATATGGGGAATATTCTTTAAAAATCTTCTTCTTCAGAACCACCAGTCAGAATCTTTTAATATTTGGTATACATCATTGTTATGAGGGTCAGATTCTAGATTGTTCAAACCAAGTCCCTAGTTTAATATTTGGGCTTCCTACGGAAGCCCAAATTTTATCTTTGTTCAATATGGAGGGTAATTTAAAAAAATCTTCTTCTTCAGATCCATCAGTCAGAATGCTTTGATATTTGGTATGCAACATCTCTATGGGGGTCAGATTCAAGTTTGTTCAAATCAGATCCCTAGGTATATATTTGGGCTCCAGGGCCTGCCTTGAGTCGGGGCTGATCAGCCCAGGCCCCGAGATCAGCCCCGAGGAGCACTTGCTGGGGGCTTTTTTTCAAGCCCCGACATTTTCCACAAAAAGGCACTAATAATAATGGACAAAATGGAAAATCAGCCCCGAAAAGGCCCCGACCTCAATATGTGGGGCACTTTTTTTTAGGCCCCGACCATTTTACTCAAGGCGAGCCCTGGGCTCACTATGGTAGCCCAAATTTTTCTTAGTGCAATATGAGGAAATTTCTTTAAAAATCATCTTCTTCAGATCCACCAGTCGGAATGCTTTTATATTTGGTATACAACATCTCTAGGGGATCAGATTCCAGGTTGTTCAATTCGAGTGCCTAGGTTAATATTTGGGCTCCATATGAGAACATGAAATTGAACTTAGTACAATATGAGGGAATTTCTTCAAAAATCTTCTTCTTCAGATTCACTTGTCAGAATGCTTTCACATTTGGTATACAACATCTCTAGGGGGGTCAGATTCAAGTTTGTTCAAATCGGATCCATAGGTTAATATTTGGGCTCGCTATGGTAGCGCAAATTTGAACTTAGTGCAATTCGAAGAAATTTCTTTACAATTTCTCTTCTTCAGATTCAACAGTCAGAATGCTTTCATATTCGGTACACAACATCTCTAGGGAAGTCAGCTTTAGCTGTGTTCAAATCAAGAGCCTGGGTTAATATTTGGGCTCTCTATGGGAGCCGGAATTGGCCATTTTGCTGAAGAATTAAAAATTTTGTATTCAGTACCCTCTAGAGGTACTAAGATTAATCCACATAGGTTGTATCAAGGGGTTTCATAGGGGAGCTCTACATTTTACTTATGATCAACTGACGAAAAGGCATGATGCCCAGATTATTTTTGTCACTCCTGAGGGACTCAAGGAAAAACAGTGTGCCTATGGAGATGGCTTGCTTAATGTAGACAGGGAACGAAGACAATAAAGAAGAAAAGAAAACTTTTTTATGGAATAGTTCGGGCCTCAGTTTCATTGGTCGGGTATAAAGTGGAAGAAATATATTTATCTGCTCTCTAAAATGCTAGCTTCATGGGTCATTTCTTTACATTACTTCATTCCTCTCTAGTGTTAAGTAGCCATAGATGTTAATTAAATCCTTCTTTAAACAACTTGGTTGGGTTGGCGCCTCCGGCCTCATAGGACCTCTTGCTATAAACATTACTGTTCTCTTCATATGTACATGTGTTCATGTCATGTTCACCCGCACTCAGTTACATTTGGAACACCTTCTGCGATTCTTCTGAGCCGTTACACAAAACACAATTGTCGATTTACTCCAGTGCCAATCATTTACAGTTTGATGAATGCTGATATAATTAAATTTAAGCTTTGGCCCATAATTAACTAAAATGCGCAATTATTTGATGCCTAAAATACATTGCATATGATTGATATAAAACAAAGGATTATTTAACAAAGTCTCAAGAATAAAAATGTATTTGTGAAATTAAGAAAATTTCACCCTTAACTTATTTTTGTTTTCAGCCTCTTCCAAAGAACTCCCTATCAACTCAGCCTTTGCCTTCAGATAGTAAGAAAGTACAAGAGAGAAAGGGATCAGAAAGTAAAAAACCTGGTAGACTGGATGGTGATAAGGCCAAGACAAAGAGTGATGTTCAGACTTTTTCAACTTACAAAAGTGTTAGAAGCATGAAACATAAGAATGATATGCAGCACCAAGAAGGTTTGCGGAAAAGCAGCAGTCTTCAAGATTTAACTGATGAGAAGAACACCTCAACAAACCTAGTCTCTGCACAGTTCCTAAGTCGGTCAGGAGATAGACTGAATTATATTGGACGTATAGACACTGGTGCTTCATACCCAGATGCCATAAAGATACTCCGAGAGTCAAGATACATTAATCCCTATTCCAATCTTCCGAGGCAAACATGGGCAGCCTTTGCTAAAAATACTCAGTCTAACTTACTGTCTCTGTCATCTACCTCAATCTCATCAGACTCCTCTGGAAGGCGTGGGTCTTATGATGAGAAGAAAAACATTAAAGTGCTGGCTTCAGAGAGGTCAAAGGCTCATAGGGAGAGGTCGACTAGTTTGAAGGAATTTCCTGTTCAGTTTTCTTTACCAAAGAATGACTCCAGATCATTAGGAATTGAAATTGATGGGATGTCTACAAATAGTTCCCAGTCAGATGTTTCTAGTCGGCATGAAGAGGCCGTATCAAATGACGAAGTTGATAGTTTTCTGTACCAGTCAAGAAATAATGAAACAGATGAGTTGAAGGTAATGGACCTCTTTTCTATTATTATCTAACCTGACTGAAAGTCGGGGTGAGCTGTTGCCATCCCTTGGCATCTACTGCACGTCATCAGTTATCTGTCATATCTTAACTTCTGCATTTTCAGCTTTTTAGAACCGAATCATTGCCCCTAAGCCAGTTTGTTTGATAGTTGCTAATCCCTTAGAGCTGGGTGCAGTTGCCAAATAGCCCCAAATTCATTAATTTATTTATTTATTTATTGGGGTTTAAGGTCATATAATTATGCACAATGGCTAATCATGACCATGACAGTTTTACGGGTGGAGGAAGCCGGAGTACCTGGAGAGAACCACCGAGCAACGACGAGCAGCTGCCAGCTCCCCAACATCGTAACTCCGCACTGCAGCACAGGCAGGGTTAGATTGGTTGAAGACATGCGTACCATTGAGGTGCAGTACGCCTTAGTACACGGCGTCATCGTGCTCCCATGTGGACAATCGGGGTTAAGTGCCTTGCCCAAGGACACAACGAGGTTGCTGCAGGTGGGATTCGAACCGAGGACCTCTCGGCTTGCAGCCTGCGCCTCCACTTACTGAGCCACCGCGCCCCCCCCCCCCCCCCAAATTCATTAAAAATCTTCACATAAAAGGGATGTGACATCAGTAACTTATTCCTTATTCAACATTTGAAAAAAATTATGCACCGATTTTGGTCAAATAAATGGCATTATAGGGTGTCCATTTATAATTCATTAAGATTAGTCCCATAAGGGTTGAACCCCCTCAACCCCAAGCCCTTGAATTTCAACCCCAAAAATGGTGAGTTGGAAAAAATATCATTTACCGACCGATTTCGGTCAAATAAACAGCATTATAGGGCGGCCGTTTATAATTCATTAAGATTCGACCCATAAGAGGTAGACACCATCAACCCCCAGCGCTGGAATTTCAGCCCCAAAAAGGACGAGTTGGAAAAAACATCATTTATGAACCAATTTTGGTTAAATAAACAACATTATAGCATGGCCGTTGAGGATTCATTAAGATTTGACCCATGAGGGGTGGACCCCATCAAGCCCCAGTCCTCAGATTATGACCCCAAAAAGGGTGAGTTGGGAAAAATGTCATTTATGGACCGATTTTAGCCAAGTAAACGACACTGTAGGGTGGCCGTTGATCGTTCATTAAGATTTGACCTGTAAGGGTTGGACACCATCAACCCCCAGCCCTTGGATTTTGTGCCCAAAAAGGGTGAGTTGGAAAAAATATCATTTGTGGACTGATTTTGGTCAAATAAACGGCACTGTATGGTGGCCGTTGACGATTCATTATGGCCCCCCCCTTTACCAACGATCCTCATTTAATGCTGATCGGGTTGCAAACATGGCCACAATTGTGGCTTATAGTTACCATAGAAACCCTATGGGAAATCACATTTTCATCTTCTTTCCTGGAACTACTGAGCCAACGTGAACCAAACTTGGTAGGAATGGTCTATGGGAGATCCTGTACAAACGATCATTTTTTTTTCGTTGGCATTCTTTGATTCTGATTGGTGGATTTTTAAAAATCCTCTCCTCTAAAACCACAAGGCTAAACGTTTTGAAACATCACATGATTGATGATCGAGACACCCTCTACCAACGATCATCATTTAATGTTGATCGGGTTACAAATATTGCTGCAATTGGGGCTTACTGTTGCTATAGAAACCCTATGGAAATATGGGAAATCACATTTTCATCTTCTTCTCTGGAACTTTTGAGCCGATGTGAACCAACCTTGGCAGGAATGGTCTATGGGAGATTCTCTACAACTGTTTCTCATTTTGTTCCTGTTGGATAAAAAACATGTCTGCCAAAGGCATTCTTTGATTCTGATTGATCGATTTTGAAAAATCTTCTCCTCTGAAACTACAAGGCCAAATGTTTTGAAACTTCACATGATTGATGTCTGGGACACCCTTACCAACAATCCTCATGCAATGTTTATCGGGTTGCAAACTTGGCCACAATTGCAGTTTATAGTTACCGTAGAAATGCTATGGAAAATCAATTTTCATCTTCTGTTCTGCCAGGTGAGCAACTCTTTAGAGCCTCTTGTTCTTTTCTGCTACAGACATTTGAGGCTCCTAAGCCATCTGATCGTACTCCTGCCTATGACACTGAATACCTGGTCAATCTAATCCTTTTTAGCTCACCTGGCCCAAAAGGTCATGTGAGCTTTTGCTATCACTTGGCGTCTGTAAACTTTTCTCATTTTCATCTTCTCTGGAACAGCTGAGCTGGTGTGAACCAAACTTGGCAGGAATGGTCTGTGGGAGGGCCTCTACAAACGATCCTCATTTTGTTCCCGTCGGATGAAAAACATGGCCGCCAGAGGCATTCTTTGATTTTGGTTGGTGGATTTTCAAAAATCTTCTCTGAAACCACAAGGCCAAATGTGCTGGAACTTCACATGATTGATTCTTGGGACACCTGTACCAACAATCCTCATTTAATGTTGATCGGGTTGCAAACATGGCTGCAATTGCAGCTTATAGTTGCCATAAAAACCCAATAGGAAATCACATTTTTATCTTCTCTGGAACTACTGAGTCAAAGTGAACCAAACTTCGCAGGAATGGTCTATGGGAGGTCCTCTACAAACCGTCCTCATTTTGTTCCCGTGGGTTGAAAAACATGGCCGCCAGAGTCATTCTTTGATTCTGATTGGTGGATTTTGAAAAATCTTCTCCTCTGAAGGTATCACGGAACTAAATATTGAAATTAGAGTGAACCGCCTTAACATGTTTTGTTTTATGTTTTGTCAGTGCCATACCAATGACTATATGTGCCTTTACTGAGAAAACTGAGGCTTTCCTTTACAAAAATTGCAAAATATTCATCAAATACAATGTGAAATGTCTTCAGAAGCCAGACTGTGATTTAAAAACTATTACAGATGGGAAAGTTCATATCACTGTAGGTTTGTTTTGGGTCAATATCAATTAAATTATGAATTATATCACATATTTTGATGAAAAGGTTCATACCGGGGGGTCCTATTCAGGGCAAAATTTTACTACATCAGATTGTGGAATAAAATTTGACATCAGTTGTTAGGATAAACTGGTAGAGTCCTTTCATATTGGTGAAATATATAGCTGCATCCCCAATTTTGGAAACAAAATTGACATCCATATTGTTCCATGGGGGTTGGGACACTGTTTTGTTTGCAGTATGGTTAAATGAGACAGATTTTTTTCTAAAAATATTTTGTGCTGATGCAGATGTTAGTTTTATTTTGGGATCAGGGTAGTTTTTTAAAGAAAGCAGTGAATTCTTCTCATCCTTCTCAGTTAATTTATAAAGTAACAGGATAGAAAAATCTTTTGGAGGCAATACCAGTTTTCAAGCCCACTTGACAAAGTTTGGACATTTTTCCTTAAAAGAGCAAATTTTCCATGTTTTTGACTCGGCCAAAGCCAAAAGTTGGATTCTAATGCAGAAATGACTCTTTTATCTCATGGAAGTGGTAAAATGTCTCTTTGGAGGGGTTGGGGATGATTATAGGTATCGTGGAACTAAATATTGAAATTAGAGTGAACCGCCTTAAAATGTTGCACTCGGAAATGACGCAGTCTCTAAAAATAAACAGTCTTGGGAAAATCCATTGTTTCAATAAAAGTTTGAAACATTCTATTGACATCTTGCATTATTGTTGAATATTCCTGATAAAAAAGAGGGTGATTTGATGACTTTTGGACCTAAAAAAATACAATTTACTTTTTGTGTGTTTTTGTAGGGAATTCCCTGAAAAATATGTGCATGTGACCGGTACTTCCTTTTGTGTCAGTTTTTCTCTCTTATTTGTTGCATGACCCCCTGTTTTCAGATCAGAAAAAGTTGTCTGAAGGTCTATACTTGACAGAGATATTTGAATGCCAAAATTAAAGTGATGCGATCATATTTTTTTCCACCTGAAAGTTATAATGGTCGCCTATGGGAAAATATTTAGTTCTGTGATACCTATAGGAAATATGTTTTTTGGCTTCCAGACCAGATTCAGTTATTATTTTGGGGGATTATTTCACATTTAAATATTTATTTGGGGACCATACACCTTACCAAACCATTTTATTGTTTTGAGAAGTTACATTTTTGTCACAGTCAGCAATAAAAGCTATATATTTCCAAAACTAAGGCTGTTCATGCAAGAAAATTCACATCTTGAGCAAGTGTATTCCCCAGGAGCACACTATAACCTCTGGCAGCTGCTAACTAACAGCCTATCTTACCCTATTAACATATCTATTTAAACCATGGTTTCTCCTCATATTACTAGGGGCAGGGAGGATTCCAAATCTTCCAACCCCCTCCCAAATCACCATTCAAACACAGACAGAAAACCTACACTGCCCTTCTATTCACTATTATTTAGAAGTTTTTCTCTTCTATATTATGCTCTTCAAAATATTGGAAAACAATTCCTTCTTTGAAAGAGTATCCTGGAACACAAATTTGAAGAGGGGGTGGGGCTACAGTGGAAAATAACATAATAGAATTACAAATGTGAGTGAATGGCATTTGTGCATAGCTACCAATATACTTGTCTAGTACTAGTGCTGTCATGGTTCCCCTGATACAGCATAAATTTACAGTGACAGTTGTGAAATATTGCTCTTTCCCTGAACCAAGTCCTCTCTCCCACACATATTTAACCCTTCTGCTGATGATAAACATTTGGAAAGACTGAACAGCATGTTTTTAGAGACTGAAGTTAGTATCATACACTTTCAGTTTCTTATGGTTAACTTTGAGGCTTCAGCACTCATGGTCCACTGAGTTATTTTTCAATTTAACAACCTTGCCCTGGTTCTTCCACTATATTTTTCATTGTATGCCATTCAGTACTCTCATGTAGACCTCCTACTTGTGTGACTGCAAGCCTATCTGTCTGTCTGTCTCTTCATCAGACATGGTGTTTCTTTGATCTTCACTTCCCCCCCCCCCCCCCCCCACACACACACACACGCATACACAAGTATATTAAACATCAAAAACCACTATATTCTTGAAGCAAATGTCTGATTCATCCTCTTTGGAAACATGTTTTCAACAATTTCAATCTTTTTGCCAGAATGGGTGTCTGTGGGGATTAAAACAAAGGTTATGAAAGTGCACTTATGGGAACTTGCAGCATAAGCTAAGCACTATAGAATCAATATTTGATGGTTTTAGGCATCTTACCAGTGTTATGAGATATCACAGTAGCAGGTACTGGTCATTCTTTTGGAAAAAAACACTGTTTTATGTTTTGTCAGTGCCATACCAATGACTATATGTGCCTTTACTGAGAAAACTGAGGCTTTTCCTTTACAAAAATTGCAAAATATTCATCAAATACAATGTGAAATGTCTTAAGAAGCCAGACTGTGATTTAAAAACTATTACAGATGGGAAAGTTCACATCACTGTAGGTTTGTTTTGGGTCAATATCAATTAAATTATGAATTATATCACATATTTTGATGAAAAGGGGCATACCGAGGGGTCCAATTCAGGGCAAAATTTTACTACATCAGATTGTGGAATAAAATTTGACATCAGTTGTTAGGATAAACTGGTAGAGTCCTTTCATATTGGTGAAATATATAGCTGCATCCCCAATTTTGGAAACAAAATTGACATCCATATTGTTCCATGGGGGTTGGGACACTGTTTTGTTTGCAGTATGGTTAAATGAGACAGATTTTTTTCTAAAAATATTTTGTGCTGATTCAGATGTTAGTTTTATTTTGGGATCAGAGTAGTTTTTTAAAGAAAGCAGTGAATTCTCATCCTTGTCAGTTAATTTATAAAGTAACAGGATAGAAAAATCTTTTGGAGGCAATACCAGTTTTCAAGCCCACTTGACAAAGTTTGGACACTTTTCCTTAAAAGAGCAAATTTTCCATGTTTTTGACTCGGCCAAAGCCAAAAGTTGGATTCTAATGCAGAAATGACTCTTTTATCTCATGGAAGTGGTAAAATGTCTCTTTGGAGGGGTTGGGGATGATTATAGGTATTGCGGAACTAAATATTGAAATTAGAGTGAACCGCCTTAAAATGTTGCACTCGGAAATGACGCAATCTCTAAAAATAAACAGCCTTGGGAAAATCCATTGTTTCAATAAAAGTTTGAAACATTCTATTGACATCTTGCATTATTGTTGAATATTCCTGATAAAAAAGAGGGTGATTTGATGACTTTTGGACCTAAAAAATACAATTTACTTTTTGTGTGTTTTTGTAGGGAATTCCCTGAAAAATATGTGCATGTGACCGGTACTTCCTTTTGTGTCAGTTTTTTTCTCTTAATTGTTGCATGACCCCCTGTTTTCAGATCAGAAAAAGTTGTCTGAAGGTCTATACTTGACAGAGATATTTGAATGCCAAAATTAAAGTGATTTTATCATATTTTTTTCCACCTGAACGTTATAATGGTTGCCTGTGGGAAAATATTTGGTTCTGTGATACCTGAAACCACAGGGCCAAATGTTTTGAAACTTTGCATGGTTGATGACAGGGACACCTGTACCAACGATCCTCATTTAATGTTGATTGGATTGCAAACAAAGCCACAATTGCAGCTTATAGTTACTATAGAAACCCTATGGGAAATCACATTTTCATCTTCTCTGGAACAACTGAGCTGATGTGAACCAAAACTTGACAGGAATGGTCTATGAGAGGATGGAAATATGTGGCCACCAGAGCCTATATTCTAATGCTTAACCCAATGCCTCTCCTGTCTGCACGAAAATCGCTACTGTCAGCAAAATACTTGTTTTTTGAGAATCTGGTAAGGGTTGGTTCTAGTTTTCTCCACTGAGAAAAATATTGTGTATATAGTACAAGTCAAAATAAGTTGTAGCATAACCGCAATAAACTAAGTATACTGCCGCTCCTGCACTGATAAGATCAGAATCTGACATCATTTTCTGGAAAGCTATCAGTGAGAGCTTTCCAGAAAATGATGTCAGCTTCTGGTCTTATTAGTGTAGGGAGAGAAAAATACATAGTTTATGGTGGTTATCCTACAACTTATTTTGACTTGTACTGTAAACAAGTTTGCAGCTGTACATGTAATTATGTTAATATTACTCTCATGTTTCTTATCAGAAATACTGATTGATGACAGGTGTTTTGTATACTGACCAGTCAATTTTGATATCATTTAAGATATGACAAATTATTTGAATAAAATGTTGTGTTTCCTGTAACCCTTTACCTCTCCAAAGCTATTTGAAAGAGAGTACTGTCTGAAAAAATTGTATTTTTCAAAATATTTAACCTTCTTTTACTGATTTTTAGCTCAACTTGACAAAGTCAAGCTGAGCTATTGCCATCACTTCTTGTCCGTCGGCATACGTACATACGTCCACAATTTCCTTTAGCACACCTCACAGGTCGCATTTATGATCAGATCGCTTTGAAACTTGGTATGCATGTTTGGGGTGACCTCTGGATGGGAGTTATCGATTTTCTTCAATTTCCGTCAAAAAATGTTGCCGCTGGCAACGGTCTTTGAACTTAGTTTAGTCAGACCTCAATATTTCCCTTTGGCACACCCTACAGGGTACATTTATGATTGGATTGCTTCGGAACCTGGTATGCTTATTTGGGGTGACCTCAAGAAGGAAGCTATCAATTTTCTTCCATTTCCAGAAAAAGCTGTTGCCGCTGGCAATGCCGTTTGAAATTAGTTTAGTCAGGCATCAATATATTCCTTTGGCATGCCATACAGTGCACATTTTTTATCAGATCGGTTTGAAACATGGTATGCTTATTTGGGGTGACCTCTAGATGGGAGCTATCGATTTTCTTTGATATCCGCCAAGAAATGTTGCCACTGGCATCAACCTTTGATGAACTTAGTGCAGTTATGCATCAATATTTCCCTTTGGCACTCAAGCACATTTATGATTATGTCGCTTTGAAACTTGATGTGCTTGTTTGGGGTGACATCTATATGGGAGCTATTGATTTTCTTCCATTTCCTCAAAAAATTTTAAAATGGTAGAGCTGGCAACAACCTTTGAACTTAGTTTAGTCAGACCTCAATATTTCCCTTTAGCACACCTTACAGGGAACATTTATAATCGGATTGCTTTGAAACCTGGTATGCTTGTTTAGGGTGACCTCTAGATGGGAGCTATCGATTTCTGTCAAAAAATGTTGCTGGCAATGACCTTTGAACTTAGTTTATTCAGGCATCAATATATTCCTTTTTTGCTTTGAAACTTGGTATGCGTATTTGGGGTTACCTCTAGATGGGAGCTATCAATTTTCTTCCTTTTCTGTCAAAAAAGGTAGCTGTTAGCAATGACCTTTGAACTTAGTCTAGTTAGGCATTGATATTTCCCCTTGGCACACCCTACAGTGCATATTTATGATCAGATCGCTTTGAAACTTGGTATGCTTTTTCAGGGTGACCTCTAGATGGGAACTATCGATTTTCTTCCATTTCCGTCAAAAATTGTTGCCATTGGCAATGACCTTTGAACTTAGTTTAGTCAGGCATCAGTATATTCCTCTGGCATGACCTACAGGGCACATTTATGAAAGGATCGCTTTGAAACTTGGTATGCGTATTCAGGGTGACCTCTAGATGTGAGCTGTTGATTTTTTTTTCATTTCCCTAAAAAAGTATTGTCTTTAGCACCAGCCTTTGGACTTAGTGCATTTGTGTAGCAACTTATCCCTTTTGCATGGGGGCGCGGTGGCTCAGTTGGTAGAGATGCAGGCTGCAAGCCGAGAGGTCCTCGGTTCGAATCCCACCTGCGGCAACCGCGTTGTGTCCTTGGGCAAGACACTTCACCCCGATTGCCTACATGGGGGCACGATGACGCTGTGTACTGTGGCGTACTGCACGTCGATGGTGCGCATGTCTTCAACCAATCTAACCCTGCCTGTGCTGCGGTGCAGAGTTCAGAGTTACGATGTTGGAGAGCTGACAGCTGCTCGTCGTTGCTCGGTGGTTCTCTCCGGGTACTTCGGCTTCCTCCACCCGTAAAACTGTCACGGTCACGATTAGCCATTGTGCATAAGTATGTGACCTTAAACACCAATAAATAAATAAATAAATAAATAAATAAATAAATAAATAAATAAATAAATCCCTTTTGCATAGCAACTTATCCCTTTTGCATCCCCTCTCTACAGGGTATATTTATGAATTTCCATAAAAAAGAAAAAAAGACCATTGCCACCAGCAATAACTGTCAAACTTAGTGCATTTGGGCATTAACATCTTCCTTTGGTATGCCTCAGAGGGCACATTCATTATCAGGTTGTTTTGAAACTTCATATGTTTATTCGGGGTGACAGAGATAGGAGCTATCGATTTTCTTTTCATTTCTATCAAAAACTTGCTGTCAGCAACAATCTTTGAATTTATTGCATTTGTGCATTTACATTCTTTTTTGACATGGCCTACAGGGCTCATTTATTGTAGGATTGTTTTTGAACTTGGCATGCTCATTAGGCAAAACCTCTACATGTAGATTCATTTCTGTGAAAAAAAGTTGCCGTTTACAATTACCTCTGAACTTACCTCATTTGTGTATCAACATTCTTCCTTTAGCCAGCCTTACAGTTTACATTTAAAAATGCATGGATTGCTCTGATGTTATGTTGAAGTTTCAACAAATAACATTGGTACCAATAATCTTCAATTTTACCATTTCACCTATAACTCACCAATTTCAAGTTTGTCAAGTTTAGCTACAGTGTCATCGACACTTTCATTTAATTTTGTTTTTGCTCTGTTATAAATTCTAATATAAACTGAAATGAACATCAGTTGACTTTACATTATCAGTTTATCTAATGCCCGATCAGAAAACGCGAATATGTTTTGTTTTTCTTTGAAATTATCACATTGTTACACAAACAACCTCAGTTTGAAAACAGGAAATCGTTTCGTCATCTCTGAGAAAACAAACTTTAGAGATTTATGCACACAGTGCCTACATTATGATGGTGTAACTTTTTATGCAGTGATTGGCTGCTTATTTTTTTTAAAAATAAATTTAAGATACCTCAGTTTCAGTTTCTGGTCCCTTTGTGGGTGAATCCAAATGATTGGAATTTTGGCATCAGATGTTGCAAAAATGGACCTTTCGGAGGGGTGGATGTGTAAAAGTAATTAACCAGCACTGTGATGATTGATCTCCCAACTGATAAAATATTCCAAGTTCATAATCAAGGCATGTCTTCGTCGAAGCCATGACTCCATAAAGTATTTGGAATATTCACTAGCCGGGGTGGGGGGGTGGGGGGGGGGGGGGGGTTCTGGCAACTATCTCGATAATGAAGTCAGGGATTTTGAGTGTTTTAAAAATGTGTAGGTTATCGATACTTTTTGAGCTGAAAGCTGTGGGAAGGCTTTTGGTACGGGCCCTCGCCCCCGATGCATGTGGAGGTATCAGTAATATGTAGTTGCATTACTGACGAGGTTCCATTCATATAAATAATCCCACTTGTTTCAATTTGTTGGTTTTCCAGCGGTCATTCCTGCATCATGGTGATCACGATTACATTTGGAGAATAAATGCACCATACACACACAAATACAGGCAATAAATTACCCAAATTGTGAGGAAATAATGAGTACATATTATCAAGAAAATTCAGGAGAATGCTTTTCCTGGTGCTACTTTTTTTGTCGAGGGTGGTGGTGGTGGGGGTGGGTGGCGGTGGCGGCTGAGGCCCAGACCCTCACTTATCGCTCCTCCCCCCCCCCCCCACCCCTCACTGCATTCAGGGCACATAATGCCCATTCTACATATTGCGCCGGAGCCCGTTCTCCCTCTCGACGGCCCTGGGAATACTGGTAAGTCGGGATTATAGTTAAAAAGAACAACCCAAGACTTCTTTGAGATATGTGTATATTAGATAAAAAAAATATAGATGGGGTAGCCGTGACGCAGCTTCTTATTTAATTTACCTGCACAGTACTCTAAATTGGTCATGCAGACCTTCAACAGCTGGAATCGGGTACGACAGACCTCCATTTCTATGGCCGTTAGAAAGTAGACAGTTATTTGGAACAGCGAATCGATACCAATACTCCAATCCAAACGAAAATGTTCTGATTGGATATATTAGTTTAAACAATATTTATTAAGGATTAAGTTGTAAGTATACATCACAAAATAGAAAAATATAAAAACAGTCAACACAAGATACAATAGTATACAATACAACAAGTATATAAACATTGACAAACACTATTTAAAAGGGGGATCCGACAGAAATCTGACAGCTTATGTAAGTCGTCTCTCTGGCCCAATAGGATATATTAGGGGTGAGAGGCATCCCCTTAGCGACGTGGGGTATGTGGTTTGTGTTGGTGACGGGAGTTGATCGCCCCCCCCCCCATTTTGACATCAAATAGCAATTCATTCTGGTGTAAATAAATTACACACACAGGCACATGGATATCACAGCGTTATGTTGATGCCATATTCCGAAGGCCCAATACCCTGAGGTACTGATATTCTGAAGGCCCATTACTCATAAGATCTGATATTTCGAAGGTTCAGTACTCGGAGGTACGGATAGACCTAGTGCCCACTAGTTCGAAGGCCAAGAACTTCGATAGTTCAATATTCCTGGGGGGGCTGATTCTTTGGAGGTCAAATACTCCCATGGCAAAATGGGGTGCCTGTTCACGATTCATTAAAATTCGACCCATAAGGGGATGGTCCACCTCAACCACAAGCCTCAAATTTCAACCCCAAAAAGGAAGAGTTGTAAAAAAACGTCATTTTAATATGGACAGATTTTGGCCAAATAAACAGCATTGTAGATTAGGCCCATAAGGGGGTGGGACCTCTCAACTCAGAGCCCTCAAATTTCGACCCCAAAAAGTGTCATTTGGGAAAAAAGTCCTTTATGGACAAATTTTCATCAAACGACATTGTAGGGTGGGTATTGACGATTCATTAAGATTCCAACCATAACCCCAGCCCCTGAATTTCGACCCCAAAAGGATGAGTTGGAAAAAATGTCATTCTTGGTCCAATTTTGGTCAAATAGACAGCATTGTAGGGTGGCCCTTGACGACTCATTAAGGGTGGACCCCCTCGACCCCCCAGCCCTCGAATTTCGACCCCAAAAAATATGAGTTGGTCAAATAGACAGCATTGTAGGGTGGCCCTTGACAATTCATTAAGGGTGGACCCCCTCGACCCCCAGCCCTCGAATTTTGACCCCAAAAAAGTATGAGTTGGAAAAAGTGTCATTTATGGACTGATTTTGGTCAAATAGACGGCATTGCAGGGTGGCCGTTAATGATTCGTTAAAATTCAACCAATAAGGGGTGAAGCCTCAACGGCAGTCCTAAAATTTCAAACAATTTAAAAAAGGCTGAGTTGCATAAAAATTTGAGTGCTTGAATTTTTCATTGCTGGAAATTATATTTATAACCCTTTAATGCATTCCTGAAGTTTATACATGTATTTCATCACCTAGTTTCATTGTTTTGATTATCAGTATATTTAATGTACGACCAGCACTGTTATGCCTATTTCCTCCAGGCACCAATTGTTCTGAAACACAACGATGTTTTCATTTTTTGGTTGAGATGTGTTAACAACTGCGACCTATGGTTTGGGGATGGTCGGTGGGCGAGTGGGTGTGCGTCAGGACAACCTCGCACTGTTGGCACAATAAATTAAACAAACATTCTTGAATTTGACTAATATTTGCCATACAGGTCTTTTGCAAGAATATCTCAAGCAAGTTTGAAAACTGGCCTGGACCGATTTTTCGATGCAGAGTTATCGGCCTAATTAGTCAATTTTTACGAATTTTGAGCTCATTAGCCCAATAACTTGAACAAAAGTTCTCCATTTTGACTAATATTTGCCATACAGATCTTTTGCAATTTTGCAAGAATATCTCAAGCAAGTTCGAAAACTGGCCTGGCTTGATTTTTTGTTGCAGAGTTGTGGGCCTTAATTAGTCAATTTTTATGAATTTTGAGCTCGTTGGCCCAATAACTTGAACAAATGTTCTCCGATTTAACTAATATTTGCCATATAGGTCTTTTGCAATAAAATTTCAAGCAGGTTCAAAAACTGGCCCATCATGATTTTTCGTTAGAGTTATGGGCCTTAATTAATTTTTACAAATTCTGAACTTATTAACATTATAACTTGAACAAACGTTCCAGATTTAACAACCGGCATAAGATTGATTACCGGGTTATGGACATGCAACACACTCTGATTGCATGCAACACTCTCTGATTGCCACCATGACTTGACGCCTGCATCACTGATGCGCACATCTTATCTTTGAAATTAACACATTGTTACACAGATGCGGTCAGTTTGAAAACAGGAAATCGTTCCTCAAATCTGAGAAAAGAACATATGAGATGCATGAACAGTAACTACATTGTGATGGAGCAGCTTTTTATGCAGTGAGCCCGAGTGAGCAGCCGCTAATGCAGAATCAAGTGAGTATAATTTTTTTTTTTTTTTATAAATTCAAGATGGATCGGTGTCAGTTATCACTGTCTTTTGTGGGCGAATGCAAATGTTTGGAACTTTGGGGTCAGGGGCGACGCAATAGACCGAATGGGAGGGGCAGATGTTAACAACGGATTAAGCCCTACTGTGTTGATTTTCATCTCCCGACTGGTAAAATATTCCAAGTTCATCTTAAGGCATGTCTTTGTCGAAGTCATGACTTTATTAAGTAGTTGGAATATTGGTCCGTTGGGATTATAATTAAAAACAGCTCGAGACCTCTTTAAAATTAATACCTAGATAAATAAAATATGAATGGAGTATTCGTACTACAACTTCTTATTTAAATTTTAATTTACTAGCACAATAAGCAACTCCAAATTGCTCCGAAACAGCCGGAAGTGAGTACAACAGGCCTCCATTTGTATTACCGACGATGTGTGTGATGTAAATCCAAATCTTGTGTCGTACGAAAGTACATGATGTAAATGTTCCCACTTGATATATTATGAGGGAGAGTCATCACCTTAGTGATGCGCCTGCTTGGGATATGTGGTTTGTGTTGGTGATGGGAGTTGATCAGCCCTCATTTGGCCATCGGATGGCAATTCATTTTGACGTAAATGTTCACACTCACACACATGCAGGCACATGGGTATCACAGTGTAATGTTAAGGCTACATTCTGAGGGCCCAATTCTCTGAGGTACCGATATTCTGAAGGTCCAACCCTCATAATAATTGATATTCCGAAGGTTCAGTACTCTGAGGTACCAATAGACATAATGTCTGATAGTTTGAAGACCTAATAATCCGATAGTCCAATCTTCCTTGGGTCCGATTCTCTGAAGGACGAATACTCTTAAGGCAAAAGTCCAAATGCCTAATACACAGAAAGTCCAATAGTTCGAAGGCTGAGTGCTCAAGGGATCCAATAATGCGAAAGTCTGTTACTCGGGCGATCTACAACACGGTCGTAATATCAGATCCTAGGAGTATTGGATCTTCGGAAGACATTCTGGAAATCGGGCCTTCAGAGAATTGTGCCATCAGTCTGTTGGGCCGTCAGAATATCAAACCTTTGGAATATTGGACCTTTGGAATATCTGACCTTCCAAGAATTGGACCGCCAATATATCGAACCATTCGGGATTTTGGGCTGTAGAAATAATGGCCCTTCGGTGTATTTTTGGAATATTGGACCTTCGGAGTTAGGAGTTTTAGGAATAAAGGGCCAACACCATAAAAAAACTGCAGAACATGTCATAGCAGATCTCCCTTCCAATCAGGCTCCATATCTCTACAAACTCACAACCGAAGACATAGCTATTCATTCATTTTTGCTTCCAAGATGAACATAACATCTGCCAAATGTTTAATGCCGAAAACAAGGAAATACTGTTGTGTAAGCATAAGGCCCGGAACAGACGTTGCACTGGTGTCGCATCGAATTTAATTGTATGTCAAAAACTGAATTCAGTGCATTGATGTTGCGACGTCTGTTTCAAATTGAATGTGGGTAGACGAACTTAAGACACATTATTCTTCTAAGCCAGACACATTTTAGCCATAATGTATCAGAAATATGTGTTTGTAAGGCTCGGTAAAGACATAGCACTACCATCGTGTCGAATTTAATCCCAGGCCAATAATTGAATTCGGTGCAGTGCGACGTCAGTAGTTGGGGAGCGATGAATCATGCCAATTCAGGTGGACTTTGCAGCGGGCATCGGAGGGGCAGTAGTAGGAGGGAGATGAAACAGGGCACTTTGGGTTGAGGGAAATGTGGGCGGAGAACAGAAGTATTAGGAAAGCAATAGATCTTGCCAATTCAGGATGGGCGGGGGGGGGGGGGGGGGGGGGAGGGGGCTCACAGGGAACACCGGAAAGGAAGTAGTAGGAGAGGGATGGAATGGGGTTCTAAGGGCAGAGGGAAAGGTGGAAGGAAAGGGGAAGCAGGAGGAGAGGGATGAAACAACTCGATTCAGCCAGACCCCTCAGGGAACCTGGGAAATAATGTAGCAGGAGATGTGGATCCTCGATTGTAGAAACCAGCCCACAAATAACAAAACATCACCCCAAATCACTTAATTATACCACCCACTTGAAAAGTGGGCGGTATATAGCATTCATGGTGTCCGTACTTCCGTACTTACGTATGTCCGTACTTCCGTACGTCCGTACGTCCGTGATGCTTTGGGGGTACACATCTGCTATCCGCTACTCCTCTTAAACCAGTGGGTGGATTTCATTGAAACTTACAGGCATTCTTTTCTATACATTATAGATGTGCACCTCCTATTTTGCTTTCAGGTATTTTTATTTTTTACTCTTTCCCAAAGGGCGAAATGAACTTAGCCAAATTGTTGTGATGCTTTAGGGGGGTACACTCCTGCTATCCGCTACTCCTCTTATACCAGTGGGCGAATTTCATTGAAACTCTCAGACATTCTTTTATATACATTATAGATGTGCACCTTCTATTCTGCTTTCAGGTATTTTTATTTTTTCTATCCCATGTGGCAAAATGAACTTAGTACGTCCGTACGTCCAGTGACGCTTTGGGGGTACACATCTGCTATCCGCTACTCCTCTTAAACCAGTGGGTGGATTTCATTGAAACTTACAGGCATTCTTTTCTATACATTATAGATGTGCACCTCCTATTTTGCTTTCAGGTATTTTTATTTTTTTACTCTTTCCCAAAGGGCGTAATGAACTTAGCCAAATTGTTGTGATGCTTTAGGGGGGTACACTCCTGCTATCCGCTACTCCTCTTATACCAGTGGGCGAATTTCATTGAAACTCTCAGACATTCTTTTATATACATTATAGATGTGCACCTTCTATTCTGCTTTCAGGTATTTTTATTTTTTCTATCCCATGTGGCAAAATGAACTTAGTACGTCCGTACGTCCATACATCCATTATGCTTTGAGGGGTACACATCTGCGATCCGCTACTCCTCTTAAACCAGTGGGCAGATTTCATTGAAACTTTCAGGCATTCTTTTATATACATTCTAGATGTGCACCTCCTATTTTACTTTCAGGTATTTTTTTTTTTACTCTGTCCCAAAGGTCTTAATGAACTTAGCCAAATTGTTGTGATGCTTTGTGGGGGGTACACACCTGCTATCTGCTACTCCTCTTATACCAGTGGGCGAATTTCATTGAAACTCACAGGCATTCTTTTATATAGATTATAGATGTGCATCTCTTATTTTGTTTTCAGGTATTTTTATTTTTTACTCTTTCTCATGCGTCGAAATGGACTTAGTATGTCTGTACGTCCATACGTTCGTTATGCTGTGAGGGGTACACATCTGCTATCCGCTACTCCTCTTAAACCAGGGGGCAGATTTCATTTAAACTTTCAGGCATTCTTTTAGGTACATTATAGATGTACACCTCCTATTTTGCTTTCAGGTATTTTTTTTTTACTCTGTCCCAAAGGTCTTAATGAACTTAGCCAAATTGTTGTGATGCTTTATGGGGGGTACACACCTGCTATCCGCTACTCCTCTTAAACCAGTGGGCAGATTTCATTGAAACTTTCAGGCATTCTTTTATATACATTCTAGTTAAGAATTCAATTCAAGCTTGCGTGGTGGGGGGGAGGGGTTGTTGACATTTGATATCCACGACCTCTTTTAAACTAGTGAAGGGATTTCAATGAAACGTTCGAACATTGGTGTCAGTCTTTGTGCTCTCTACATTAAACACACTTTTACTGTTGTAAAATGTTTCTTGGTGGGAGTGGGTGGTATCATTTAGTGAGCAGTGCTCACAGTTTTTCTAGTTTAGTTTGGTTTTCTGGAGAATAATAGTAACACATTTAAACAGCACACTGCCCAATCGCTTCTTGGATTCTATGAACAATCAGAGGATTCTCTATTGCTGTTCATATGTTTCTATGTTGAAATTGCATCTTTTCACCCAGCAGATACGGTCGCAGAGCAGATTTCTAGTCACCCGAGTAAGATGGTGGGGATATGTATCAACCCCTTTGCATTTAACAAGTAGCAGGGTTATCGACTGTGGCTCAGTTCATCTGGGGGAGACGTAAGTTATGTTTTAAGCAGGAAAATAGGCTGCACAAACCTAGTGGGGTCTGGTAGAATGTCTATCTTATGGACAATCAGGTGGATTTTTAACCAATTTGTAAGCATAATTTTAGGAATTTGAGGTGATAGGTTGGAAGTGAAATATATTGGGAATGAAAATTTAAGTTGGGCACCGTGAATGGTTTTAAAATATGCACAATTTAGACGTCAGTCAGTATAGTACACAACAATAAGTGGTTCAGCAGATTCTCTGTGGCCTGTATGGAGGGTTCTCAATAGTTACCACAAAAAAGCCTGTCGCTGTGGCAGCGACAACGGGTGAACAGAATTAAAATCCATGGTGGACCTCTCAAATTAATAATCTATCACTGCAAACGCAAGTGTTGAGGATTAGCGCTTTTCTGGAAAATGGTCAAGTTTTAGTGAATGGAAAACACTTCCGTGCGAGTGATCCACCGTGACATCATGTGATTGGGATTAAATTTAATTCATGCCAATAAATTTGTCACTCAAAGAGAGAACTGATTGTTATGGTTGTAGCAAACATGTTATTATTGTACATGTAGCAACTTACATGTGTGCATGCTTTTAGTTTATCCTTCGTCACCCTATTTTGCCATGTTTTTCACAAATTTCAAACAGCACGTGGATGAGTCGGACATTTTTTGTCATGAAGTTTCACTCCAATGCAGATCGACCCATTCCAATAAATCGAATCAAACATTATTTTGCAGGGTAATCAATACTTTGCTTGAGATTCTTCAGAAGCCTGGTACAAACCCACAAACAGTACATGGATACTGGGTGGATATGGAAACATCCACCCAGTGTAAATTCCACCCAGATAATAACTCGTGTTCAGTGATACTGCACAAACAATACCAATAAAATACCCAAGAGGCAGTAAGGGTTGGGGAGTGTGGCACTGAAAGTCTCAGTTTTGTATGGCAAGGATCGAAGGGCACTGGGTTGGGGCACCCAAGCATCATGGAAATGGGATGGAGGCTGCGAGTTACAAGAGGGTTTGGGAATTTTCCATTTTGTTGTGGGAGGGGGGTATCAACCCACTTACGCAATTTCTATGCCACTGGTTGCGGGGTGCATTTCACACCTGACATATTCTATTCTGCTAATCCCTTAAACTTGTAAATAATTGTTGGGTGGAAAACCCCCTCCTCGGTGGATTAGTAATAATCTTCTTTTCCGGTAATATGAACTCCAAGTCTCCAACATGTCACACGCATCGGCATGGGTCAGTGATATGAATGTTTTTCATGCTGGCACGACTATTGTCTGGGTCGAGCTGAATATGGACGAAATGTCTTGCAATTGAAAATGACGCGATGAGCAACACCCTTGTTATGATCGATCTATGTTGATTTTGTAGGCTGTGTTTTGACTTCAAGTAAAGTTATAAATTGTCATATTTAACGATATTATGCCACTTAAATAATCCTAAAACTCATTCCGCTGTGTTTTCCGTCGTTTGAACAAATACTACAAACTGAGATCCATACAATGAGGAAGTCCAAAACCTAGGCTATTAAATTTAAAACTTCATTCATTGATTCTTCAAGTGATAACTGGTAGGGTAGTGAGTCACTGACCAGGCTCAAACCTTTATTCAGTGGAAAATGACAACCTGCATAACAAAGTGTTAAAAGGCAGGAAATTGCACATTCTAAGGTGATGAAATAGCAGGCACACATCAACAGAGGATAAAAAAAACCCCAAAACAGTCGTCAGTTCTTTTTCGAAATCTGAGTTTACTCTTGAACTCCATTGAAAATGTGATAGGTGTTCAGGGAGGACGGAGGTGGGGAGGCTGTGGGAGAGGCAAAATAGGGTGATGCCTTGGCCTAATGTGAGCTAACCCTGTGTGTTCAAAAACAAGTGGCAGACCCTATGCACCCCCGTCTTCCCAAAATGCCAAACATGCATTGGATTTTAAAAAAAAAGAAGATTTGCTTTGTTATTTTTTGTTGGATGTGTGCCGAACAGGTGCAGTCAAAATAAAGTAACGAGAGAATGATTTTCTCGAACGAAGGATAAACTAAATGCGCGCACACATATATGTTGTTACATGTACTATAATAACATGTTTGCTAAAACAGAAACAATAAGTTCTTCCTTTGAGTGACATATTTATTGGGATGAATTAAATTTAATCCCAATCACCCGACATCGCGACGGATCACTCATACATAAGCATTTTCCATTCATTAAAACTTCACAATTTTCCCGAAAAATGCTAATCCTCAGCACTTGTGTTTGCAGTTAGAGATTATTAGTTAGAGCTGTCTGCCGGGAATTTTAATTCTCTCCACCCATTGTCACTGCCGCAGCGACAGGCATTTTTGTGGTAAAACGTCTGGCACGTACTGTATACCCAAAACAATGAAATGTTTAGCACAGAAACATTGAGAACCCTCCATGGAGGCCACAGAGAATCTACTGAACCACTTTTTGATGTGTACCATACCGACTGACGTCTAAATTCCGCATATTTTAAAATGGTTCACGGTGGCCAACTTAAATTGTTTTCATTCCCAATATATTTCGCTTCCAACCTATCACCTCAAATTCCTAAAATTATGCCTACAAATTGGTTAAAAATCAACCTTATTGATATTCAACAAGACCCCTCTAGGATTGTGCAGCCTATTTTCCTGCTTAAAACATAACTTATGTCTCCCCAGATGAACTGAGCCTCAGCCGATAACCCTGCTACTTGATAAATGCAAAGGGATTGATACTTACCCCCTCCATCTTACCCGGGTGACTAGATATCTGCTCTGTAACCATATCTGCTGGGTGAAAAGACACAATTTCAACATAGAAACTTGTGAAGAGCAACAGAGAATCCTCTGATTGCTCATCGAATCCAAGAACTGATTGGGCAGTGTGAACAAGTCTTGATATGATAAATAGGCAGTTTCTTATATTTAAGGCATCCTAGCAATACACTGGCTAAGAAACCATATAGACTAATACAGGCTTAGATAAATAGATTGGTGGAGGAAGGGGTAGATAGAGGATCAGATATAGCTAGTAATCATGTAGTAGTGCTACAAGTCAGTAGTCATGGTACAGAGCAGCACAGGTGGTACAAAACTATGGTATTGGGTGACTACAGTGGAAATTGATCATAGAACAAAGGGTAGTGACTATGGATAAGCCTAGATGTTGCCAGGGACAAACAGTCTGAAACAGGTATTAGGAGCCACAAGTATATTCAGACAGATATTCTTCAAAACGTATCCTCCTCCAAAAGGTATTGTCTGGAGGATATCCTCAAAAGGTATCCTCCAATAGTACTTCACCATGTCATAGATATCCTCCAATATCCAGATGAGGATAAGAGGGATGGTGGATAAAACAATATTGAGGGATTTCCTCATAGTTTTCATGACCTCATGCGATGGAAAAGTGGTGCTGAAACCATTCGTTTGTTAGTTAGGGGTGCTGGAAGTGGGGTGCCATGGAACATGGCCATTTGATATCCAGATGAGGATACAAGGGTTTGAAGATTACACCTCATTAAGAGATTCCCTCATGCCCCTCATGGTCTCATACGATAGAAAGGAGACCGCAGGCCAGTTTGTAAGGGGTACGGGATGTGACCGTTTGATACCCAATTGAGGACAAGAGAGGTTTGTTGTAAGACATCATGGAGGGATTTCTTCATGGCTTCATACGATACAAAAGAGTGCCTAATTTCATTCGTTTGTTTATTAGGGGAGCTGGAAGTGGGGTCCCAGGGGGCATTCTCGATGATTCTTAGATGAGGATGAGAGGGATGGCCGATTATACCTCATTGAGGGATTTGTCCCTGGCCCTCATCGCCTCATAAAAAAAGGGTGCCGAAGGCCAGTATTTGGTAGTTAGGGGTGCTGGAATTGGGGTGCCACGGTACGTGGTTGTAAAGTAAAGTGATCTGTTTGGACGATCTGGCTTGATAAAACATGTCTTCAGGTGTTCAGATGAAGAACAAGAATACCTAGCTTAGGTTCAGAACTATCAGAACAGATGAAAAAAAAGCAAAAGAAAAAAAAAATAACCAATAAGCCCAAACTCGTAAAACTAAAACCTTTGTTTACACTACAGGGGGATACTTTGAAAAATCGAACATACTTAATTGCATAAACATGCTACTATTATAAGTAGGATTCTCCAGAAATCCTACCTGAAATAAATAGGTAGAAACCAAGGATTTAGTGGGAAATCCGAACCAAATAAACACCAAGATGCAAAGGATTCCAAAGGAATCCCAACTGGATAAATAGAAAGTAACCAAGGATTTTAGGAAAATTTGAGTCAATAAAGCTACTCTTATACAAAAGAACACGCTTATTATTGGGCAAAAAGGAGGATTTTCCAGAAGTCTGGCCCTGTTTCATCCCTGTCTTACCACTTCTCTTCTCCCTCCACCTTCCCCTCCACCCAATGTGCCCCGTTTCAGACTTCTCTTACTACTTCCCTTCTGGGGCCCCCAGAGAGGTCCCCTCAATTGGCACGATCCGTCGCTTCTACCACTGACATCTGTATCAAATAAATGCGAGTAGACGATCTTCAAACAAATTATTTGTTTTAGGCAGGTTACAGACCTCGCATCAATTTTTTTTCCATTTGGAATCAAGTTTAATTCATAATTCGTATTTTGACAAAGATTTCACATTTCTGTCACCTCGAATTCAAATCTCTTTCAATAGTACGATCAACATTTGGATGCCCCCGGTAGATTATCCTGGAAGTGATGTCATGGGAGAAGGCCCATTTTGGGCATGTAAGAGTAACACGTAGTGCTTTAAGATACGTCCGATTATATTAGAGTGTATTTAATTACCCAAATAGACCTGACAATTTCCCCAAATTGCTAAAAACCACCCGACAAGTTGTACTAGTTTGAATTCTTTCAGAATCCCCTGTTTCTATCTACGTATCCTACGTACCTATGAGCTATGCTATAGTTTCTATCTGACCCTGTTTATATGACCTTAAACACCAATAAATAAATAAATATAAATACTGACCCTGTTTGTTTGTTCTGGAGTATACTTCAGTAGAGTTGCAGAGCCTATTAGATGAAACAGTTTTGCTTATTGTTACTATATTTAGCTTTTCTGCTCAAACGAGTCACTCCACATACTGCTCTTTGACCCATTTCGGAATTTAAGGATACCTACAATATGGCTCCTCTATAGCTCCTAGCTCCTATATGGTTCCTAGCTCTTATACAGCTTCTACCTTGTCATGAAGTATGTGTCTTATGATCAGCATCCACTATATTCACCCCATACCATAGTGTTCTTCCAACCTTGCTGTCTTGTACCATTAAGGCCTTGTACTATTACTATTTGCTACCACATCTTCAGTCTTTCTGCGTCTTTAGTCAAAAATGGCCTTTGCCCACCTTTAGTGTGGGCTAGAGGTATCATTTTCTGTCTGACTTTCGTTTTCTTGGTATGTAGGTAGGATATGGTTCAAGGAGGAGAGCACACGTTTTGGGGTCCAACACGTCATCCAGCATGGCTGCAATCATCCATTTGGTTTCCAAACTGTCCACACAACACCTTTTGCTAACCATTTTGAATTTAATTAGCACACTAGTTCTGCATATGTTATAAGCCCTGTCCAAATGTTCAAAGACTATAAAAATCATGGCCCAGTTGAGCTGCTGTGTCATAAACTTCTTCACTATCACCAAGTGGTAAAAAACCCAAATTAGTTGTGGTGAAAAAACAAATTAGTCCAAGTATTTTTTTCTCGATGTACTCTAACTGAAAATTTTTTTTTTCAGATTCATATCTGTTGGTGTGATGTTACAGAGTGGAGTCCACATTACTGCCTATGTGAAAGATATATATGGAACAAAGAACTGATATTTATATGATGGACTCAAGGACAGGAGGATTAGAAAAGTGCGGAATGTGAGACTGCATGATTCCGATTATCTTGTGTGTATATCACCAAACTGAATTATCATTAAGAAACATCTGGTTCCAAATTCATTGCTGTTATGATCTGTTGGTCTACCCGCTTTTCATGGAAATTTACTCACAGATGACTGTTGATATATAGAATGATGTCCCTTCATTTGCAAAGATATGCAGATATTACTTTGTGCTCTATCGATAAATGTTCCAATCAATCAATATTTAATTCACCTGGAAAACATCAAAAAATTAACACAGTTCATGGAACTACACAGCGCAATCACAAAACTTCAGCTGCATTCAGCATTTACTCATTTTGATAATGTCATTGAACATTTGGTCAAATCACGTCTCGATTGAGAAACATTTCTTGGATCGATTCAAAGAAATTAATGTTTATGATGTGCTTTAGGCCTGTTGTATATGTTGCACTACTGTCTTATCGACTTCAATTAATTGAATTCGAGTCGACAGTAGTGCGACGTATATAACCATTAAATGTGAGTAGAAGAACTTCAAACGAATCTTCATGTCAGCTAGATGAATCTAATTCCCAAACTTGAATTAGATCTGTATTGGTTATATATCACCATCAACTCGAATTAAATGCAAATGAAATGATAATGATATGCTAATCAGGAAAACACAGAAATTTGTGACATATTTTACAATTTCAATAGTGTTCACAGTGGAACTGAATTTGAGTCAAAGGCGATGTGTCGTCTATAATCAACACAGATCTAATTCGAGTTTAGGAATTGTTTTCTTCCATTGGTTTGGGCTGGCGGTAGGGAGTCGGCCAACTAAGTAATACAGACACTACTCAGCAAGTTTCTTTCAAAACATTATGCATCATGCTGCCCCATTAAAGCACTATAAATTGCAAACAAATATGCCTGTATATGCAGGTCATACTATATAAACCTTATATGAAATACAATCTCAGAATTGATTCTGAGGGACAATGGAGCACCCATAGAAATAAAATTAAGCCATAGTATAATGTATTCCTATATTGAACACAGTGAAAACATATGTATAGATATCACATAAACATTTGTGTGTAGTCTCAAACATTGTGAATTGAGGTCGTGCGCCAGTTGAATTTGACTCGATTGTAGTGCGTCCATATATATAAACGAAGATTTGACGGATTTCAGATGAATCTAATTCAATTACATACTAGGACGTATATAACAGGCCTTAGATTCAGTCATCTGGAATATTTCAGTTGGTCGAAAAGCAAACCATAAGTTTGCATTTCCAACCAACTGAAATATTCCAGACGAGTGAATCTAAATATGGACGATGAAGTATTTAATGTCTGGGCTGGCTCTAGACTGTAACAGTGTTGACTGTTTCACAGAATACGACTGGTGGACTGTGACTTTGGCAAAATATTTGGTACTTACCCGTTTATGTTCTGAATATCAAATTTAAATTCAGGGATACAAGCAAAGGTGAATGAACAAATCAGGTCTCTGAAAGTGCAGATGACAAACCATACTCTACTAGAGACCAAGAATACCCCACATCACATACTACCCATAGGATACACAAACACAGACATGTAACAGATAGCAACCATAGGATAGTACAAAATAGTAGATGAATAAGAGGTACGGAGGCTAACAGTAGAGCATCATACCTCACAACATTACGTGACCTGGCATCATGTATTACCAAATCCAGTTGTAGGATAGTCCAAAGCACAAGGTAAATAATACTGTTGGGAATCGGTATGAAAAACCATAATCGATGATCGGTTGCACCAACTGACTGATGATCGATTATTAATCGATTAATAATGGCTTCCATAATGTGCATTGCAAAACTTGATCCATGTGTTAAATCTTAACCTTTTTTCTCTCTCTCTCTCTCTCTCCCACCCCCACCCCCAATTCCCATGCCTAATTTTGTTTCTTTTTTTTTAATTCAAAATAAAATACAAAGACGTTATTAAATATATTAGACTCATTTTATTGCTCAAAAATCTCTCAGAATCTCAGCTCAACTCACAATTCCCCAGGGCCAAAAAGCTCCAGGGCAAAAATGCCAAAATGGTTGGGCCGAAAAGCAAGCATTTTCAGACTGTTGATAGTATAAACTCGACAACAGTGTTTGTATATCACTTTTGACAGACCCATTTTTTTTTTTATGAAATCTAAGATGGGTCCATACGACAGATCTCCATTTGTTTCTTGGATAATCGTATAATTTATCCTAAATTTTATCGGCGTTATCAAGTTTGTCTGCCATATTGTTTACTTGTTTTGATTTTTGAGGCTGGGCCTTGTGCGTCTTGGGAAAAATAAATTAACGAAAGAGCTTTCCTGGTTAAATTAAAATTCAAGTTGTGTTTTTATAGTTAGATTTTTATGTGAATTGTTAGTGAAGTTTGATCTATTAACTCATGTGCAGTGGTGTACCACATATACAGGTGATATGTTATGGAATTACAAACCAGTTTTTCATGTCGTAAGCGACACCGTGTCTTCAGGAAATGAGATCTCTGCGATGATTTTCGTACCACTTCTCAGCTTCCAAAATTTCTTAGTTTTACTTGGTTTTACTCGAGTACGCGAAAATCTACTCGATTAATCAAAATAAAGTTCCAAATCAACAAGGGATATATTAGTCCATCCTTTTTCTATTGTGGAGGTGTTCTAAAGTACAAGAGTGCATTTGCAGGTTCAAATTTTCACCAAATCCCCCTTCAAATAGTAGCACGTAGTGTTATATGAATGTGTGGGTGTAGTTCCTTATAAGTTGATCAGTACAGGTACAGATTCCCCTAGACTCCTCATTTTCTACTTTCTCCAGAAGCTATTCTAGCTATCTTAACCCCAGCAATCTATCTAGTCCAAGGTACTCTTGACTGCTCCTGGTTTCAAACTCCACTCTCGCCCAAATCTTAAAATTACCAGTCAGATTGCTTGATTTGCTGTAACCTGTACCTACCCATACAAAGTTATCTCCTTAGTGTATGACGAATGCCTTGGTGATTCTAATACCTGAAAGAGAATCGAGCAGGAACAGGTACTGCTTGGACGACTCGAGTCTCGTCGAGTAAATGAACTATCGAGTAGTGACTGAAACAGGCACCACTGGAACAACTCAAATCTTAGCAAATAAGCTATCGAGTATTTGCAGTAGTTATTGTACAAGGCAGTAATGGCACAATACTGCAAGTGTGGTAGCATTGGGTGTCTGTGGTAGAAGCTGATCCTAGAACAGTGACTATGGACAAGTCAGCAGTAGTGGCCTTGGAATTATGGAGGTCACGAGTGGCCTAGAAGTCAGGAGCAAACAGGTACTAGGAACCATAATTATCCTCAAATGCATATTTTCCGATAAATATCCTCTAAAAGGTGTCCTCCAGAAAATGTCCTTAAGTAGTACATCACGATGTCAAAAATATCCTGAAATACTGAAATGAGTCGCATTTGGAGTCACTCATTCAGGCTATTACTCTATAGCTTATTTTCTCGATAAGATTCAAGTCATTCCAGCAATGCCTGTTCCAGTTGTCTGTCCCAGTCGCTACTCGATAGCTCATTTGCTAAATGAGATTCGAGTTGTATATCGAGTATACTCCGGAACATTCGAATAGGGCTGGGTAGACAGAAAGAATAACATAGATAGAAGAGGGGGATTCTGAAGGAATCAGAACTAGTGAAAAATAGTTGTCAAGTTCATTTGGGTAAGTACATATATTCTAGTCCAGCAGAATGCAACTATTGGTGACCTCCCGAAACCTATAGCACTATGTGCTAATTTAATAAAGAGGATTCTTCAGGAATCTGGACAAAATATAAAGTCTTTTTATGGATTTGGGGTAGATGACGGGTTAATTTTAATTTTTGGTAATCAGATGTACTCCCATTCAATCAAACAAACCCTCAGGACAAATCCCCTTCCTATTAGAGGGTTTTGGGTTGCATAGCAACTATGTGCTGCTATAGAAACCAAGATGGCGCCCCTCCATTAGACAAAATGGAAATCAGGAATGCGTGTCATCCTAACATCACCCACTGCACATGCTCACTGACTCCATGCATCACCATGACAATAATGTTGCAACATGGCCGCTCATTCAAGCTACCATGGCAATGGAACAAGATGTAACTGAGTCACGTGACTATGACATCACATGAGGTCCTCCAAATTGGGTACATGATCAACTACTCACGATTTTTGAAAGTTTGTCCTGATTATGTGCTGATTTGACCCATCTATAGCTATCAAGAGGGAAAGGGAAATGTGTCAGTGATTTTGCCTGTGTCACTGTACATGTTGATTTGTTTTGATCATACTCACCCATCTAAACCAGTTTTGGAAGTCCTCCCTTTTGAGGGCCGACTTGTATAACATGACATCCTTTTTTATTTCATGAGGGTTTATAAAATAAATGTCAAATAAGAAAGCAGACACAAACTAGATGGTGCCATTTGTGTGCAAAGCACACTATTGTAAATCCCCACATTTGCTTTCTTGATTATTGGTTGATGCTTTATACAGACAGAAATGAAAAGGTATTATATAAAATTTGAAACCTTTATGCACCTGAACATATGAATACACTTTCAATGTTTTGAACTTTTGAATTACCCTCCCTAGTAGCCTTTCGCAGGAAACTGATTCTCTAATGACAAATGTGTCGCTATGGGTGCCACATGGTGCCGAATCAAAAATATGAAACCTTTATGCACATCTAGAGACCCTACTTTAACATATGAATACACCTTTCATATTAAAACCCCTAGGAACCTTTCACCACAAACTGATTGTCTAATGACAAAAGTGTCACGCCAGGAGCCATATGGGGCTGAATCAAAAATTCAAAACCTTTATGCACATCTAGATACCATACCCGAACAAGTGAACACACTTTAAGTGTTTTTATTTAACACCCCAAGGAGCCATTTGACGGAATCTGACTCTCTAATGACAAAAGTGGCGCTATGAGCGCCACATAGGGCCAAATTAAAAATCTGAAACCTTTATGCACATTGGAAACCCTACCTGAACATATGAACACACTTTCAGCATTTCGAATTAAAAACCCCAGGAGCTTTAACTGGAAACAGATTTTCTAACGACAAAAGTGTCACTATGAACACCACATGAAATTAAAAATCCAAAACTTCATACTCATCTAGACATCCTACTGGAATGTATGAACACACTTTAAACATTTCAAATTAAAACCCCTAGGAGCCTTTCCCCACAAACCGATTCTCTAAATACAGAAGTGGTGCCATGGGTGCGCCACAGGGCCAAATAAAAAGTCTGATTTCTTTATTCACATCTAGAGACCCTGCTGGAACAAATGAACACACTTTCAAATTTCGAATTAAAACCCCTTGGAGCCTTTAACCAGAAACCGATTCTCTAATGACAAAAGTGGCGCAGTGGATACCACATAGGGCCGAATCAAAAATGTGAAACCCTTAGGCACATCTAGAGATCCTACCTGAACAATTTGAACACACTTTCAGCATTTCGAATTAAAACCCCTCAGAGCCTTTTGCCGGAAACCGATTCTCTATCAACAAAAGTGGCACACCACAAGGGGCTGAATTAAAAATCCAAAATCTTCATGCACACACTTTCGCTGCAAACCGATTCTCTGATGACAAAAGTGGCATTATGGGTGCCCCACAGGGCCAAATAAAAAATCTGAAACCTTTATGCACATCTAGAGACCCTACCTGAACATATGAACACACTTTCAGCATTTTGAATTAAAACCCCTTGGAGCTTTTTGCTGGAAACCGATTCTCTATCAACAAAAGTGGCGCTACAAGTGCCACATGGGGCCAAATCAAAATTCCAAAACCTTTACGCACATCAAGAGATCATACCGGTACATATGAACACACTTTCAACATTTCAAATTTTAGCCCCTAGGGGCTTTTACCGGAAAACAGATTCTCTTAACGACAATAGTGGCACTACAGGCACCACTTGGATCCGAATTAAAAATCCACAACCTTTATGCACATCTAGACATCCCACTAGAACGTAGGAACACACTTTCAACGTTTCGAATTGAAACCCCTAGTAGCCTTTCACCAGAAACTGATTCTCTAACGACATAAGTGGCACTACAGGTGAGACACAGGGCCGAATCAAAAATCTGAAACCTTTATGCACATCTAGAGACTCTACTGGAACATATTAACACACTTTCAGTGTTTCGAATTAAAACCCTTTGAGCCTTTCGACACAAACTGATTCTCTAACAACAAAAGTGACACTGCAGGTGCCCCATGGGTCCGAATCAAAAATCAAAAAACTTTATGCACATCTAGAGACCCTACTGGAACATATTAACACAATTTCTATGTTTCAAAGTGAAAGCCCTAGCAGCCTTCCACTGTAAACTGATTTTCTAACAATAGTAACAAAAGTGGTGCTACAGGCGCCAAATGGGGCCAAATCAAAATTCCAAAACCTTTATGCACATCTACAGATGCTACCTGAACGCCTCAGCACAGTTTAAATGTTTTGAATTACATACTCTTGTTGATATGACGTACGGATGGGACAGACAGGACGGACGGGACTGACAGAGATCATCACAGTATCCCCACTTTTTTCAAAAATGCGAAGATAATAAATGCAGTTTATAAAATAAATGTCAAATAAGAAAACAGACACAATAAATGCAATACTCACTTCAAATAAATGCGATACTATTGCGAATGATTGCAATACTATTGCAAAATAAATGCAATACTCTTGCGAATAAACACGATACTATTGCAAATGAACGCAATACTATTGCAAATAAATGTGAAACTATTGTGGATATCTGCAATACTCTTGTGAAAAAAATGTAATACTATTGAGAATAAATCAGTATTAATGTGAATAAACGCCACAATATTTCTGTTTTTGCACCGCAATTGGCTTCTGTAGATGGGTGAATTTTAATTTCGTATTTTATATATAACATCACTGGATATGAAAAAATAAATAATTACAAAGATTATTTCCCTGTTGTTATGTTATCTTTCTTGAAGCTTATTCTGACCGTTCTGGGTGATGAGGATATTTCGGGGCAGTTCCATGGTGTAACAAAAGGAAAGATGAGGTCTTTGACTTGAGTTGCGACGAGTACACTTATTGTTGGGGCAAGGAGTATTCTACTTGTTTTTTAATTTGGGTGAAAAACCCAACTTTCGTCATCAGTGGTCATATCGTGTTGAAAGGATTTATGGGTGCAGGGAGCTAGAATATCCTGAGGGAAGACATTATGGCTGACAAATAACTGTCACACTCAAATTTACTATCCAAAAGGCAACAATGAGCATTGTTACAATCGGCTTAAGGTAAGTTCATCATCAATGGGACCTCACATAAGTACACAGCGCAGACAGGCAATCGGGTTGAAGTGTTCTGTCCAAGGACACAATTCAGATGAGGCAGGTATTTATAAAACCGTTGACTGTTCGACCTCAAGTCCAATGCTCTTATAATTGAGCCATAGGAAACTTGAGACTTCTACTAGAAACTAGTGGACTACTGTTTGAAACGAGTAGACATCTACATGTAGTGAGTAGACTTCTACCTTGCATGAGTCGACTTTTATTAGTGGCGAGTGAACTTAAAATTGAGTGAGTTTGAGGTCTAGGGTGTAGTGAGCTGAAAAGACAAGTTAGCAAGGGGCCAATCCCTTAGGGAATCAAATCAACCGTCAATGGCCACACAACTGTGTTATTTTATTTGAAGAGAACTGGCCCATAAATAACATTCTTTCAACTCGCCATTTTGGGATCAAAATCGATGGATGGGGTTTGAGGGGTTCCACCCCTTATAGATCAAATCTTGATGAATCGTCAAAACCCTAAATGCCATTTATTTCACCAAACTCGGTTGATAAATGACATTTTTTTCAATTCATCCTTTTTGGTGTAGAAATTCGAGGTGGGGGTTGAGACGGTTCACCCCCTTATGGGTCGAATCTTAATGGATCATCAACGGTTACCCTACAATGCCATTTATTTGACCTAAATCGACCCATAAATTACATTTTTGTTCAAATAACCCTTTTTGGGGTCGAAATTCAAGGGCTGGGGGTTGAGAGGCTCCACCCCTTATGGGTCAAATCTTAATGAATCGTCAATGACCAACCTAAATTGCTGACAAAAATCGTTCGATAAATGACATTTTTTCCAACTCGCCCTTTTTTGGGTCGAAATTTTAGGGCTGGAGGTTGAAGGGGTCCACCCCTTATGGATCGAATCATAATGAATCGTCAATGGCCACACTACAATGTCATTAATTTGACCATAATCGCTCCACAAATTACATTTTTTCCCACTCACCCTTTTTGGGCTCGAAATTCTAGGGCTGTGGGTTGAGGGGGTTCCACCCCTCCTGGGTCGAATCTTAATCATCAACGTCCACCCTACAATGTCGTTTATTTGACCAAAATCGGTTCACAAATGATATTTTTCCAACTCCCCTTTTTGGGCTCGAAATTCGAAGGCTGGTGTTGATTGGGTCCAACTCTTATGGGTTGAATCTTTTTGAATTGTCAACGGCCACCCTACAGTGTCGTTTATTTGGCTAAAATCGGTTCACAAATGACATTTCTTCCAAATCACCCTTTTTGGGGACGAAATTTCTAGGGCTGGGGGTTGAAAGGGTCCACCCCTTATGGATTGATCATAATGAATCGTCAACAGCCACCCTACAATGTCGTTTATTTGAACAAAATCGGTCCATAAATAGTGCTGTGCAGTATTGAAATTTCAAGTTCGGTATCAGTATTTTTCAGGTAAATACCTCTGTTTCAGTATGTGCACAGAACACTGAAAGTAGTCTCAAACTGACGCAATTTCCCAACATTCAACCATATAGTAACTTAATAGGTTCAGCGCTGACATTTCATGAACTTGACAAGTTAATTCAACAGTGATAACTGATTAGTCTAGCAAGTTATTTAATGAATCACTCGATTCAGTATGAATCATCACACTGAATCGAGTGTTTCATTAAATAACTTGCTAAGCTAATCAGTTGGCCTCCATGTCCTTTGTACCATGCCCCTCCCCCAAGTCAAATCGTTGCCCCTCCCCCAATGAATCAGGTAGAAGAAACATTTATATATGTTCAACTTCAAGGCTTTCCAGTTTTCACTAGTAGTAACACTTGGTAAGCCCCTCCCCCCCCCCCCCCACCCCCCTTTATCTTTCAAAGTGGCAACAAGGTTAATGTTCACTGACCAGTGAATCCAGTGTCTAATATCCACACAAATGTGCAAGTAAATTGAAGTGATGCAACTATAATTAATCTCTCTATGATAATCCCAGTTGTGTTGAACAATGTGAAAGCATTGCCAACCATGCAATGTGTCAATGACATGGTGTCACCCACCTTTCATTGTTTAAAGTAAAATAACATGTTTTGTGACATTCATCTAGTTGCAATTATAGAGTATTTTGTGTGGAATCACTTTTCAGTGGTGCCTGGACATTTGCCAGCCCGCCCCCCCCCCCCCCCCCCGGACAACCATCCCCTGAGACCTTTGACACACGGAAATGAGCCCCCCATACATGAGACTCCCCCCCCCCCCCCCTCATTATAGCAATTCTGGACATGAGCCCCCCCCCCCCCCCCCCCCCCCCCCCTCAGTGCCCAGACATTCCCCCCCCCCCCCCCCCCAAGACATTGGCCACCCAGACAAATGTGATGTAGCCTGTTGGCTTCCGTGCATTGTTTTTTAGTGTGTCTTAAACTTTAGGTCAATCACGTCTTTCCCGTGCGCGCTGATGTGCAGTATAAATTATTTATTCAAAAGAATATAAAGCAGATGATCGGGTATTAAATTTTGTGAGCTTGTATTCTAATACAATGATCAGTTGTTAAAAGTATCTGCAACTTAAAATAGCAATGCTGAATTGAAAGAAATGCTATAAAAAAAATCACCGAGAGGCGATAACCACAGGCAGTATGACCAATTGTATGTCAAGTTGTCAACATATTGAATTGTCAATACCAGTGGATTATTTCCAACCAATTGTCTACCAGTCAACCACCCGCCTGACCCCTAATGTCCCCTGTGAATAAATCGCACAGTAATTTCCAGAAAATATATTGAATCAGTCTGAATGTTAGGAACACTGTAACCGAGCCGTATTTCTTTGGAAACGGAACTACCAAGTTAACAGCTTGCAATTTTTCGTTTTTCTACTGTCGCCTTTTCATTTCTTTCTCCGGAGTATTTGCAGCATCTGCTGTTACCTGTCTCTTACAAAGTTCACATTTGCACCTTTTCTTATCAATTCGATCAAAGTATGCAGTCCACAGGCTTTACGATCCATCCTTGATGAGTTGACTTTCTGTCAATTTCGCAGAAAAATATAAATACCAAAATGATTGATATTTTGATTTGGCTTTGGTATGGTTTTCGGTATCCCCGTAATACTGATAATTTTTTTTTCGAATGTTGAATAAGGAATAAGTAACTGATGTCATGCTACTCACATAAACCACAGTTACAGAGCGGCGAGAATTGGTATCTAACTTCCTTCAGTGATGAAGATTGAAGTTTGTTCATTGAAAGTGTTTTGAGAAGTTGTTTGGGGCTTGGGGGCCCAAGATTTATGACTAGGCCAAAATTTATATTTTCAGAGCTGACTGTCCAATTTCCTCCAAATTTTGTTTGCAGTATTATTTAGTTTAACTCTTTGCATGCTGCTGGTGGATATTCCTGCCCAGCACAGGGTTTCTCTTGTCACTGATACACGTATAATTTGGGAATATTTAAATATATTTTCCCCTATAAATTGAATGGAATTTTTCACCAATGATTTCTTGTTATATTTAGATTAATTTTTCATCAACTCTAATCATGGCTGCTTTACAGCAGCCATGACTAGATTTGATGAAAAAATATCTTGAAAATACTCAGCGGGTTAAGAGTTAAACAGTATTTATTGCAAAAAAAAAACAAAACAAACCACAACAGATACATTTCAAACATTAATGTGAATTCGGCAGTAAGCTGAAAGCTTATACAAGGCCGTTTCCACCAACACAAGATCACAAAGATATGTCGATGACAATAGCAGGTATGAGTATCAAGTACAAACAGTGTTTATCTGCATTATACAAGTGTTTGAAAAGCGACAGTAACTAATCTTGTATGGAAACAGTCAGGGATGGGTTGAGCTGCAAGAAGAGTTGGAAAGTGCATGGTGGATGCATTCATTACGTAGAGTTATTTATTTGTGTCTAATGTCACTCACCTATGCGAAATGACTATGCGTGACGTAAGATAGAAATATAATCAAGGTAACTCCAATTATTTGCCACCCAAGATGCCCATTTGGAGGACTTTCACCCAAGCATTGATAACAGAGTCAGTTGATCAGTAAGGCTTCGCCTATTTACCACTGTAAACAAGTGTAGCTTAGTTTACAGGCATTCCCACGGAGATCATCTTGATTTAATTGTGGGTTAGTATTTATTATAGTAAGTATATAAAATGGGCTAGTACTACATTGGAGTTAATTAGCGAATCGCTTACTTGATAAAATAAAGTTGTGTACCACTTCAAAGATAAGGCGGTTATCGTCATTACTCAGGAATTCTGAACCGAATAGAAGTGTAGAAGAGTCTGCTCCAAACGGAAGGAGATTAATTGAATAATTACGAGCATCGGAGAAAATTGGACAATGCAAGAGAAAATGAGCGGGAGTCGCTTCCTCTCCACACTGGCATAGAGGGGTTGGTGATAAGTGGTTGCAGTATTATTTAGTGAAATGTACTCCAGTTATGAGGAATTTTTTTAGCTCCCCTGACCGAAAGTCCACTTGGCCAAAATTTATATTTTCAGAACTTGCTGTCCAATTTCTCACAAATTTGGTTTGCTGTATTGTTTAGTGGAATGTACTTCAAGTATGATGAAATTTTTAGCTCACCTGACTGAAAGTCCGGGTGAGCTATAATGATCACTCTGTACATTATCTGATTTTTCCTTCAAAACTTCTGAACCAATTTCAATTAAATTTGAGGTAATTGTGTGTTCTGACATTCCATTTTGATTTTACTGAACTCAACTTGCCCTACCCTGTAGGGAATGGGTGAGGGAAACTGCTCCCAATTTAAAAAAAAATATGAACCAATTGGTACAGTGACTTGAAATTTGGTACTGTAGACAAAAATTTGTTCAAACAAAATTCATAGTTGCCTTTGTAATGGTATGGGCTAGATTGTTCTAATTAATCCCCTTGGTTCATATTTGGGCTCCAAAAATTAACTTGCAAAAATATTTCTTTAAGAATCTTCTCAAGACCCACCAGAATCTTTTGATATTTAGTATACAACATCATTAAAGGGGTCAGATAGATAGATAGATAAATTTATTCAATGGTAAAGTCAATTACAAAAATATAACTTTGAACTGTAAAGAATTCACAGCATTTATAATTGATTCACCGTTGGGAGATGCCATAGCCAGATTGGCTGTCTACCTGGCATCTCCCGACAAAAATATATACGTAGCTTTACAGACCATTGGTGACCCTCTTAATGTTAAGTGCACATTGGAAGACTGGTGGCATAAGACTGACAAGAATAGCATTTGGACAAGTAAGCCAGTCAGAAGAACTTTGTAATGCGTGGCAATGGATCGTGACAGTACTGATCAATAAAATCACACTATATGCATGATTTAGAACAAATGCATACTGCCTGGTCGTTTATCTGGAGCACAGAAATAAAGTTATAAATAATAGCACTCTTGGCAATAAGGGTTATCACACTGAACGTGGGTGTGGTATGAAGATAAAAGTTGAGATCTTAATTTTTTCTTAAATTCAGCCCTATTCTCAATATTTTGAGTGGTTTGGTTTAAACTATTCCAAATTCTGGGGAAGGAAAATATCGGTAACAAATCTAGAGTTTTTGTCCTTGTTCAGCTAACGTGTGGTGATTGGGACTGTCTGGTGACTAAATTGGACAGATTGGGTTGGCTTTTAAAAAAGTTGTTAAAGGAATCTGATAGATTTCCACTTTTGTAGTCGAACACGAAGAGGCAAGCTTGAAGTTTAAATAGGTCGGTTATTTTGTCTTTTGCAAACAGCGGGTCTGTGTGGGCGTTAAACCTTTTATTATTGACAATTCAAAGTGATCGTTTTTGCAGGGCCAGAAGTTTGTTAGCGGCCTTTGAGTTTCCCCATATCTGAATACCATATACTAAATGACAGTGGACTAGAGAGTAATAAAGCGTCTTCATAGCCGTGTGGGGTAATATTTTTTTTAACTCTATTTAGGATATAATTTGCTCTTCCTATCGTAGCGCTAATCCACGAGATGTGATTCTGATAAGTTAGATTTTCATCGAAACCAACGCCAAGGAATTGTGAAGAATTCTCTACTTCGTTTATACCTACTCTTTCAATTTTAACATTGTTTACATATATTTCTAAGTTAGTTGGTAATCTAATATTGGGGGATGGACTGAAAATCATATATTTTGTCTTCTGAGCATTCAGGGCTAAATGGTTAACAGAACATCATTCGAAAATTTTATCTAATTCTCCACTAAGACGAATGGTAGAAATGTGTGCCGGTGATGCGGAGTCATACGCAGCAGTAACATCAGCAAATGATAAAACGTTTAGAGACGTTGAAGAGGCTATATTGTTTTCATACAGTAAGAAAAGTATTGGCCCTATGGTAGATCCTTGCGGTACACCACACGTTAGGTTTACTAAATCTGATTTTCCATTACCATATTAATTTACTTATATTGCCTCCAAGTGTGGTCGCACATTTCTGAGCTCCTGCTTTTTCATAGTTTTCAAGTGGATATCTCTGGATTTATTTGTTGAAATTTGTTCCAGATTTTCTGTACCTGATGTAGACTCTTTTGATATGACTTTTAAACGAATTTGTTAACAACTTCTGTACTTTTATGAGAAAAAATCTTGAAACATGTTGAAGATTTTTCCAATCTTGTTTCAAAATTCAATGCACTAGTTTGCCAGGATTAACTAACCCTGGGAGCGCGGTGGCTCAGTTGGTAGAGGTGCAGGCTGCAAGCCGAGAGGTCCTCGGTTCGAATCCCACCTGCTGCAACTGCGTTATGTCCTTAGGCAAGACACTTCATCCCCATTGCCTGCGTGGGGGCACGATGACGCTGTGTACTAAGGCGTACTGCACGTCGATGGTGCGCATGTCTTCAACCAATCTAACCCTGCCTGTGCTGCAGTGCGGAGTTACAATGTTGGGGAGCTGGCAGCTGCTCGTCGTTGCTCGGTGGTTCTCTCCGGGTACTCCGGCTTCCTCCATCCGTAAAACTGTCACGGTCATGATTAGCCATTGTGCATAAATATGTGACCTTAAACACCAATAAATAAATAAATAAATATTAACTAACCCATTGTTCCAATTTAGCTTGGACTGTTAGATTCATTTCACACCTAATTTCACTGCTAATTGGAAATTGTTATTTCACACCTGATGTTACAAGAGACTGGAGTTCTAAATTGTGGACAAGCAAAATGTGTTTGATCAGTTACACCTCAGATGATCTCAATTCCATCAACAAAACAATGAACCATATTAAGCACAGACCCAAAGCTAGTGTTTTTAAAACCATGAAAAAAGAAAGGATATTGAAACCAGAGTTTTGTCATCCCATCAACAGATCACACAAAGTATACCAAATAGAAACTGTCAAATTACAACACAGACAGGCTGTCAAATGACACACTAATTCTGGTGTGAATTTCAGTAACATTAGTTTAATCCACAAAGATACAGCTGATTACAAAACTACCTCCAATATATTTTCAACGGTCAATGCCAGATCTGTGAGGAACAAAGTACCCAATTTGAACTTTGGATTACTTAATATAAGATCTGTTTCTGGGAAGGAACATGATCTAAAGGACTTCATACTAGATAACAATCTCAGTGTTTTGGCTCTAACTGAAACGTGGTTGAAAGAAAATGATAGTGACAGTTTTTCCATTGGACAACTATTACCACTGGGTTTCTCCATCTTAAAACAACTCACGGGGAAGTCGAGGTGGCGGTGTAGCTGTCATCCACAGTGATGCCTTAAACATAAAACAGCATCCTGATTTATACAAATCTCTGCCATCTTTTGAAATGATTGACTGCCTCGTGTCGCACAACCGTTCACTTCGATTACTCGTAGTTTACTGACCACCACCATCAAAAAGGAACAAACTTACATCAGCACAGTTTCTAAATGAATTCTCTGAATGTCTGTCCTTCTATGCCTTGTATGGATGTGATATAGCTATTGCCGGTGATTTCAACATCCATGTTGACAATTTACATGACACTTTTGCCAAGCAATTCACAAATTTGTTTGAATCATATGGCTATTCACAACTGGTCTCAAAACCTACCCACAAGAGAGGACACACCTTGGATCTAATTCTTGTTCGTCAAAGTAACAGCACGTCAGTACAAAATGTCTATGTCACAGATCCAGCATTGTCTGATCACTATGTGGTCTTGGCCGAATTGACACTAGCAACTTCAAAAATCCCTCCCAAGAAAATTACTTATCGAAAATATAAATCCATGAACATTGATGCCTTGAAAATGGATATCAGTTCATCAAATCTGTATTCGAACTATTTTTAGCTCAACTTGACAAAGTCAAGCTGAGCTATTGCCATCACTTCTCGTCCGTCGGCGTACGTACGTACATACGTTAGTACATTAGTACTTTAGTACGTACGTCCACAATTTCCTTTGGCACACCTCACAGGTCGCATTTATGATCAGATTACTTTGAAACTTGGTATGCTTGTTTGGGGTGACCTCTAGATGGGAGCTATCAATTTTCTTCAATTTCCGTCAAAAAATGTTGCCGCGGCCAACGTTCTTAGAACTTAGTTTAGTCAAACCACAATATTTCCCTTTGGCACACCCCACAGGGCACATTTATGATTTGATTGATTTGAAACCTGGTATGCTTATTTAGGGTGACCTCTAGATGGGAGCTATCAATTTTCTTCAATTTCCGGCAAAAAATGTTGCCGCGGCCAACGTTTGTAGAACTTAGTTTAGTCAGACCTCAATATTTCCCTTTGGCACACCCTACAGGGCACATTTATGATCAGATTGCTTTGAAACCTGGTATGCTTGTTTGGGGAGACCTCTAGATGGGAGCTATCGATTTTCTTCAATTTCCGTCAAAAAATGTTGCCGCGGCCAACGTTCTTAGAACTTAGTTTAGTCAGAAGACTCAATATTTCCCTTTGGCACACCCTACAGGGTACATTTATGATTGGATTGCTTTGAAACCTGGCATGCTTGTTTGGGGTGACCTCTTGATGGGAGCTATCGATTTTCTTCAATTTCCGTCAAAAAATGTTGCCGTGGCCAACGTTTTTAGAACTCAGTTTAGTCAGACCACAATATTTCCCTTTGGCACACCCTACAGGGCACATTTATGATTTGATTTCTTTGAAACCTGGTATGCTTATTTACGGTAACCTCTAGATGGGAGCTATCGATTTTCTTCCATATCCGTCAAAAAATATTGCCACGGCCAACGTTCTTAGAATTTAGTCTAGTCAGTCCACAATATTTCCTTTTTGTACACCTACAGGGCACATTTATGATCGGATTGCTTTGAAACCTGGCATGCTTGTTTGGGGAGGCCTCTAGATGGGAGCTATCGATTTTCTTCGGTTTCTGTCAAAAAATGTTGCCACTGGCAAAAAAAATGACATTGGTACCAATGATCTTCAATTTTGCCATTTCATTTATAACTTACCAAGTTCAAGTTTGTCAAGTTGAGCTACAGTGTCATTGACACTTTCATTGTTGTAGTCATAAATCATCTGAGCAATTGCTATCTTTATTTGAAGAAACTCTTTAAGGGCATTATGGATGAACATGCACCACCCAAGTCAAAAATTATAACTAATAGGGAAAAAGTGGAGTGGTTTTCATAAGATGTTAGAGCTGCTAAACAACAGCGCCGCAGACTTGAGCATCTTTACAATAAAACGAAGCTTGAGGTTCACCGACAAATGTTCTGCTACCAAAGAAATACAACTAATAAGATCATCAAAAAGGCAAAGAGGGAGTACTACAATTCTCTTTTAGAAGAGTCATTTAATACAAGGGTGCTGTTCTCGCTAACCAATAGTCTCCTTGGTAAAGAACAAAAAGTCATTCTCCCAGATCATCAAAATAACGAAGAAATTCTGGAAAAATTCAGCGACTATTTCATAACCAAAATTCAAGTAATTCTGGATAGTATACCATCACATGAACCACCAGAGTTTGATCATCTTGACATAAAAAGTGATTTTTCTAATTTTCACTCTGTCTCAGAAGACGACATTCGAAAAATGATTTTATCATCATCCAATAAATCCAATGATCTAGATCAAATTTCAACATTCCTTTTAAAAGAGACAATTGGATATCTTCTGCCAGCAATAACATCTATTATATCTGCATCCCTACATGAGGGATTTGTTCCAAATGCATTGAAAAAAGCACTTGTTACTCCACTCATCAGGAAACCATCTCTTGATCCTGACAACCTGAAGAATTATCGACCAGTATCGATCCTCTCTTTCCTGTCTAAATTGTTGGAAAGGGTTGTTGCTTTACAACTCAAAAATCATCTGCATGAAAATGATCTTTTAGAGCCCTTCCAGTCTGCATATAAAACCAACCACAGTACAGAAACAGCCTTACTACGAGTCAACAATGACATTGTTAAATCAGTGTCTGAGGGTAAGGCTGTACTGCTTGTTCTCTTGGATTTGTCAGCAGCATTCGACACTGTCGACCATGGTATTCACATGCAGACATTGACACAGCATGGCATTTGTGGAACTGTCTTATCGTGGTTTGCATCATATCTAGAAGGTCGCAGTCAGCAAATATACATCAATAAGATCGGTTCAGAAAGCAGGACGTTAAAGTGTGGTGTTCCTCAGGGCTCAGTTCTTGGACCACTCTTGTTTACTCTGTACACTTCGTCTCTCGGTCGCCTTCTTAAAAAGCATGGCATATCATATCATCTGTATGCACCCAACTGTACATCACATTCAACCCATCTGTTCCAAGTGACTCCTTCACCGCAGTCAATAACATGGAAACTTGCATAAATCTTGTGCGGGAATGGATGATAGACTTTAAACTGAAAATGAATGACTCTAAAACTGAATTCTTAGTGATATCCGGGGTTCGCATTCCTACACCCTCTGTTACATCAATTCTGGTTGGAAACAACATCACTATGAAAAGTGAATCGGCCAGGAACATTGGACTGATTATGGACTCAAATTTAAAACTAGACATCCATATCAATATAATATGTCAAAAATGCTACTAGCAGCTTCGTAATGATGGAAGACTGCGACCTTATTTTAACCAGTCAGCACTTGAAAAACTTGTGCACTCCCTCATCACCTCACAACTAGACAATTGTAATTCAGTGTTAGTGGGGCTGTCCCAGTGCCTGATTCAGAAGCTTCAAAAACTTCAGAATACTGCAACTAGGATAATTACTGGTACCAAATGCTCTGAACACATAACACCTGTTTTAAGACAATTACATTGGCTTCCAGTTAAACAGAGGATTGATTTCAAAATATTGATCTTAGTATTCAAATGTATCCACAAACTGGTTCCAGTTTACCTGCAGAGCTCCTCACTGTATATAAACCAACATGCAGTCTGCGCTCTAAAAACCAAATTCAACTAGTTGTGCCTTATAGCAGATCTAATCAGGCTCATGATCGTGTGTTCTCCATCGTGGGTCCCAGATTGTGGAATTCCCTGCCAATTAGTGTCAAAACTTCAGAAACTCTCGATGTCTTCAAAAGAAATCTTAAAACTTTCCTATTTACTGAAGCATTCTCCTAAACCTCTCTAAGAGGCAACCAAAACAGATGTGACTCTTCATTTCAGAAAAGTGTATTTATTTCTGTCAAGCATTTTAGAGCACTATTTGTTGTTTTATGCTCTAGAAAATCAATTATTATTATTATTATTATTATTATTATTATTATTATTATTATTATTATTATTATATTTAACGAACTGTACCCTATCCATTAAATAACTTTTAAACCAGTTATTACTAATACCCCTGAAGCCATATTTATCAAATTTAGTGAGAAGAATACTGTGATTTATAGTGTTGAATGCCTTTGAGAGATCGATAAATGTTGCCAGAGTAATATTCTTACTTGACTTGTTATTTTCCTTGCAATTGTTTTTAGTAGTTGCATAATTGGGTGAATAGTGGAATGTTCGGGTCTAAACCTGTATTGATGTTTGTATAAAATTCCGAAGGTTGTTATGTAGCTGATAATTTTTTTTGCCATGATTTTTTCTCTAATTTTCGACAAAGTTGGTAAGATACTAATGGGTCTGTAGTTATTAAATTTGTGCTTATCACCGGTTTTATATGTGGGAATCACCTTTGCTACCTTCATCTCATCTGGAACTATACTACTGGTAAAAGAATTATTTATTATGTGAGATAAGGGTAGAGCCAAAGTGTTGATAGATTGCTTCACGATGTTGGTCGTTAGGCCATCGCAGTCTTCGCTATTTTTAATTTTCATAGATTTAGTTATTTTTATCACCTCGAAAGGAGTTGTTGGAGTTATAAAAAAATTATTTGGAGAATTTACATTCATAAAGTCTAAAAACGTTTTGCGGGGTTTCTTTATTTGTTCACTTGTGCACTTTCCTATATTTATAAAAAAGTTATTAAACTCTTGGGCAATCGAATTTGGGTCACTTAATTCTTGCCTATTATCCATAGTAAAGGACAGAGGTAATGTGGATACTTTTTTGGTCTTTTTTAATGTTTCATTTAAAATAAACCATGTTTTGCGTAGATTATTTCTGTTTTCATTCAGTATATTTTTATAATACAGTGACTTGCTTTGTTTCTTAATTTTGTTGAATATTTTGCAGTATCTTTTGTAATTTGCAATATTTTGTTCATTTAGACGTTTTAGTTTTTTGTTGTAGAATTCAGCTTTTTTTCGTGACGATGTTAACAATCCTCTAGTCATCCAGGGTTGTTGTTTTATGAATTTCCTTCTTACCCAGGTTGAATTTATTGGGAATGATTCTTCATAAATTGATGTGTAGATATTAATGAGGTTATCATATGCTAGATTTGGGCAGTTCTCCTCGAAGATCGGGGAGAAGTTGCACTGTCCTAAACGCTCATTGAAGATTGCAATATTATTGGGATTTATTGTGCTTTTCTCGATAGTTTTGATTTTAACAATAGGTTTATCCAGCAATTCTTTATAAAATATTCCAAAGTGGTCGGACACCTCTTAGATGATAATACTTTATTTGATGTAATGTTGTTAAAGAAAATATTATCAATTAATGTTGCTGAATGACCTGTTACTCTAGTAGGTTTAGTGATAAACGGTAGGAAACCTCCACCAACCATCAGGTCTAAGTACTTATTATACCCCCCGCGAACAAAGTTTGGGGGGGCATATAGGAATCACCCTGTCCGTCCGTCTGTCCATCCTTGTAAGCGCAACTCCTCCTAAACCGTTTGAAGAATTTTCATGAAACTTTACACAATGGAAGAACTCCATATGGAGATGAGCATGAAGCAGTATAATTCTGTTCTAACATTTCCAAGGGGAGATAATCTGTCTGTCTGACCATCCTTGTAAGCGCAACTCCTCCTAAACCGTTTGAAGAATTTTCATGAAACTTTACACGATGGAAGAACTCCATATGAAGATGTGCATGAAGCAATATAATTCCGTTCTGACATTTCCAAGGGGAGATAATCTAACTTATACCGTCTGTCCATCCTTGTAAGCGCAACTCCTCCTAAACTGTTTGAAGAATTTTCATGAAACTTTACACAATGGAAGAACTCCATATGAAGATATGCATGAAGCAATATAATTCCGTTCTGACATTTCCAAGGGGAGGTAATCTAACTTATACCGTCTGTCCATCCTTGTAAGTGCAACTCCTCCTAAACCGTTTGAAGACTTTTCATGAAACTTTACACAATGGAAGAACTCCATATGAAGATATGCATGAAGCAATATAATTCCGTTCTGACATTTCCAAGGGGAGATAATCTAACTTATACATTTCAGGCGCGGGGGGTTATCACTTTGTGAGTTTGCTCACAGTACCTCTAGTTTGTTTTGGCATGAACTCCCGATTTTATTAAATCAATATTAAAATCACCCATTAAATAACAGTCTTTATTTTCATAGTTTAATTTATCAGTAATTTCACTCAATTTAGACAAGAAGAGGTCAATATCTGCTTTGGGCTGGGTGTTGGGTCTAAATTATTCCAATTATTTTAATGACTCTGTTGATTTTAATTTTAATGAATTGGGACTCAATGACATGTGGAATGAAAACTGTTAAGTCTTCGCGTATTTTAAAAGGTGTATCTTGTTTTATGTAAATTCCCACTCCACCTCTACCGTCATCGTCATCGGGTCTTGAATTTTTAACAAGGGGGTGATAACCATCCAATACAAAGGACAAGTTTGAGGGAATCTGAAATATTTCCGACAACCCTATGATGTCAAATATATTTTGTGATTCTTGCATTTCATACAGTAGCTCTTTAAATGGATCCCAGTGTGCTTTAAGGCTTTGGCAATTCAGGTGAAAGAGTGAGAATCCATCCCTGGTATGATTGTCATTTTGGGGTTATATCCTTTGGTAAATAATACATACAATCCGGGTTTGGTATATTTTTAAAGGGAGAGTCATCGTTAGGTTGCCCTTGACCTGCCATTTCATTATATACATTCAAGAAATCATATTCGCTTTTCGACTGGATCTCGTCTAGAGTAATGTTACCTGCCATTATTCCAGACGCATCCACCAAGTCTACCAATTACACAATCTTGGGGTTTTATCGAGGACATCCGTCCTTGGCACACTTAGCTCATCCAAGCTGACGTGCAGTTTGGAGCATGTTTCATAATTATTTTTGCAACGATATAAAATCTGAAAACTGTGAGGCTATGGTCACCAATGGTCTGTAATTTGTACAGCGGCAGTAGATGTGAGAAAGGGAAGAGGGCGAGTAACAAAATAAACATGAACCTTATTACAAATTTCATTTGACATAAGTATTTGACTAATATGGAGAGTTGGAGAGAAGCTCTGCCTTTGTTTGTATTGTTGTGGACTTTGCCCGGACTTCTAAGTAAATTAGTATTAAGGAAGGCCAGTAGTATTGCACTATATACTCGAAATTTCAAAAAATTAAATATTACAACCGGGAAGAGCAATATGCGAAAATGACAGACCAGCTTTTTCTATTATTCATCCTGAATACCCTATAAAGGAGAGGGATTATTTCAGTCCCGCCTGAATATTTTAGTGCAGCTCACAACAAAAGTGTACATTTGGGCAAAACTGTCGCTTCAATAATTCGAGAATCTTGCTCCTTCGAGCTGTAAACAATGATGCAGCCACCTTATGCCCCCTCAATGGAGCGAGTGCATAGTCTCGCTTCAAGAAGGACTCATCGTTTGGTTGCCCTTGACCTGCCATTTCATTATACACATTCAAGAAATCACAAGGAGGAGATCTTTGGGCTTGTTCCCATAAGAGGTTACAAATATCCTCACGCCGATAGAAAATTATATTTATAGTTAGTCTTCGTATAACTACTATGTTTTCAAGAGGTTAAAGTGACTTTATGAGCAAAGACGAAGTGGAAAAAAAAAAATTAAATTTGACTTGCACAGCGCTGTACACACAAGTCGCATTTTATCTTAAAGATTGTGTCTTCAAAATTTTCACCCTATTTTTCCAAGGTGTCTATGGTCTCCCACAGGAAGGAGCTCATCGATCTCGCTCTCATATGAGGTCATCAGCCTCTCTTCGTTACGCCCTCTGTGTTAATAGTGTTACCTGCAGCTCATCACAAGAATGAACTCATTGGGTTGGTCCCACGACTGGTCACAAATCCAAACACGCCAGGACAAAATGACATCGATAGCTTGGTACACATTATTACAGTTTTTATAAGAAATTAGAGAGCCTTTATGACCCAAGAAAGGCTGAAAAGAAATAAAAAAAAAACAAAAATAAAATTGAAGAAAAGGAAAAACCGCTAGGTGCTGTACACGAAAGTTGCATTTTATCATAAAAAATTGTGTCTCTAAATTTTTCTCTTCGTCCACCGAAGTGTGGTTTCTGGCCACTCACAGGAAGGAGCCCATCGAGCTCGTTCCCATGAGAGGTCACCAACCCCAATTCGGATACAGCAAATGTGATTTCTAACTAAGCTGGGAATAATAGTAATGTATGTGGCAACTCGTGACCGTTCACATATCTCACCACGCCAAGACAAGATGACATTTATAGCTCATCGAGCTCGTTCCCATGAGAGGTCACCAATCCCACTTCGGAATTCAGATACAGAATGCGACTTCTAACTATGCTGGGAATAATTGTAATGTATGTGGCAACTCATAACTGGCCACAAATCTCTCCACGCCAAGACAAGTTGACATTTATAGCTTTGTGTACATAATTACAGTATTTACCAAAAATTAAAGAGACTGTATGACCCAAGTAAGAGGATGAATTTTTTTTTTTAAATTGAAAGGAGAAAAACTGCTCAGCACTGTACATGAAAGTCGCGAATTATCTTGAAAAATTGTGTTCTTAATTTTTTCTCTTTAACATCCCCCGAAGCACGGTTACTGGTCCCTCACAAGAAAGAGCTCATTGAGCTCGTTGCCGTGAGATGTCACCAACCTCACTTCGGAATTCGAATACAGAAATGTGATTTCTAACTAAGGTAGTTAGACAAAATGGCATTTATAGCTTGGTGCACATAATTTCAGTATTTACCAGAAATTGAAGAAACTTTATGACCCCAGTAAAAGGCTAAACAAACAAAAAAAAAATAATAAGAATAAAAATTGGAAAAGGAAAAAATCTGCACGGCGTAGTGCATCAAGGTCACGATTTGTCTTAAAAAATTGAGTCCTTGTCTTAAATAATTGAGTCCTTAAATTTTTCACTTTCATCCGCCGAAGTGCGGTTACTGGTCCCTCACAGGAACGAGCTTATCGAGCTCGTTCCCATGGGAGGTCACCAACCTCACTTCGGAATTCGGATATAGAAAATGCGATTTCGAACTGAGCTGGGAATAATTATAATGTGTGTGGCGACTCAGGTTAGGTAAGATTTAAAAATATTATGTTACATTATATTATTATTTGACTGAAGTCTGTGTCCAAGTCCATGTAAATCCTTTTAAGAGTTTTCTGTTTTTCAAGAGTTCAAGTTTGTCTCTTCGTTTAATGAGATGCACGATTATGGGTCTCACTTTATTTGGTGGCTTATTAGCATCGGGCTTACCAATTCTGTGGGCCATATCGATGGCCTCGGTCGATAATTTGAGTTTCAAGTTTTTGTTAAGGGATTTGCAAACTTTTTTGGCACATTCTTCCCAAGTCTCTGTCTTGCTGTCTCCTTTGGTTCCCCAAATTCTTATTGAGGACTTTCTAGAGTACTGTTCATTTCAGTTTGCATGAATCTTTTGATATTTGGTACACAGCATCCAAGTTTGTCAGATTCAAGTTGGTTCAAATCAAATCTCTCAGTTAATATTTTGACTCCCTATGGGAGCCTGAATTTTAACTTAATGCAAAATAGGGAATATTCTTTAAAAACCTTGTCCAGAACCACCAGTCCGAACCTTTTGATACATGGTATTGTCACGAATTATTCGCAACTGTGATACATCCAATCGAACTGAAGTGTAAAGTGAACACTACCCCGGTAAGTCAAAATAAACTGATATAATGTATTATCAAAAATACCCAGGAGCTTCTATACATATATACAAATTGATATCATACAGAAAATGTCACAGCAAAACACTATCATCAAAGCAAACTTTCAAAATAGGCCTATCACTTTTACACAGTTCACACACTGTCCTTACTCACTTTTAGGTTATTCAGATTCCAGTTTGTTCAAATTGAGTCCCTGGTTAATATTTAGGCTCCCTATGGGAGCCCGAATATTAACTTGGTGCAATATGAAGAAATTTCTTTAAAAATCTTCTTCAGATTCACCAGTCAGAATGCTTTCATATTTGGTATACAGCATCTTTATGTCGGTCAGATTGAAGTTTATTCAAATTGAGTCCCTGGGTTTATATTTGGGCTTAGTGCAATATGAGGGAATTTCTTTAAAAATCTTCTTCTTCCGATCTCCTGGTCAGAATCCTTTCATATTTGGTATACAACATCTCGAGGTGGGTCAGTTTCAGGTTTGTTCAAATCGGTTACCTGAGTAAATATTTGGGATCCCAAATAAAATCTTCTTTAGATCCTGCAGTCAGAGTGCTTTTATATTTGGTATACAACATCTCTAGGAGAGTCAGATTCAAGTTTGATTTGGGCTCTCTATTGGAGCCTGAATTTTAACTTAGTGTAGTATGAAAGAATTTCTTTAAAAATCAATTGGAATCTTCTGATATTTGGTATACAACATCTCTAGAGGGGTCAGATTCAAGTTTGTTCAAATCACAACCCGGGGTTTATATTTGGGCTACCTGTGGTAGCCTGAATATTAACTTAGTGTTATATGAGAGAATTTTTTTAAAGTCTTCTTCAGATCCACCAGTCAGAATCCTTTCATATTTGGTATACAACATCTCTAGCTGGGTCAGTTTTTCCAAATCGGGTCCCTGGGTTAATATTTTGGCTCTCTAGTGGAGTCCAAAGTTTAACTTAGTGCAATGTGAGGACATTTCTTCAAAAACCTTCTTCTTCAGATCCACCTGTTAGAATTCTTTCGTATTTGGTATATAACATTTCAAGGGGGATCATATTCAAGTTTGTTCAATTTGAGTCCCTGACTTAATATTTGGGCTCTCTATGGGGGGGGGGGGGGGGGGGGGGGGGGGCAGAGGGAGAGGAGCAGGTTAGGTTCAAGTTTGTTCAAATCCATTCCTCAGTGTTTTTCCATGGGAACCCAGGAGCTAAAAATAGAAATATTTTCAAACGCCCATATTTCCAAAACCACATGGAACAGAGAACTGTTATTTGGTATGAAGCATCCTTAGAACCATTAGAATTGAATGGTAAAAAAAATTTGCCATCGGTTATGTTATGGTGTCCTGTAAGAGACATCGAAAAAATGCTGAGTCAGCATATTTGCAACTATTTTTAGCTCATCTTGACAAAGTCAAGCTGAGCTAATCTCATCGCTTGCCGTCCGTCGTCCGTCAACACCATGTTTTAGTCTTCTCCTCCAAAGCCACTGGGCCAATTCAAGTGAAAGTTTGTGTCAGTGATGGTCCCAAAGGGGCATTTCATTTTTGTTCAGCTCGGCATGCCCAGCCCCATAGGGAGGGAGTGGGGGAAAATGCTCCAAAATATTTTAAAAATCTTCTTCTCAAGAACCAGTGTGTACAATGACTTGATATTTGCTATGGAGCTTCCATATGAGGTGTAGAATCAAGTTTGTTCAAACGAAGTTCGTGAAGTAATATTTGGCTTTGTAATAGGAGGGGTAAGATTTTTGGCCCCGCCCAAAATTTCTATTTTCTGAACCGATGGTCCGGTATGAACCAAATTTGGTTTGTGGTAGTATTGGGTCATAAGTACTTGACCCATGCAAAAAAAAAAAAAATTCCCTCATCCCCATGGGAACCCTGGGAGCTAAAAATAGAAATATTTTCAAACGCCCATATTTCCCAAACCCCACGGAACAGAGAACTTTTATTTGGTATGAAGTATCCTTATGACCAGTAGAACTGAATAGTAAAAAAAAATTGCCATCGGTTATGTTAGGGTGTTCTGTAATCGGCATCGAAAAAATGCTGAGTCAGCATATTTACAAAAATTTTTAAAAATCTTTTCTCCAGAACCAATCATCAGAATCTTTTGATATTTGGTATACAACATTCATAGGGGGGTCAGATAAAAGTTTGTTGAAATAAAGCTCATTGGTTCATATTTGGGCTCTCTGCAGGAGCCCGAAGTTTTAACATAGGGTAATATGGGGAATATTCTTTAAAAATCTTCTTCAGAACCACCAGTCAGAATCTTTTAATATTTGGTATACATCATTGTTATGAGGGTCAGATTCTAGATTGTTCAAACCAAGTCCCTAGGTTAATATTTGGGCTTCCTATGGAAGCCCAAATTTTATCTTTGTTCAATATGGAGGGTAATTTAAAAAAATCTTCTTCTTCAGATCCATCAGTCAGAATGCTTTGATATTTGGTATGCAACATCACTATGAGGGTCAGATCCAAGTTTGTTCAAATCAGATCCCTAGGTATATATTTGGGCTCACTATGGTAGCCCAAATTTTTACTTAGTGCAATATGAGAAAATTTCTTTAAAAATCTTCTTCTTCAGATCCACCAGTCGGAATGCTTTTATATTTGGTATACAACATCTCTAGGGGGGTCAGATTCCAGGTTGTTCAATTCGAGTGCCTAGGTTAATATTTGGGCTCCATATGGGAACATGAAATTTAACTTAGTACAATATGAGGGAATTTCTTCAAAAATCTTCTTCTTCAGATTCACTTGTCAGAATGCTTTCACATTTGGTATACAACATCTCTAGGGGGGTCAGATTCAAGTTTGTTCAAATCGGATCCATAGGTCAATATTTGGGCTTGCTATGGTAGCCCAAATTTGAACTTAGTGCAATTCGAAGAAATTTCTTTACAATTCCTCTTCTTCAGATCCAACGGTCAGAATGCTTTCATATTCGGTACACAACATCTCTAGGGAAGTCAGATTTAACTGTGTTCAAATCTAGAGCCTGGGTTAATATTTGGACTCTCTATGGGAGCCGGAATTGGCCATTTTGCTGAAGAATTAAAAATTTTGTATTCAGTACCCTCTAGAGGTACTATGATTAATCCACATAGGTTGTATCAAGGGGCTTCATAGGGGAGCTCTACATTTTACTTATGATCAACTGAAGAAAAGGCATGATGCCTAGATTATTTTTGTCACTCCTGAGGGACTCAAGGATTGACAGTGTAGCCTATGGAGATGGCTTGCTTAATGTAGACTCATTCTTTGACTCTGTTTAAATTGTGTTCTGTACAAGATGAGCGCTTCAGGCCCCGTGGGGCCTCTTGTTAAAAATCTTTTCACTAGAATCAATGGTCAGAACCTTTTGCTATTTGGTATACAACATCCATAGGGGGTCTGATACAAGTTTGTTAAAATGAAGCCCATTGGTTCATATTTGGGTTCAATACAAGAGCCCAAATTTTTAACTTAGGGCAATATGGGGAATATTCTTTAAAAATCTTCTTCTTCAGGACCACCTGTCAGAATCTTTTAATGTTTGATATACATCATTGTTATGAGGGTCAGATTCAAGATTGTTCAAACCAAGTCCCTAGGTAAATATTTGGGCCCAAATTTTAACTTAGTGCAAAATGGGGGATAATTTTAAAAAATCTTCTTCTTCAGATCTACCTGTCAGAATGCTTCATATTTGGTATGCAACATCTCTAGGGGGTGTCAGATTCAAATTTGTTCAAATCAGGTCCATAGGTTAATATTTGGCCTTGCTGTGGTAGCCCAAATTTTAACTTAGGGCAATATGAGGAAATCTCTTTAAAAATTTTCTTCTTCAGATCCACCAGTTAGAATGTTTTCAAATTTGGAATACAACATCTCTAGGGTGGTCACATTCAGCTGTGTTCAAATCGAGTGCCTGGTTTAATATTTGGGCTTCCTATGGGAGCTGAATTTTTATCTTTTTAATTCCTTTAAAAATCATGCTCTTCACATCCACCAGACGGAATGCTTTCATATTTGGTATACAAAATATCTAGGGAGGTCAGATTCAAGTTTGTTCAATTTGCGTGCCTGGGCTAATATTTGGGCTCCTTATGAGAACCCAAATTTTAACTTTGTGCAATATGAGGGAATTTCTTCAAAAATCTTCTTCAAATTCACCAGTCAGAATCCTTTCATATTTGGTTTACAACATCTCTAGAATAGTCAGATTGAAGTTTGTTCAAATTGGGTCCCTGGGTTAATATTTGGGCTCCCTATGGTAGCCCGAATTTTAACTTAGTGCAATATGAGGATATTTCTTTTAAAATGTTATTCAGATCCACTGGTCAGAATGCTTTCATATTTGGTATAGAACATCTCTGTGGGGGGGGGGGGGGGGGGGGGGGGTCAGATTCAAATTTTTTCAAATCGGGTCCATAGGTTGATATTTGGGCTCCCTAGGATATCAGATTCAACTTTGTTCAAATTGAATGCCTGGGTTAATATTTGGACTCCCTATGAGAGCCGGAATTGGCCATGTGACTGAAGAATTAGAAATTTTGTATTCAGTACCCTCTAGAGGTGTGTGACTAAGATTAATCCACATAGGTTGGATCGAGGGGCTTCATAGGGGAGGTTCACTTTTTACATTATGATCAACTGAAGAAAAGGCATGATGCCTGGACTATTTTAGTCACTCCTGAGGGGCTCAACAATGTATCCTATAGAGATGGATTGCTTAATGCAGATTGATTCTACATATATCGTGTTCTGTTCAAGGTGAGCGCTTCAGGCCTGTGTGTCCTCCTGTTTAAATTGCACGAATAGGTCTACAAATTCTAGAGTTAAAAATTTGAATTTCACTGACAATTCCTGAGTCAAACAGTTACATGTTTGCACATGTTTTCTCCCAACAGTTATATCTGTCAAATATACTCTGATGCTACGTCAAATAACGCCAACTTTTTAAAATCAAAATTAAATATGCATCCTCAGTATACTTTGAAACTCAAACTATTTTAAGACTACTACACCTGACTACAGGAAGTCAAAAAGTATACCACCATTCACTGGGAACATTTATACCTCACCGAACAGCACCGAATGAAAATCGGCCAAAATAAGCTATTCATGTGTCAATTTCAAAACCTGTCAAAAGACTTCACACGATAATGAAGCCACTGGACATATAACACCTTGACTTCGATAAAATCAAATAAATATATCACAGCATTTCATATTTAAGCTTCTGTTAAACTGTACCAAAAAGGGCAAATAAACTCTTCATATACAACTGCATCACAGCTGAATATAAGGGTATATTTGCATTACAGATTATTATTCACAAAACATTTTATTGGTATCAAGGATTCAAATCACTATAAGAAAACACTTTCTGTATCAACTGAAAACACATGCACACATCTGTGACTGATACACATATCAGAAAACAATGAATCCATCACACATTCCATCCAGTAAATAATCGCAGCAGCACGAAGATACTGTAGCATCCAATTTCCACCACCAAATAACTCAATGATGAACATATATGTGGAAATGTTGTTGTGGACTATACAGCAGCCATATTGCATAACCATAAATACCAACATAACTAAATCAGTACTTACATTACGCATATTATTTTTAGCACTGATAAAACTAACGATCTGCACCCAAATCAGTCATTAGTTTTAACAGCTTAAGGAATAAATTTTCAAATTTTAATGTTCTTTTACAACAAAATGCAAATCAAATCCAATATGAAATATCTTAGGAGTGGTACAAATCAATCATTTAATCACTGCAGCATGGCAAATTGTTAGTGAAATGATATTTTATCGAACAAGCTACAACCAAAAATAGCATTAAAAACCAATTCTAATGCCACAATAGATTTACAACAAAATCTCGCTAAAAATAACCATCACATAAATCATTTTCTCACCCCAGATTAAATCATCCTTCTTTTCATCAAACTGGGGGATGCGGTGGCTCACCAGGTAGAGGTGCAGGCTGCAGCCGAGAGGTCCTAGGTTTGAATCCCACCTGCGGCAACTGTGTTCTGTCCTTGGGCAAGACACTTCATCCCCATTGCCCTTGTGGGGGCACGGTGGCATTGTGTACTAAGGCATACTACACGTTGATGGTGCACTTGTCTTCAACCAGTGCTAACCCTGCATGTGTGGAGTTAGTATGTTGGGGAGATGAAAGTTGCTCACCATTGCTCGGTGGTTCTCCGGCTTCCTCCACCCATAAAACTGTCATGGTCATGATTAACCATTGTGCAGAAATATGTGACCTTAAACATCAATAAATAAATATTCATCATACTTGCTTCTTTGCTTACTCAGTAAGTACATTTGTTACCATTCAGCTTCCACAATCAACTGACTGAACATGCCAATATTGCAAAACTTGTGCGGCATAAACTCAAACAGACCAATACACTGTGACCACAATTTCTGAAACCGTCCAAACAAGTCACAAACAAACAAACAGGAAGCATCAACTGACCACTGACTCTATGGTACCAAAGACTTGCCACAACAAAAAAAACCTTCCTATAACCAAATACTATTCACATTTACGATATGGTCGTGACAGGTATACACCATCCTTAAGGGAGGCTGATTCAAGTTTGTGAAAATCAAGTCCCTGGGGTAATATTTGTGCTCCCTATTGGAGCCCGAATTTTAACTTTGTCCAATATGAGGAATAATCTTTAAAAATCTGCTACTTCAGACTCACAAGTCAAGAGTCTTTTGATATTTGGTATATGGCATCCTTAGAGGGGTCATATTCAGTTTGTTCAAATCAAGTCCCTGGGTTGATATTTGGGTTCTCTATGGGTCCCCAAATTGTAACTTAGTTCTATATTGGAAATGGTCTTTAAAAGTCTTCTCCAGAGACACCAGTCAGAATAATTTAAATAAAGTCCCTGGGATAATATTTAGGCTCCCTATGGGAACCCAGATTTCAACTTGATGCAAAAGCAGAATATTCATTAAAATTGTCTTCTCCAGAACCGCAATTCAGAATCCTTTGATATTTGTTATATAACACCAAGGTGGAGGCGGAAGGGGAGGAGAGCTCAGATTCAAGTTTGTACAAATGAAGTTCCTGGATTCATATTTGGGCAGCCTATGGTAGCCCAAATTTTAACTTACTGTGATATACTGTTGAAAAAAAGTAGGGGATATTTGATATAAGTGAGATATATGAAGAAATATATTTATATTTTCGTCAAAAAGACAGTTGAGGCATTGCGCTATGACATCTGGTGAGTGATTTCAGCGATAGTTGGGTGTCTGACCAGCACACATTCCATGCATAGTACGGTAGAAGACATGGACGGTCAGTCAGAGAATTTACTACATTGAGTCCAAGACCTCAATATCTTGTAAATCCTCCTCGGTTCGTGAGACTAGCGCAGATCCGACGTGGCATACTCCTTACCAAACGTCCAATATCAGCTTGACTGATGTTATTCCATTCTCCCTGCTGTGCAGCGGCGAGTTCCTGGACATTGGTAGGGGACTGTTGACGTTGTCATAGGCACCTGCCAAGCATATCCCAGACGTGCTCGTTTGGTGAAAGGTCTGGACTTAGTGCTGGCCAAGGCAGTGCAGTGATGTTCTGCTCCTGGAGGAACTCTGTAGCTATACGGGCCCTGTGTGCTCTTGCATTGTCATCTTGGAAATTGCATTGACTGTCGTGACGCTGGCAAATGGCACCACATGAGTTGCTAACATGTTGTCATGGTAGTACTGCCCTGTGACATGGTCTTGAATGACATGTAATGCTGTTCTGCTTGCAATGGTTATGCCTCCCGACACCATAACCGATTCACCACCAAAACAATCCTGCTGCCTAACTGTTACATCATGGTATCATTTGTTCTGCCACCGCCACACTCTGTTTCGCCTGTCGTGGAAGTCGAGAGTGAACCACGATTCATCGGAAAACATGACGTTGCTCCACCGACGATTGTCCCAGCGCTGTCGTGCTCCACATCAATTAAGCTTTGCGGCGAAGTGACGTTCAGTCAAATGTGGAATTATTCGAGGTCATCGAACAAAAAAATTCCAGCTGTGTAAGAGATTTTGGATAGTCTGACCACTAACTCGCACATCATGGTGCAGCTGCTGTCCAATTTCTGAGGCACTTTGATGGCGGTTACATATGCTGTGGTTCGGATGAAATGATCCTGGTTAGCAGTTGTCGCCCTTGGACGACCTGACTGACGTCTCATCAACATTGCCTATCCGACGGTAGCGTGACCACAACCTGCTAATCACCGATTCAGCAACGTTGAGAATTTGAGCACCTGCAGTCTGTCTGTTGCCAGCTTCCAACATGCTAACGGCACATAAACGTTCGTCACTTGTCAGTCTTTGCATACCTCAAAAGTTAGTTTCGACCAGAAACTATTGATGAACAAGTTTGTACCAAGAAAAAAACGATGAGACCTCTGAAAAATTCTGTCCAGTACAAATGAAAAATGTACCCCACAGACATTAGCACAGCACTCATGCGAAAAACCTGCACAAACTTTTCGTAGGCTGGTGACATTCATGATCCACACTAAACTTGGTAACATATTGATGTATCCATTCACGCGTCTCCAATACCATTTTCCGAAAATATTAACATCAGTTTGGATATCCCCTACTTTTTTTGAATAGTATATGACAAATAATCTTTAAAAATCTCTTTCTTCAGATCCACCATTAAGAATCTATTGATATTTGGTATACATCATCCTTTAGTCAGATTCAAGTTTGTTCAAGTTAAGTCCCTAGGTTGATACTTGGGCTCCCTAGTTATGCATTACCGTACTTTAAATCTGGGCATTATATCTGTAGAAGCATCTCAATACCAAGGGTCAGCCTGACAGCTGATTTTAGGGAGAAGTGACTTCTCCCTCCGGAGACGGTAGAGAGAAGTCGGGGACCAGGCGGGAGAAATCAGTGGACATGAGGGAGAGGTCAGAAAAAACATAAAAATGTTTGGTGTTACACATCAATTAATGGCGCTATGAAGTAGATTGACTCTCACATGAGCAATCTAACATTGGAAATCGGCTGCCTCCAGGCAGTACATTTCAAATTTTAAAGTCCTCACCCCTTTCACATTAGTTATTTGAATGTCATGTGGAATTTGAAGCACGGTAACCATAGTCATCACTGGTAGGGAAAGAGTTAAGAGGAATCCTCATCCATGCATGTAGTGTTCAAATGGACACATAATATAGCTAGGTGATAGTAGATGGTCGTGGTGATAATAAGCTGACCAACAAAGTTTTATTAATTAAATAAAAGTTGTGCATTATGTTTTCGAAAGCACTCAAAAGAGAGCATTCCAAGACATAATGGACCGAAGCTATAGCATAAAACTAGACTTCATAGTGGTTTTCTTATTCAGCATGTGTTTATTGTACTGTATACAACAAGGGAAAAAAGACAAGAAAATATATGATAACAATAATAATAATAAAGGCAGTGGATTTTAAATTCATCATTGACTCTTGTGAGAGTGTTCTCCTTCACAGAAGGTGTATTATAAAAAATAAAAAATATTTAAAGTATTCAAAATAAATTTTAAATTCACATAAGAAGCTAGGTCTTTCATGGTTTCTGAATGTTTTAAATTGAAAAGCGTAATTAAAAAAGTTTTCAATATCCTTTGTTAATTAAGCGTTATCATTTCTATTTATTTCTTAGGGAAATGACAAATTATTTCACTTATCTCCCTTTCCTTCTGTGCTAAGTAATAATACCAATTGACTGTACAGAAAAATGTCAATTTCTGCGGACCATCTTCCATTGATACATGCGACTGGTGCTATGAAAGCCTGCCATTCTTATCCACCCTAATATTTGTGATTTCTATCATAGCCTTATTACATTTAACCCCCTTCCAACACAAGTTTTCAAAGAAAAACTTTCCTGTGCAAACTGAAAAGCGAATTTCAGTGGAACCAATTTTTTAGTGGAAAAGAGTGTAACCGAGACATAAGCAAATTCATCTATTTCTGGATGACCTCTCTACTACACATTTTTAGCTCAACTTGACAAAGTCAAGCTGAGCTATTGCCATCACTTCTCGTCTGTCGGCGTACGTTAATTAGTATGTTAGTACATTAGTATGTACGTCCACAATTTCCTTTGGCACACCTCACAGGTAGCATTTATGATCAGATCACTTTGAAACTTGGTATGCTTGTTTGGGGTGACCTCTAGATGGGAGCTATTGATTTTCTTCAATTTCCGTCAAAAAATGTTGCCACAGCCAACGTTCTTAGAACTCAGTTTAGTCAGAAGACCTCAATATTTCCCTTTGGCTCACTCTACAGGGCACATTATGATCGGATTGCTTTGAAACCTGGCATGCTTGTTTGGGGTGACCTCTAGATGGGAGCTGTCGGTTTTCTTCAATTTCCTTCAAAAAATGTTGCCACGGCCCATGTTCTTAGAACTCAGTTTCGTCAGACCACAATATTTCCCTTTGGCACACCCTACAGGGCATATTTATGATTGAATTGCTTTGAAACCTGGTATGATTATTTGAGGTGACCTCTAGATGGGAGCTATTGATTTTTAGCTCAACTTTGACGAAGTCAAATTTGAGCTATTGTCATGGCCCGTCGTCCGTCGTCCGTCCGTCTGTCCATCTGTCCGTCCGTCTGTCCGTCTGTCTGTCTGTCCGTCTGTCCGTCTGTCTGTACGTCAACAATTGGCTATGGCTCGGGCTAGAGGTCGTATTTATGAACCGATCTTTACGAAACTTCTTGGGTACATTTGTTATGACCGTGGGACGAGAACGAGTGTTTTTGGGTGCGGTCCGAAATTCAAGATGGCTGCCAGCCGCCATTTTGTACCGATGATGCAGAAATCTGTTTTTTGTACAGAACTTCCATATGAAAGCTCTGATTTGAATAATTTTTTGTATGAATGTTTTTTGTACACCACATATAATACGGGTTTTTTTCTCGTGCGTAAATTGTGCAAATTAGACTAATTTTGATGTTTTTTGGTGTTAATTTCAGCACTGTAAGTGCAAATGCCAAAACGGCTCGGGCTAGAGGCCGTATTTATGAACCGATCTTTACGAAACTTCTTGGGTACCTTTGGTATCACCGTGGGATGAGAACGAGTGTTTTTGGGTCCGGTCCGAAATTCAAGATGGCCGATGGCAGCCATTTTGTACAAAATTAGGTGCAATCAGATTTTTGCACAGAACTTCCATATGAAAGCGCTGATTTGAATAATTTTTTGTGTGAATGTTTAGTACCATGGGATACATCACATATAATACGGGTTTTTTTCTCGTGCAGAAATTATGCAAATTAGATGAACTTTGATATTTCAGTGCGACTTACACACATTAAGTACACATGTCAATACGGCTCAGACTTGAGTCTGTATTTATGAACTGATCTTCACGAAATGTCTTGGGTACCTTTGTTATCACCTTGGGACGAGAACGAGTGTTTCTGGGTGTGGTCTAAAATTCAAGATGGCTGCCAGTGGCCATTTTGTACCGAAATTAGGTCTAATCAGTTTTTTGTACACAACTTCTATACAGCTTAGACTAGAGGCCATATTTATGAACCAATCTTTACGAACCTTGTTGGGTACCTTTGTTATCACCGTGGGATGAGAGCGAGTGTTTTTGGGTGTGGTCCAAAATTCAAGATGGCCACCAGCAGCCATTTTGTACCAAAATTAGTGCAATCAGTCTTTTGTACAGAACTTCTGTATGAAAGTTCTGATTTGAATAAATTTTTGTATGAATGTTTAGTAACATGGAATACATCACATATTCTAAGGGGTTTTTTTTCGTGCAGAAATTATGCAAATTAGATGAACTTTGACTTATTCAGTGCTACTTGCACAATGTGAGCACACATGTCAATACGGCTCAGGGTAGAGGCTGTATTTATGAACCGATCTTCACAAAACTTCTTGGGTACCTTTGTTATCACCTTGGGACGGGAATGAGTGTTTCTGGGTACGGTCCAAAATTCAAGATGGCTGCCAGTGGCCATTTTGTACCAAAATTAGGTCCAATCAGTTTTTTGTCACAAGTTCTATACAGCTCGTATTTATGAATTGATCTTCACAAAACTTCTTGGGTACCTTTGTTTTCACCTTGGGACAGGAACGAGTGTGTTTTGGGGTGCCTTTGTTATCACTGTGCTATGAGAACAGATATTTTGGGGTTCAGTCAGACCCACTCTGGGACTCAAAGATTTCTTTTCTATTTAGCATCTGACTGTCACCCACCTTTACAATACTTTACCTATACATTTGTTACAGGCAACAGTCAGTATTTATGTACAGACCATTACAATACTTTATATGTACCTTTGTTATCAGGTCATTACCTAGATGTTTGTCATTGCTGTGTCACATACTATACATGTGCATGTCTTTGTCTTGACAAGTTGAGCTACAGTGTCATTGACACTTTCATTTTCCTTTTCCGTCAAAAATTGTTGCCGCGGCCAACGTTCTTAGAACTTAGTTTAGTCAGCAGACCTCAATATTTCCCTTTGGCACACCCTACAGGGCACATTTATGATCGGATTGCTTTGAAACCTGGCATGCTTGTTTGGGCTGACCTCTAGGTGGGAGCTATCGATTTCTTATCAACCTACTCACAATTGTTTACTACAGGCTTGCACTACAGTGGAAGTCCCTAACTCGGATAAAATACTCTCTATTTTTGTCTTTCCCAAGCAAGTTGGGAAAGAAAAGTGGTGCAAAAGCACCAATAAAAATAAGCCAAAACTGGGTCGAGTGCAACCGGCGCAGACCCAGTACGGGACGCTCTCTCCCAAGTACAACTCCACGACTTCCATTGCCAGTGCGCATATACCGTCTCTAAAGACTCATTCTTTTTAAAATCCGCTTTGTGTCGAGATGTTTTTGCACGCTTATCTGTGTTCCCCCAGCTCGATGTTTGATGTTTCCTGATTCATTATACCACAGTGTATCCTTTGTATTCTCAGGAACAGTGTTTTATATTCTCTTTTTTCTATTATATGTCCATAATGTATATTTATTTGCTCTCTCTCGGGTCGCGCGCGATTTTCGCGGGCCACGCAGTTCGAACTTAGATTTTCACAATTATTGTTCATGCTTTTTTTGCAGATTTTTCTAATTGTGTTAGAGTTAGGTGTCAGCGGGGTACCACTCCTACAGTGTTTCTTCTTTCTGTTGAGAGTAGTCTTCCTGTTGGGTGGTTCCCGGTCGACCGTCTGGGGTCTTTGTTTCTGTCACCCTTCTCTCTTTGGGGGTGTTCTGTTTTCTGATCTCACCTTCTCTGCTCCTCTCACCTCTTTCATGCCTAGGACAATTCCTTGTGGGCAGTGTCTGCTGCCTAAGCATGTGGATGATGTACATTCGTCGTGTTCCTCCTGTAATGGGTGTTCGGCCGAGCGGCCGTGTGGTGTCTGTGGAACATGGTCTTCCACCTTTTGGGCGTCAGTAAATCGTGTCGTTCGTTCTCGTGGCCGTGCCTCCCGCTCCCGCGGGAAAGGAGAACGTGGTCGTTCGGGGCCTCCCGAGCCGACTTTGTCTGGTGAGAGTTATTCCTCCTCCATGGGGGATGTGCAGTCTTTTCCTGTGGTGGATACTGCGGGAGCCGTTGAGTGTTCTGGTGTAGAGATGCCTGGTTCCGGGACTACGGTCCCCCTCCAGTCGACATCTGAGGCTGTCACTAGGGTTGTGACTCGTCCTTCGGAGCCGAGCCGGTGTGCTCTCTCCACTATTTCACCAGCCTCAACGACTCTCGACGTATCTACTACTGCTGCTGGTCCGTCTGCTTCGTTGTCTGTTTCAGCCGGCCTCGGCTTTTCGCTGCAGGGGACTGCAGAACTGTCCGATACTGTAGACGTGGGATATCGGCCCCAGCCTTCCCTGACTTCAACTCGGCGAAGTCGGAAGGGGCTGCCAGCCGAGCCCATCGCTGTGGTCTCGTCGCCGTCGAGTACCACAGTTGTGTATTTGGATTCGGATGTTCGTAGTGGAAACACTATGAACTCCGTGGCGTTTCCGTCCACTCACTCTGGTCACACAACCAGTTTTGGGGGACCAACGCCTTTTGTGCAGCCTGGACTTTCTGCCCCGCAGAGGTCCGCGGTCACTCTCATGAGTTCTCGCAATATTGATCCTCGGGGTGCATCGTACCCCTATACACGTCTGCCTTCAGATGTTTCGGCTGCCGCCCGTCGTCACGCGTCGGGTGTTTTGGAGGATCGTGACCCTTCGCTGGTTAAGAGGGTCAGAGGTGAAGCCACTTTGCCGGTTCGCTCCCCTGTCGAACCGGTCGGTACAGGCAGTGAGCTTAGGGAGGCCCTCTCCTTACTCACTCAGGTTCTCTCAAAGAGCCTTCCTGTTGCTTCCAGCGAGGCTATGGGTGGTTTCCAGGCGCCTCCTATGGCGCCGCCTCCCGGGATTGGAAACAGGCCGGTTTCCGATTCCTCTGGTGTCCCGACACCATGGGAAGCGTCGGCTGGTTTGCCCACGATGGGCTATGTGTCTTCCGACTCTGGGGAGGAGTCCGACATGCTTGAGGTCGAGGGCCAGCAGTCTTCGGACTTGGGGGCGGCTCTTGACTTTGTGTTTGGGTTTCTGCCTGAGCTCAAACCTGCTAACCAGCCGACAGTGTCAGCCTGGCCGCGATCATCGGTCGCGCGCCAACAGCCTATGGAGCAACCTGCTTCTGGGCGCCTTCGACCATGCCAGTCGGTACAGGTGGTTGAGGCTTTTTCAGCATTGGATGCCAAGCTGAATTCCAAGACTTTGAAGACTTCGTTCTTCACCAGGGTTGACACCTTTTTGCCTCCTGTGCGTTATCGTTCCTACAATTCCGCCAATCCGTCAGTCTGCCAGACTTTGACGGTTCTGGATCAGTACTCCACTTCCCTCGGGCTTTCCAAGCCCAAGTCTGCCGTCATTCCAATGACGACTCTGGAGTCCACGTTGGGCTTATCTAGAGAGATGCTTGGCATGCTTTCTCTCTCAGATCACGTCGTCTCAGCTTTGGCTGCTTATCTGCCTCCAGATAAGTTTGACGAGGTACAGGCTCCTTTGCGTGTGCTGTCCAAGGCGCTTATGCACCTTACTCACACGCATGCCTGTAACACGGCCAATTTGGAATTAGTTCGAAGGGACGCTGTGCTGGACACAGGACGATCCCTTCCCGAGGAGCAGCGTGCTACTCTTCGATCTGCTTCTTTGGCAGGTCCGCAACTTTTCCATGGTTCCGTGTCGACGGTCCGGGATGACGTCCTACGTCATTCCAAAGATCAGCTGCTGTTTCGTCAGCTTGATCAGCCTTCTCGGGGAGGCAAGGGCCGTTCCAAGCCTAACAAGTACCCTTCTGCTTCCTCTGTGAAGCAAAAGGCTGGTCCTTCTGCCGCCGCCTCTACTTCTTACTCACGGGGTAAAGGTAGGGGTCGGCAGAATCGAGGGAAGTCTCAGGATTCTTCATTTAGCAGAGTAGGTGGTTTCTCCTCTCGCGGGCCTCGTCGGGGCTCGAAATGAAGGTCCTCACCTCGACTCGTCCCAGGTTGGAGGAAGGATAGCAGAGTTCGCAGACCATTGGACCACCATCACATCCGATCCATGGGTGTTAGATGTTGTTCGGTCCGGGCTGCGCATATCCTTCCGATGGCACCCCACTCTGTCAAGGGTGCCTCTTCCAACCACAGTTCCTTCAGACGTTTTACGTCGGGAACTTTTGTCCACGGAGATTGCCAATCTCCTGGCAAAGGGGGCGATCGAGGTCGTCAAGAACGTTCAGTCAGTGGGTTTCTATTCCCGCCTGTTTTTGGTGCCGAAGAAGGACGGCCGACTCCGACCGGTTATCGATCTGAGCATCCTGAACCAGTCTATCATTGCTCCCAGGGTCAGCATGGAGACTTTCAGGTCAGCCCGCCAATCAATTCACCAGGAGATTTCGCAGCCAGCATCGACCTGCGAGACGCTTACTTCCACGTTCCGATGCATCGGGCGTCACGGAAGTATCTCAGGTTCGCTTTTCTGGGGCGAGTTTACCAGTTCAAGGCCATGCCTTTCGGCCTCAACCTGGCTCCTTGGGCATTCACCAGACTGATGTCGCATGTGATAGCGTTCCATCACACACAGTCCAGGGTGACTACTTCGGCATATCTGGACGATATCCTCCAGAGGCATTCCAATGCTGCCTTACTGGAATTGGATGTCGCCACTCTGTTGAGCTTGCTCACGTCGCTAGGATTCAGAGTCAACGAGGAGAAGTCGGACCTGGTCCCTTCTCAGTCGTTTTGTCATCTGGGGATGTCTTTCCAAACCAAATTCAATTTGGTGGCTGTTCCCCAGGCCAAGGCTGTGATTCTCTCAGCTTTTGCTCTGACTCTGTCCCAGTCCAGGTCCGCGACCGCTCGGAGTTTTCTCCGGCTGATCGGTCTCTGCGGTTCGGTGACGGATCTCATTCCTCTAGGTCGGCTGCGTGTCAGACCTCTCCAACACTTTCTGCTCAGTCGTTGGAGACCGAATGTAGATTCTCTGGATCAGATGCTTCCGTTTCCGGACTCTCTGTATCCTCACCTTCTTCCCTGGACAGATGTTCAGTGGATTACGCAGGGTGTTCCGCTGGACTTACCCACGTCCGATCGCGTTCTGACGGCAGATGCCAGCGATCTCGGATGGGGTGCGACGTTGGATCCTCTCGGTCTTTCCCTACACGGGATGTGGGACCAGGATCAAGCAGCTCTACACATCAACCAGAAGGAGCTTCTTGCTCTTCTTCTGAGTTTCAGGCAGTGGATCCCTCACCTGTCGAATCGCCAGGTCCTTCTACTATCCGACAATTCGACAGTGGTTGCTTACATTCGGAACCAGGGCGGCACGCACTCGCTTCCGATGTACGAGTTAGGTCGGGATCTTTTACTGCTCGCTCAGGAGGTTCACGCCGGAGTGGTTGTTCGTCACATTCCCGGTCATCTGAACGTCCTAGCCGACTCCCTGTCCCGACAGGGCAGGGTTATTTCCACCGAGTGGATGCTTCACAGGGCAGTGTTCCAGTCGCTTTGCGATCTCTGGGGACGTCCCCACATCGATCTCTTTGCGACTCGTTAGAACCATCAGGTGGACACTTTCGTGTCTCCGTGTCCAGATCCTCTGGCTTTTGCCGTGGATGCTCTGTCACTCGATTGGAACGGTCTAGTCGGCTACGCCTTCCCGCTGGTTCCGATTCTTCCTCAGGTTCTCGCCAAAATTCGAACCTGCAGTTGTCAAATCATTCTGATCGCTCCCCTGTCGCCTCAGCGGGTGTGGATCAATCAGCTCCGCTCGCTGATGGCGGCGGTTCCGGCACGTCTCCCGCTACGTCGCGACCTTCTTTGTCAAGGTCGCCCGAGGAGGTTTCACGTCGACCCGACTTCATTGTGCCTTCACGCATATCTTTTGTCAGGTCCTGTCTCCTCCGTAGAGGTTTTTCGAGACGAGCAGTGGAGTGCATTTCTTCTTCAAGGAGGCACTCCACTGGTTTAGCTTATGCAGCTAAATGGAAGGTCTTCTGTCGATGGTGTGCTGATCACTCTGTTGATTATGCCAATCCTTCGATTTCACAGATTGCGGAGTTTCTGGTCTATCTGTTTGATTCTCGGGGTCTCCAGCCTGTTACCATCAAGGGTTACAGGTCTATGCTTTCAGAGACTTTTTCTTATGTGGGGAAGCGTCGTATCGGCACTAATCCTTACCTCTCCAAGCTTGTTCGGCACTTTTCTTTGAAAAGGCCTCGGACTTTGCAGCTTACTCCACGATGGAATCTTTCGTGGGTGCTGCTTTGCTTGGGGGGGGGGGGGGGGGGGCGCCGTTCGAACCTTTATCCCAGGTGGATATGCAATTTCTCACATATAAGACGGCTTTTCTGATGGCATTTGCTTCGGCCAGACGGGTTAGTGAGCTTCACGCCCTCTCGGTTGACCCGGCCTTTTTTAGGAGTTCTCCCAACAGTGTTACTTTTACCACTGATTGCTCCTTTTTGGCTAAGAATCAGTTACCAGATACTACTCCTCCTCCTATCTGTATCAGGGCTCTTCCCTCTGTTGAGGGTACTCGCCCTTTGCTCTGTCCGGTCCGTGCTATTCGCATTTATCTTGATCGGACACGCTTCATACGGAAGGGCAGAAAACGTTTTTTTCTGTCTCTCATTCCGGGTCGACAGAAGATCTCTCCTCAATCCATTTCTCGATGGATTTGTCTTGCTATTCGTACGGCTTATAGTCGTTTAGCAGCTGGCGATTGTATTACCAATCGTATTTCTGCCCACGAGGTGCGGGCACTGTCTACCTCTTGGGCTTATTCTAACTCCGTCAAGTTGTCGGATGTTATGCAGGCAGCCTACTGGAGAAATGCTTCTACTTTCTCCACCTTTTATTTACGCCAGTTGCAGGAGCAGTCAGAGGACCTTTTTGCCTTGGGTCCTCTTTCTTCTGCTCAGGCTGTTGTCTGCCATAGCCATTAGGCTTCTTGCAGGTCAGTTTCAGCCTTGTGCTGTTACTGCCCTTTTTTCTGTCTGTGTGTCACACAGGCTCATATGTCTCTTTTCATTGTCCTTTACCAATGATTGCGACATTATGGTTGATAAGCCTCGGGACCTCTTCCTTCTGCTTCACGGTTCCAGTGCACTAGGGTTATGTGGGGGTTGGTTATGCGATTCCCTCCAGCCTTTTGTCTATTCAGCCTGTAGTAAACAATTGTGAGTAGGTTGATAAGAAATCTAAATTTTATAGTAAATTTCCTTTCTTATTATACCTACCACAATTGTTTACATGGAGGCCCTCCCGTCTTCTTTACGGGTAAAGAATCTTTCCTCCCCGCTGATCACATAACTCTAACGTTTACGGATTCAAAAAAGAATGAGTCTTTAGAGACGGTATATGCGCACTGGCAACGGAAGTCGTGGAGTTGTACTTGGGAGAGAGCGTCCCGTACTGGGTCTGCGCCGGTTGCACTCGACCCAGTTTTGGCTTATTCTTATTGGTGCTTTTGCACCACTTTTCTTTCCCAACTTGCTTGGGAAAGACAAAAATAGAGAGTATTTTATCCGAGTTAGGGACTTCCACTGTAGTGCAAGCCTGTAGTAAACAATTGTGGTAGGTATAATAAGAAAGGAAATTTACTATAAAATTTAGATTTTCTTCCATTTCCGTCAAAAAATGTTGCCGCGGCCAACGTTCTTAGAACTTAGTTTAGTCAGACCTCAATATTTCCCTTTGGCACACCCTACAGGACACATTTATGATCGGATTGCTTGGAAACCTGGTATGCTTGTTTGGGGAGACCTCTAGATGAGAGCTATCGATTTTCCTCAATTTCTGTCGGAAAATTTTGCCGCTGCCAACGTTCTTAGAACTTAGTTTAGTCAGATCTCAATATTTCCCTTTGGCACACCCTACAGGGCACACTTATGATTGGATTGCTTTGAAACCTGGCATGCTTGTTTGGGGTTACCTCTAGATGGGAGCTCTCGATTTTCTTCCATTTCTGTCAAAAAATGTTGGAACTGCCAACGTTCTTAGAACTTAGTTTAATCAGACCTCAATATTTCCCTTTGGCACACCCTACAGGGTACATTTATGATTGGATTGCTTTGAAACCTGGCATGCTTGTTTGGGGAGACATCTAGATGGGAGCTATCAATTTTTTTCCATTTCCGTCAAAAAATGTTGCAACGGCCAACGTTCTTAGAACTTAGTTTAGTCAGACCTCAATATTTCCCTTTGGCACACCCTGCAGGGCACATTTATGATGGGTTTGCTTTGAAACCTGGCATGCTTGTTTGGGGTTTCTTCTAGATGGGAGCTATCGATTTTCTTCGATTTCCGTCAAAAAATGTTGCCACTGGCAATGACTTTCAATGAACTTAGTAAAAACTTAGTGCAGTTAAGCATCAATATTTCCCTTTGATACACCCTGCAGGGCACATTTATGATTGGATCACTTGCAAACTTGGTGAGTTTGTGTGGGGTGACATCTATATGGGAGCTGTCGATTTTCTTCCATTTCTGTCAAAAAATTGTTGCCACTGACCTTTGAACTTAGTTTAGTCAGACCTCAATATTTCCCTTTAACACGGCCTTCAGGACACATTTATGATTGGATCACTTCGAAACTTGGTATGTGTGTTCCTTGTGACCTCTAGATGTGAGCTATTGCTTTTTTTCATTCCATAAAACTTTATTGTCGTTATCACCAACCTTTGAATTTACTGCATTTGTGCATCAACTTATCCCTTTTGCACTCTCTGCAGGGTATATTTATGAATTTCCATGAAAAAACCCATTGCCACAAGCAATGACCTTCTACTTAGTGCATTTGTGCATTAACATCTTCCTTTGGCATGCCTCAGAGGACACATTCATTATCAGGTTGTTTTGAAACTTTGTATGCTTATGCAGGGTGACAAAGATAGGAGCTATTGATTTTCTTTTCATTTCCATCAAAAACTGTTGCTGTTAGCAACAATCTTTGAATTTATTGCATTTGTGCATCAACATTCTTTGACATGGCCTCCAGGCCAAATTTATCATAGGATTGTTTTTGAACTTGGTGTGCTCATTAGGCAAGAACTTTAGATAAGAGCTGTTGATAAGCATTCATTTCTGTGAAAAAAGTTGCCATTTACAAAACCTCTGAACATACTGCATTTGTGTATCAACATTCTTCCTTTAGCCAGTCTTACAGTTTACATTTAAAAATGCATGAATTACTCTGACGTTGTGCACACACAATGCTGTTATGTTGAAATTTCATCAAATAACATTGGTACCAATGATCTTCAATTTTGCCATTTCATTATAACTTACCAAGTTCAAGTTTGTCAAGTTGAGCAACAGTGTCATTAACACTTTCATTTTCTTTTGAAATGGTCGTTAATTTAATAAATTCTAGTTTACACAATGCATGCCTTATGTGAGTCATTGTTTTTGCTAGCACTTTGATTTTAAATAGCCATTTTGTGCTGGTTGCTACCAGTTAGGGTGAATTGTTTGAATGACTGGACCATTACAACTCTTTTGAGAAATATGTAATTGGGCTAGTTAAGGGTATTTTCAGAGCCGTATGATGGATTTTAACAGCAGCCGTGTTTCTTTTTGAAATTAAAACATAACAAAATGCACAAAACTGCCATGTCTCTCAAGGAATTTTTTGAGGGTGACTTGAATTTCGCCCCAAATGTAAGTCAAGGCGACTTGAATGACAAGGCGACTTCTTCTCCCTAGTTGCCCTCTCGGCTGACCCCTGCTCAACACTAGAAAAAATCATCTGACATGTGCAATAGAGTTATAAATAATTATATGACTTCATTCCTCTGTAGTGTTAACTAGTCATAGATGGTAATTAAATCCTTTAAACAACTTTATCAGATGTGCACAACTTTGTCAGATGTGCACCTGAGACTCCCTGGGGCCTCTTGTTTTGCTCATCTGACTGTAATATTGTCTGTCATACGTTGTCCTTCATTCATTAGCTTTGAATATCAGTTTTCTTCAGAACCACTGGACCAAACCCAACCAAACTTGGCTCAATGATCATTGGGCTTTACCCCTCCACGATTGTTTAATAGATAATACTAAGACCGAAAGGCTGCTGACCGTGACCCAAAAGCCCTAAATTCATTAAAAATATCTTTCTCCTAAATCGCCAGTCGGAATGCTATGAAATTTGGTATATAATTTCCTTGTGTGCTCAAGATTCAAGTTTCTTCAAACAAAATGTCTCTGCAATATTTGGGATTGGGGTGGGAGTGGCAAATTTTTTTGCCCCACCCAAAACTTTTTAGCTCAATTGACGTCAGGATGATCTCTCACTGTCCTTTGTCCATTGCCTGTCATCTGTAGTCTGTCATCTGGCATTTGTTATCCATCGTCCATGAACATGGTGTTTGCACCTTCTCTAAAACCACTGAACTGATTTCAGGTAAGTTTGAGGTGATTGTGTGTTTTGACATCACATTTTGTTTTTGTTCAGATCAACTTGCCCAGCCCTATAGTGAGGGGGTGAAGGAAAATGCTCCAAATTTTTAAAAAAATCTTTTCATGAACCAGTGTGTACACTGACTTGATATGTGGTACGGAGCTTCCTTTTTAGCTCACCTGACTGAAGTCAGTGGGAGCAATTGCCATCACTTTTTCCGTCGTCAGTCATACTGTCGTACCGTTGTCCGTCAACTTTTGCAAACGTGACTTGTTCTTCACAACCACTAGGCCAAATTCTAACATATATTGCACAGACCATCTATGGAGTATACCCTTTCTATTTTGTTCAAATGAAGCAACTGCCATATTTGGGCTCGGGTTAATGCACCAAAAGCTTAAAAACCTTTAAAAATCTTCTCATGAACCACCAGAGGGAATGCCTTGATATTTGGTATGGATTAAAGTTTGTTCAAGGGAAGTTGGTAAGTCAATATTTGGGCTCTCTGTGTGGGCATATCCATTTTGGCTCTACCCCAAATTTCTATTTCAAGAGCCCTTGGGCCAATTTCAACCAAATTTGGCATGTAGTATAAGTGGGTCCTATGTAATTGATTGATGCCCCCCCCCTCCCCCAATTTTCACAGCCCTGTGGCAACCTCAGGGGCTAAAAACAAAGAAAATTCAAGAGCCCATATATCCCAAACCACAAGGAACAGAGAACTGTTATTTGGTATGAAGCATCCTTAGGACCAGTAGAAGGGATTTCTTAAAAAAATGCCACTGGTTCTATTAGGGTGATGAGTAAGCATTTTTGTAGTGTTTATCCTGGAGGAAAATCTCATTCACTGAGAATCTTGAATGACATGTAGAATAACAATCATGTTGTTCTTATCAAAACATTTCCTGTCAAAAACATTCTTATCTGTTATTGTTATCAGGAAATGAAATTGTTCAGAAAATTTGATCAAACCCTTTCAATGCTGTGCACATATATCTTTTTTTCGGGTTCCTTAGAAAATTTTTGTATCTGATTCCTGTATGGATATCTTTAATTTAACCCTCTCATGACTTCAGTGTGTTTTCCAAAGATTTTATTTCATATTGAACCCTTTCATATATGTTTTTATGGTTTCTTGGAAACATTTATCTGATTCCTGTACGCATATCTTTAATTTAACCCTCTCAAGACTGCATTGTGGTTTCCGAAGATTTTATTGATGCCATGATCAAACCCTTGAAATGCTATGCACATATATGCTTTTTCTGCTTCCTTGGAAAAAAATTGTTCTGATTCCTGTGTGGATATCTTTAATTTAACCCTCTCATGACTTCAGTGTGTTTTCCTAAAAAAATATTTTATGTTGAACCCTTTCAATGCTATGCACATATATTTTTTGTGGTTTCTTTGAAACATTTATCTGATTCCTGTATGGATGTCTTTAATTTAACCCTCTCAAGACTTCAGTGTGGTTTCAAAGATTTTATTGATATCTTGATCAAACCTTTTCAGTGCTGTGCACATATATGCTTTTTCTGGTTTCTTGAAAAAATAATTCTCTAATTCCTATATGAATATCTTAATTTAACCTTCTCAAGGCTTCATTGTGGGTTCCAAAGATTTTATTTCATGTAATACTGTTAACGAAATCCTATTTCTGATTTCTTTAAAAACATTTTACCCCCCAAAATAAGCCTTCATAAATTCTCTTTCTGTTTTGTTTATTTTTGATGCTTTAACCATTTTCACGCAAACTTGAATTGACTGGTGGCAGTAAAATTCTGTTTTTCTAGTTTGAAATCTTTCTTATTCTTTAAAACCACTGGGCCAAATTCATTCATTTATGGCACAGACCATCTTTGGATTGTCAAGTTACTTTATATTTGTGTTCAGGTTACTGATGTGCCGAGCTGTATAGTTTTTGGTGTAAATCTGATAATTTGATCCTGAGATATTAACCCTTTATCCTTCAAATTGAAAATTCCTCCTATCTCTTTGGCATTCGATAACTTGAAAAATATTGCTTGGATTGTCAAGTTACTTTATATTTGTGTTCAGGTTACTGATGTGCCAAGCTGTATAGTTTTTGGTGTAAATCTGATAATTCCCTCCTGAGATATTAACCCTTTATCCTTCAAATTGAAAATTCCTCCAATCCCTTTGGCATGAGATAACTCAAAAAATATCAATCCGATTGTCATGTTACTTCATATATGTGTTCAAGTTACTGATGTGCCAAGCTGTATAGTTTTTGGTGTAAATCTGATAATTTGATCCTGTGATAATAACCCTTTATCCTTCAAATTGAGAACTCCTCCAATCCATTTCTTCAGCATGCGATAACTTAAAAACTATTAATCTGATTATCAGGTTACTTTATATATGTATTCAGGTTACTGATGTGCTGCGCTGTATAGTTTTCATGTGTACCCATACTATGTATGGTACACATAATGCCGGCATCCGGGGTGGCCATACGTCGTTCGTCCATCCTTTGTCCGTCCGTCTGTCCATCCATCTGTTCGTCCGGCGTCCATATCCATTTCTTTGGCATTTGATAACTTGAAAACTATTGCTTGGATTGTCAAGTTACTGTATATTTGTGTTCAGATTACTGATGTGCCGAGCTGTATAGTTTTTTGTGTAAATCTGATAATTTTATCCTGAGATATTAACCCTTTATCTTTCAAATTGAAAATTCCTCCAATCCCTTTGGCATTCAATAACTTGAAAAATTTTGCTTGGATTGTCTAGTTACTTTATATTTGTGTTCAGGTTACTGATTTGCCGAGCTGTATAGTTTTTGGTGTAAATCTGATAATTTGATTCCGAGATATTAACCCTTTATCCTTCAAATTGAAAATTCCGCCAATCCCTTTGGCATTCGATAACTTGAAAAATATTGCTTGGATTGCCAAGTTACTTTATATTTGTGTTCAGGTTACTGATGTGTCGAGCTGTATAGTTTTTGGTGTAAATCTGTTATTATATACATATTGTTTTAGTGCATATTCTTCTTCTTCTTCTTCTTCTTCTTCTTCTTCTCATACAAACCTTGTCCGGGGCATAACTTTTTTGTCTTTTGACCTAGACCTTAGATATTTGGCATGTGGATGTATCACCATGAGGTGGTGTGTCGCGTACCATAGTAACCTTCATGTGACCTTGACCTTTGACCTGAAGGTCAGATTTATGTGCTTTTTAAGGGAAACTGTCCGGTGCATAACTTTTTTGTCTTTTGACCTAGACCTTGGATATTTGTCATGTGGATGTATCAACATGAGCTGGTGTGTCACATACCATAGTGACCTTCATGTGACCTTGACCTGAAGGTCAGTTTTATGTGCTTTTTAAGGGAAACTTTGTCCGGGGCATAACTTTTTTGTCTTTTGACCTAGACCTTAGATATTTGGCATGTGGATGTATTACCATGAGCCGGTGTGTCGCATACCATAGTGACCTTCATGTGATCTTGACCTTTGATCTGGAGGTCAGATTTATGTGCTTTTTTAAGGGAAACTTCGTCCGGACCAGAACTTTTTTTGTCTTTTGACCTAGACCTTAGATATTTGGCATGATTGTCAATATTATTCATGTATATATAATTTGCAGTGCATTAAATAGAAAGGAAGGGGAGACATATGTTTTAGTGTGCTAAAACAGTTTCTAGTTTTGATCCTGAGATACTATCCCTTTATCCTTCAAATTGAAAATTCCTCCAATCCCTTTGGCATTCGATAACTTGAAAAATATTGCTTGGATTGTCAAGTTACATTACATTTGTGTTCAGGTTACTGATATTCCAAGCTGTATAGTTTTTGATGTAAATCTGATAATTTAATCGTAAGATATTAATCCTTTATCCATCAAATTGAAAATTCCTCCAATCCCTTTGGCGTTCGATAACTTGAAAGATATTGCTTGGATTGTCAAGTTACTTTATATTTGTGTTCAGCTTACTGATGTGCTGAGCTGTATAGTTTTTGGTGTAAATCTGATAATTTAATCGTGAGATATTAACCCTTTATCCTTCAAATTGAAAATTCCTCCAATCCCTTTGGCATTCGATAACTTGAAAAATATTGCTTGGATTGTCAAGTTACTTTATATTTGTGTTCAGGTTACTGATGTACCGAGCTGTATAGTTTTTGGTGTAAAACTTTTATTTTGATCCTGAGATATTAACCCTTTATCCTTCAAATTGAAAATTCCTCCAATCCCTTTGGCATTCGATAACTTGAAAAATATTGCTTGGATTATCAAGTTACTTTATATTTGTGTTCAGGTTACTGATGTGTCGAGCTGTATAGTTTTTGGTGTAAATCTGATCATTTGATCCTGAGATATTAACCCTTTATCCTTCAAATTGAAAATTCCTCCAATCCCGTTGGCATGAGATAACTCAAAAAATATCAATCCGATTGTCATGTTACTTTATTTATTTATTCAGGTTACTGATGTGCTGTGCTGTATAGTTTTTTATGTAAAACTGATAATTTGATCTTGAATGTTAACCCTTTATCCATCAAATTAGACAATCCTCCAATCCATTTCTACATGTACCCATACCATGTATGGTGTACGTAATGTCGGCATCCATGGTGGCCCTCCGTCATACAGCTTTCCACTAGTTGTGCATATGGGTACACATCTGATGATTTCATCGGCCTATTTTTTTTGTAAATCTAATAATTTGATCCAGAGATATTAACCCTTTATCCATCAAATTAGGCACTCCACCAATCCATTTCTATATGTACCCATACCATGTATGGTGTACATAATGTCGGCATCCGTGGTGGCCCTCTGTCATACAGCTATCTACTAGTTGCGCGTATGGGTACACATCTGATGATTTCATTGGCCTATTTTTTGGGGGTGAGGGGAGGGGTGGGTTGGTGGGTAGAGAGAACCACAGTAGTTGAAAACAACGTTCGGTTGTTGTTTTTAATACTTCACAGAACAAAGCTTGCTAGAAAGCTTTCCTAGGACCAGCAGAAACGAATGGCCAAGAAAGTTGGCTTTGGTTGTGTCATAGTGAATCAAAAAATTGCTCTTGCTGCTGATCGCTTACTGATACACTCCTCTCTTTTGACAACTTGAGCCAGGTGAGCGTTTTGGGCTCACTTGAGCCTCTTGTTTGAGGTGTAGAATCAATGTTTTTCAAATGAGGTTTGTGGAACAATATTTGCCTTTGTAATGGGAGGTGGCAAGATTTTTGGCCCCACCCGAAATTTGTATTTTTGAACTGATGAGTCAATTTAAATTTGGTATGTGGTATTATTGAGTCATAAGTACTTGATTTATGCAAAAACATTTTTCCTGTGTCCCCATGGGAACTGCAGGAGCTAAAAACAGAAATATTTTCAAACACTCATATTTCCCAAACCGACCTTAGGGCCAGTCTTCTTCAGAACCTCCATTCAGAATCTTTTAATATTATGTATATATCATTGTTACGAGGGTCAGATTCAAGTTTGTTCAAATAAAGTCCCTAAGTTAATATTTTGGCTTTCTATGGGGGCCCAAATTTTAACTTAGTGCAATATGGGGAATAACATTTAAAAAAAAGTTTCTTCAGAACCGCCGGTCGGAATCTTGAGCTCACCTAACTGAAAGTCAGGATGAGCAATTGTGATCACTCACCGTCTGTGAGCATGGTGTTTGCACCTACTCCTCCAAAACTGCTGAACCGATTTCAGTTAAATTTGAGGTTTTTGCTTGTTCTGACATCGCATTTTGTTTTTGTTCGAATCAACTTGCCAAGCCCCATAGGGAGGGGATCGGGGGAAATGCTCGAAAATCTTTTAAAAATTATTCTTCTCATGAACCAGTACCCGGGTACAATGACTTGATATTTGGAATGGAGCTTCCTTTTGTGGTGTTGAATCAAGTTGTTCAAACGAAGTGCGTGGAGCAATATTTGCCTTTGTAATGGGAGGAGCAACATTTTTGGCCCCTGCCCGAAATTTCTATTTTCTGAACTGCTTAGCCAATTTGAACCAAATTGGGTATGTGGTTTTATTGAGTTATAAGTACTTGATTGATGCAAAAAAAAAAATGCCTTTGTCCCTGTGGGAACCCCAGAGTTAAAAGTATAAATATTTTCAAACGTCCAAATTTCCCAAACTGCATGGAACAGAGAACTGTTATTTGGTATGAGTATCCTTAGGACCAGTAGAATGGAATAGTAAAAAAAAATTGCCATTGGTTGTGTCAGGATGTTCTGTATGGGGTGGGGTGGGGTGGGGGAGGGGGGTGGGGTGGATCTAAAGAAGTCAGTATATTTGCAAAAATTTAAAAAAATTATCTTCTCCAGAACCACTGATCAGAGTCTTTTAATATTTAGAATACATCATCCATAGAGGGATCAGATACAAATTTGTTGAAATTAAGCCGCTCGTTATATATTTGGGCTTAATACAGGAGCCCAAATTTTAACTTAGGGCAATATGTGGAATAATCTTTAAAAATCTTCTTTGGAACCACCATTCAAAATCTTTTAATATTTTGTATGCATCATTGTTATGAGGGTCAGATTCAAGTGTGTGCAAATCAAGTCCCTCAGTTAATATCTGGGCTTCCTATTTTAACTAAGTGCAATATGAGGAAAAATCTTGAAAAATCTTCTTTCTTAGATCAACCAGTCAGAATCTTTTGATATTTGGTGTACAACATCTTTTGGGAGGTTAGATCCAATTTTGTTCAAACCAAGTGCCCAGGTTTATATATGGGCTCCCTGGGAGGAATAATCTGTAAAACTCTTCTTCTCCAGAAACACAAATCAGAATCTTTTGATATACGGTATACTGTATCTTTAAAGGGGCTGGATTCAAATTTGTTAATAATTGGGCTCTCTTTGGGAGCATGAATTTTAATTTGTAACTTAGTGCAATGTGGGAAATAATGTTTAAAAATCTTCTTCCGATCCACCAGTCAAAAACTTTTGATATTTGGTATACAGCATCCTTTCCTTAGAGAGGTCAGATCTAAGTTTGTTCAAGTCAAGTCCCTGGGTTAATATTTGGGCTGCCTATTGGAGCCCAAATTTTAACTTAGTCCAATATGAAGAATAATCTTTAAAACTCTTCTTCTCCAGAACCACTGGTTAGAATCTTTTGATATATGGTATACAAAATTCTTCCAGTTTCTTCAAATCAGGTTCTCTGTTAATAATTGGGCTCACGATGGGAGGCAAATTTTAACTTAATGCAGTATGGGGAATAATCTTTAAAAATCTTTTTGAGATCTACCTCTCAGAAACTGTTGATATTGAATATACAGGAGTGTTGAAACAACTCTGGGATTCTGGAGTCAATTAGTTGACACCCAAAAATTGGATCAAAGTCGACTAGTCGGCACCCCACTTTCTGACGCCAAGATTTACATAGCAATGCTGTGCAGTTGAATATGTTTCTCCACTTGTGCACTTTACTGATGCTGACTGATAAGTAATAAATTAAATGGCATGGGAATCTCTCTATATATGGGTCATATTAGCAAAATAATAATCACGGTTTTAGGGGAAGAAGATCGAGATTAACGATGCAATCACAATCTTGTTCTCCTTTGAAGGTTGTTGTTTATTCTGGTAAATAGTGTTAATACAGTTTTGTGTTCTTAATGCAATAGACTAAGCCTTATTATAGCATACTGAGCACATGTAGTCATGTCTCAATTTCATAATAGCATTGTTTTAAAACATGTTGAGAACGTGTGTCCATGCATGGTCTACAGATAGATAGGCACAGGACGTATCAAAATGTAGTGTTCATTTTTCAACTTTTTACCTCCCTTGATGTGCTCCAGTGTTAACTGGAATACAGGCAACATTGGAGAGACACATCAAGGGAGGTAACTGAATTGAACTATGAATTTTACAAGCTGATGGGGAATCATTCTCTCTTTCTCGCCAGACAAGTCTCTTCCAAAAATGTTACCTATTTAATTTTTTTTGGAAGCCAGGATCAAGGTGGATCTTTCTTCATAGCTCATGCAGATGATTCCAAGAACATCTTATTACGGGAAGTGGCCTTTTAATAATTCTTTTTCTGAATTTTTTCTACGATCTTGATTTTTGTCACCCATTTTCATGGCAACACCATTGTATTATTCAGTCTTTGTTTTGCTTAGTTCCAATATTATACTTTAGGCTTCCATTCATTTTTGGTTAAAATTTTTCTAAAGTCATTTTTTCCTCACCTGTGGACCATATCTGGTATGTATGAACCTTCTTGGTAATAACAGGTGACATTCTCCACCTATGGCATAGCTCAGACTATCCAGGTTAATTCCCTTGTTCTCTATGCTAGGAAATCAGGAACTGTTCCTCTGCTATTACTTGTTCTCTTGATGTAAGGCTCCCCCTCCATTCTCAATGATTGTAAGCTCACCTGACTGAAAGTCAGGATGAGCTATAGTGATCACTCACCGTCCATCGTCCGTGAACATGGTGTTTGCACCTGCCCCGCCTAAGCCACTGAACCAATTTTAGTTATATTTGAGGTGCTTGCTTGTTCTGACATCGCATTTTTTTTTTCAAATCAACATGCCTCATAGGGCCCTGGGGTGGGAAAAATCCACCAAAGTTCTTTAAAAATCTTCTCTTGAGCCAGTGGGTACAATGACTTGATATCTGGTATGGAGTTTCCTTTTGAGGTGTAGAATCAAGTTTGTTCAAATGAAGATCGTGGATCAATATTTGCCTTTGTATTGGGAGGGGCAAGATTTTCGGCCCCGCCCAAAATTTTCTGAACCAGTGGTCTGATTTGAACCAAATTTGATATGTGGTATTATTGAGCCATAAGTACTTGATTCATGCAAAAAAAAATTTTTCCATGCCCCCATGGGAACCCCAGGAGGTAAAAATAGAAATATTTTCAAATGCCCGTATTCCCCAAACCACACAAATCAGAGAACTGTTATTTGGTTTAAAGCATCCTTAGGACCAGTAGAATTGATTGGTAAAAAAAATACTGCCATTGGTTATGCAGGGTGTTCTATAGCGGAGGGAGGGGGGGGGGGGGGAATCGACAAAATGCTGAGTCAGCGAATTTTTAAAAATTAAAAAAAACATTTTCTCCACAACCACTGATCAGAATCTTTTGATATTTGGTATACAGCATCCATAGGGGGATGAGATAGAAGTGTGTTAAAATGAAGCCCCTTGGTTCATATTTGGGCTCAGTACAGGAGCCCAAATTTTTTAACGTAGGGCAGTATGGGGAATGATCTTTAAAAATCATCTTCAGATCCACCAGTCAGAACGCTTTGATATTTGGTATGCAACATCTCTAGGGGCTCAGATTCAAGTTTGTTCAAATCGAGTCCCTGGGTTTATATTTGGCTCCTATCATAGTATGGGAGCCCAAATTTTATCTTAGTGCAGTATGAAGGAATTTCTTTAAAAATCTTCTTTTTCAGATCCACTGGTCAGAATCCTTTCATATTTGATATACAACATATAGAGGTGGGTCAGTTTCAGATTTGTTCAGATCGGGTCCCTGGGTAAATATTTGGGTTCCCTATGGGAGCCCGAATTTTACCTTGGTGCAATAAGGGGAAATTTGTTTGAAAATCATCTTCAGATCCACCAGTCAGAATGCTTTCATATTTGGTTAATATTTGGGCTCTTTATTGGATCCCTAAAGTTTAACTTAGTGCAATATGAGGGAATTTCTTTAAAAATCTTCTTCAGATCCAGTGGTCAGAATCTTTTCATATTTGGTATACATCATCTCTTGGGGGTCCAAATTCAAGTTTGTTCAAATTGAGTCTCTGGGTTAATATTTGGGCTCCCTATTGGAGCCCGAATTTTAACTTGGTGGAATATGCGGAAATTTCTTTAAAAATCTTCTTCGGATCCACCAGTCAGAATCCTCTCATATTTGGTCTACATAATCTCTAGGGGGGGGAGGGGGAGGGTGGGGGGGGTGGGTGGGGGGTGTCAGATTCATGGTTGTTCAAATTGAGTTCCTCGGTTAATATTTGGGTTCCCAATGGGAGCCTGATTTTTAACTTAGTGCAATATGAGGAAATTTCTTTAAAAATCTTCTTCAGATCCACCACTCAGAATCCTTTAACATTTGGTATACATCATCTCTTGGAGGGTCAGATTCAAGTTTGTTCAAATCAGGTCATTGAGTTGAAAATTTTGGGTCTGGTTTGGACTTTTTGGGGGGATTTTTTATGCATTTTGTTCAATTTTGAGACGAACAAAAAAATTTTAGCCTGAATATTTTGGGTCCGGTTTGAACTCCGAAATTTTGGATCAAACTTCAGAAATTTTTTTAGGTATTTTTTATGCGATTTGTTTCATTTTGAGCGAAAAAAAAAATTTATAGCCAGAAAATTTTGGATCCGGTTCCGACTTGGAAATTTTGGACCAAAATTCAGAAATGTTTTTTTGATTCTTTTCAAAATCGAGTTCCTTTATGAATTAGGGACGTTTTATGTGAAAATGTTTTTACCCTATGTCCTCCACTCCCATCCTTGTCGGGGTGGGGGGTAGGGGGTCAGGGAGGGTTGTTAGATGTTACAAAATGTTTGGCTTCAAAATATGTTTTGAAAGATTTAGAGTGATTTTATACAATACCCTCCCCCTCCCCCTCCCCCCCCCCAAAAAAAAAAACAAAAAAAAAAAAACCCTATGACCACCAACCCCACTTCCCACCCCCAGGGGTCAATTAAGTAGAGGAAAAAAATTGCTACAAAATGCATTTTGAAGGTATTAGAGTGAATTTATGTTAAAAAAAAGGACCCCTGTAATAATTTCATGACTTCATTCCTCTGAATTGTTGATAAGCCATGATTAGCTGAATTTAATCCAAAATACTTCTTTGAACAACTTGTCAGGTTGTATTATTTAAGTCATCTTTAGTAACCTCTCCTCTGTCAATGCTGACTTAATGCAAGCTAATACTCCAAACAGGTATTGGGGACCTCAACTCCATTTCCATTTTCCATATATCTGTTACATATATACAAAAATGGTACAAAAATATGTGTACACCATCCCTTTTTTCATTCGGCACATTGTGATGGTGTGGTAGGTTGTCTGGAGAAATTAAAATTCTCCCCCAAATTTTATTTCTACTATACCTACCACACCAACACAAAATATGACCCACGTGGCCAAAATAATAATTTTTAGCCACTTCCCCACAATACACATATACATGCATATTCTAATTTATAATAAGAAATTGGTGCTTTTGCGCATGTCTTGACAGGAAATGGACAATGGGTGCTGTTCCTTTGAGAGGAAGAGCAGACATCAGGCTGTGCACTATGTACAATTGGCACCGGTCAGTCCAGTTTAGTCTATTTTCAAGTCTTTTGACTCTGTTTCTCGTTTATTAGCTCGCCTGACTTTCACTCAAGGGAGCTATAGTGATCACTCACCGTCCGTCGTCTGATGTACGTCGTCCGTCGTCCATGAACATGGTGTTTGCATCTTCTCCTCCGAAAACGCTGAACCAATTTAATTGATATTTGAGATATTAGTTTGTTATGACATCGCAATTCGATTTTGTTCAATTCAAGTTGCCTTGCCCTTCGGTAGGGCCTCGCCCAAAAAGTGTGCTTAAATCTTAAAAAATCTTCTTCTCATGAACCAGCAGTAACAGAGACTTGATATTTGGTGTGCAGCTTCCTTTTGAGGTGTAGACTAAGATTTGTTCAAGAGAAGTTCGAGGAGCTATATTTGCCTTCATTTGGGGAGGTGCAAGAATTTTTGCCCTGCCCAAAATTTCTATTTTTCAAGCCGAGAGGCAGATTTGAACCAAATTTTATATGAGGGCTTATTAGGTCATAAGTACTTAATTTATGCCCAAATTTTTTTTCCTGTTGCCCCATGGGAACCGCAGGAGCTAAAAATGGAAAAAATTAAAACCATATCAGATCTCCAAAACTACACACGGCACTGAGAATTCTTATATGGTGTGAAGCTTTCTTAGGACCAACAGAATGGAATGGTAAAAAAAAATTGCTATCGGTTTTATCATGGGGTACTTTTTGGGGACTTCTGAAAAAGTGCTGAGTCAGAATTTTTTAACACTGTGGGTAATGGGAAAAACATTTAAGACTACTTTTCTCCCAAACCACTGCCCAAAAGCTTTCAAATGTTTATTAAAATCAAATCCCTGGGTCCAGATTCAGCAGTCGAAATGTTTTGATATTTGGCATGCAGCATCCTTACGGGGGTGAGATTCACGTTTGTTCAAGCCAAGTCCCTGGGTTCATATTTGGGTTCACTGTGGGAGCCTGAATGGTAACTTAGTTCAATATGAGGGAATTTCTTTAAAACTACTCTTCTTCAGAACCATCAATTAGAATCTTTTGATATTTGGTGTACGACATCTCTGGGGGTGGGAGGGTGGGGAGGGGGTCAGTTCAAGTTAGTTGAAATCAATTCCCTGGGTTAATATTTTGGCTCTCTATTGGAGCACCACGTTTAACTTAGTGCAATATGAGGAATTTAAAAAAAAATCTCCTTCTTCAGATCCACCAATCAGAATGCTTTCATATGTGGTATACAACATCTCTGTGGGGGTCAGTTTTAAGTTTGTTCAAATCGGGTCCCTGGGTTAATATTTTGGCTCTCTATTGGAGCACAAAGTTTAACTTGGTGCAATATGAGGAAATTTTTTTAAAAATCTCCTTCAGATCCACCAGTCAATGAATCATTTCATATTTGGTTTACAACATCTCAAAAGATTAAGGAGGGCAGCGGAGGGGAGGGGGGGGGGGGAAGGGGTTTTCAAATCGAGTCCCTGTGTTAATATAAAGGCTCCAGGGCTGTGTAATATGAGAGAATTTCTTTAAAAATCTTCTTCCCCGAATTTTAACTCGGTGCAGTATGAGGAATTTTTAGAAAAAAATCAGTCCGAATCCTTTCATATTTGGTATATGACATCTCTGGGGGGGGGGGGGGGGGGGGGGGGGGGGGGGGAGGGGGGGATCAGATTCAAATCTGTTCAATTTGAGTCCCTGGCTTGATATTTAGGCTCACTTTAGGGGGGGGGGGGGGGCAGGTTAGTTTCAACTTTGTTCAAATCCATTCCTTAGTGTTTTTCCATAAAATTTGCCTACAGTGACATAACCTTTGGAAGTTTGGCAGTGCTTGTATACAGCTGTTAAAATTGGAAGCAGTCAAGAAGACCTATTATAATAATCATCTGACATGGACACTAGAGTTACAAATAATATCATGACTTCATTCCTCTCTAGTTTTGATGAACCATGACTAACTCTGAATGTGACCCAAAATACTTTTTTGAACCACCTTGCCAGGTGAGTAATTAAGGCGTCTTGTTTTAGATATGACCTCACAAACAGAACTTTTATATTGTAGGGCCGTGAATAATAGTATGTGTTAGTATATGTTTTCTTGGAGTCCTTGCATTGATTTTTAGCTCACCTGACTGCAAGACAGTGGGAGTTATTGCCATTAATTGGCATCCGGCGTCCGTCTGTCATCCGTTAACTTTTGCAAACTTGACTACTTCTTCACAACCACAAGGTCAAATTCAAACATATTTTGCAAAGAACATCTATGGAGTATACCCATTCTATTTTGTTCAGATGAAGCAGCTGCCATATTCGGGCCCTGGTTAATGCTCCAAAAGCTTAAAAATCTTTAATAATAATAATTAATAATAATAATTTAAAAGCCTAGAATCCACACACAGTGCTCAATGGCTGTACAATAATTGCATACACACATATACACACATACACATACATTCTCTCACAGATAATTGATACATGGATCACTATTATCATTTATTGGTGCCCAATGCCACATCAGCAACCGAGGCTATATCGTGGCGATAAGCAACAGAACCTAAAAGAAAAAGGGGATTGAATTAAAACAAAATAAAAAAAACACAACAAAAAACAAAACAAACTACAGCTTTACCAAAACAAGTATGTGAGTGTAACTTGAGGAGTAACGAGGCAATCCTCACTGACTCAGTCACACCCACGCAGCTGGTAATGTCATTTTATGACCAAACTTAAAAGACCACTGAAGGAAATGCCTTTCGAAAAAGGTAGGTTTTAGTACCAGACTTGAATGATTCAAGTGATTTACTATTTTTTATGTTGATTGGAAGAGAGTTCCAAAGCCTTGGGCCATCAACCGCAAAGGCCCTATCACCAGCACTAGTAAATTTAGATATGGGCTGAACCAGATTGAGTTGACCTGATGACCTAAGAGACCTTGGTGGTTTGTGGATGGTAAGCAGATCGGACAGGTAGGATGATGCAGATCCCAAGATACACTTAAACCAGACATGTTAACTCTCCTGGAATGCCCGGGATTCTCCCGGAATTAGCTATCCCCTCCTGCCCTCCCGCCCGGGAGTCAATTTGGGCCAAAATCTACCGGAAAGTCGACATACCAGACAAAAACTGAATCCACCAGCTTTTGTTTACAAATACAAAAGCATGTGCTCTACTCTCAATGGCAAGGTCATTAAGTTTGTGTGAAACGTTACCACTTACGTAAGACCTGGTGACCAATCTCATTTCTGTCAATGGCCGTGTTGTGATTATTTGCAACACGTTTGAAGGCGGATTAAATGAATTTGAGATGCACGATAATTGCTGAAATTGATTATATATTAAAGGCACACCTTTGCTTGTATACAGGTAGCAGTCAAATCGAAAAATAAGTTCCATACGCTTAAATTTTGTCCAATCGAACTTGTGCAAAAATACGCACAAATTTATTATTGTGCATTTTGGATTTCACTTTCACTTCAGATAATTATAGCCAATTTTGCAGACAAATGGCTCAAACATATGAGTTGCCGTAATTTTCAATATATTGGGAAAAATTTCCGATTCGCAATTTTCTAAAGCAGGCTGTGAAAAAAAATTATGTTTTTGGTGAAAAAAATCTCTAAAAAGTTGCTAATTTATGGCACTTGGACGTTTTTTCATTCGTTGTGATAAATGGACAACAAAATAAATTAAATATCCCGGAGATGTTTCGTCCTGGGCTGGATGTGGCATAATGTTCACGTTTCACTGAAAAATGATCACCCCATTCCAAATCCCCTTCGTAAATGACCAACTACTTCCAGTGAGTACCCGGTGTGGTTAGGTGGGGCGTTGGGCTTTGGCAGATCGAATTACCACAACAACCGGGCTCGGGGTGTGCCTAAACACCACAGATCACCGCAGGTTACCGCAGGTCGCCGCAAGTACCCATAATTTCCCAAATAGATTCAAAACTTTCAACACAGCGTCAAAACTGATATAGTGCTGAAAAGGTCGAAAATATCTCCAAACATTTTGTGCATAAAACCATTGAAATATGGATGTCATTGGAACAACTCAGATATTGGCACATGACCACATCCATATTTTTGATTTCTGTTTTTCTCTATATTTCTATGTTTTGGCTTTTGAAAGGACAAATTGTTCAAATAAAACACATTAGGGTAGAATGTTTAATGTATGTGTGTGTGTGGGGGGGGGGGGGGGGGGGGGGGGGGTGGTAACATGGAAATTATTGATGTGCTGCCCACGTGCAAAAATCTCACTGACAAGCATCCGAGTCTCACTGGGAGCTCATCAAAATCTCACTGACAGTCACCTCGAGAGGTTAACAGGTCTGGGTCACTCACCACCGGTTAGTAGAACGTTGGCGTATGTTCCTTTGATGCATTGTTGTTGGACTGTTTCCTGTTATGTCTGTCTGTGTGTGTGTGTGGGGGGGGGGGGGGGGATGGTATTTGGTATTAATTTGTATTTAAAATTGATCCACACGTGGCTTCTACACGCAAAAAAAAAATCTCCCTGAAAATCATGTCATCTCCCTGAAAATTTTCTTCAATCTCCCTGAAAAAAATTTTGGAAGGTTAACATGTCTGACTTAAACACCAAAAGGACAGTTTTAAATTGAATTCTTTGCCAGTGTAACTCAGAGAGTACTGGTGTTATATGGCAGTACTTTTGAGTTCTGGTTATGACCCATGCAGCACAATTTTGGATGTGTTGTAGCTTTTCAAGAATAGATGTTTTAGAGCAAATCAGAAGAGAGTTGCAGTAGTCGAGGCAACTGGTAACAAAGGCGTGGACAAGCTGTTGTGACGTCTGCGTATCAATGAAGCATTGAATTTTGCTAATATTTCTAAGATGAAAAAATGCTCTGCAAGAGACATGTTTGATATGTTCATCAGTGGCCAAATTTTCATCCATAAAATAACCTAAGTTTCAAACACAGCTACTGGGTTTTATCGCAGAACCTCCAATATTGAGGGACAGTATGGATATTTTTGAAAGTTGATGAGGTATATATATTACTTCTGTCTTGTCATCATTCAATTTAAGAAAGTTTCTAGTCATCCATGCCTTGATGTCTGAAATACAAATTTCAATCTTACTGCATGCTTCAGGCTCAAAAGCGTAAGTAAAACTAATATACAGCTGTGTGTCATCTGTGTAAAAATGAAAGTCAAGACCATGGCTTCGGATAATGTCACCGAGAGGTAAGACATAGACAGTGTACAGTAGGGAACCCAACACCGATCCGTGAGGGACGCCAAAATGTAGTGTGACCTTGTCTGACGACTCACTGCCAATAAGGACACTCTGTGTGCTACCATTAAGGTACGACGAAAACCATTTAAGTGCTCGGTCAGTAAGGCCTATTCTCATTGCCAGTCTTTCAATAAGTATGTTATGATCTATGGTGTCAAAAGCGGCACTTAAATCCAACAAAACAAGACATGTTAGGTTGTGCCTGTCCGTGGATAGGAAGATATCATTTTGGACCCTTAGAAGCGCCGTTTCTGTACTGCAATTAGATCTGTATGCAGATTGGTTAACTTCTTCTAGGCCGTGGGCTGCCAAATGAGAATTCAGCTGAGAAGCCACCGCACGCTCATTAATCTTTGATAGGAATGGAAGATTAGAGACCGGTCGGTAGTTTTTCAGAACCTCTGGGTCAAGTGTTGTCTTTTTGAGAAGAGGTTTTACTAAAGCGTGTTTCATGCTTGTCGGAAAGACACCAGAGTGGAGGGAGGCATTGACCAGTTTCAAGATTGGTGTAGTTAACTCTGAAAGAGATGCTTTTAACAACCAAGTTGGAATATGTAGCATGCATTGCTTAGATGGTGCCTTGGATATTAACCTCTGGATATCTGTTGTAGCCAAAGGTTTGAATTGGGACAACTGTGCAACAGCTTTAACACAGCTCGGATTGCTAGCTTGTATCAAGCGAAGCTCTGATAGTCTCAATTTTTTCAGAAAAGGAAGAAGAAAATCTATTTGCAAGGTCTTTGGATGACGAATGCTCTGGGAGTACGGTTGTCTTTTGACGATACAGAAGCTTCTCAAGAACGACAGACAGTGCATTAGGGGAATTAACTTTAGCTGATAATAAGTCCGAAAAGTATTTCTGTTTCGCGGATTTGACCAGTTTGTTAACAACATTTCGCTGGTTGACAAACATCTCTCTGTGAACACATAGTTTCGGTTGCCGCCACTTTAGCTCTAGTTTGCATCATAAGTCTTTTGCGCACCTAACCTCATCACTGAACCACTGTGAGCAAGGATGTACGCTAAAAGTGTGTGTTTGCTTAGACGCAAATTTGTCAATTAACTCTTGAAGTGAGCCATTGATGATGTATTCATTGCTGTCAACAGTTTGCGTCTCGTTAGTTTTAGCGACGGGAGATGAAGCAATAGCATCTGCAAACTTAGCAAGGTCAGTACTTCGGTATTTGCGATATGTGACTTTCTTCCGAACAGGGGAGGGACGAGGAAGTGCCAAATCGAAGATAATCATAAAATGGTCAGAGATTGCAGGATCAACAATTAATACATTTTTAACAAGATCAGCCTCGGATTCTCTGGTGATCAGCAGATCTAATGTGTGGCCATCTTTATGGGTAGTGCCACGAACATGTTGGCGTAAATTCATTGAATTGAATTGATCACGTAAAAATCTCACAAACCACCAGATGGAATGCCTTGATATTTGGTATGGAACATCCTTTGGTGTTGAAGATTAAAGTTTGTTCAAGAGAAGTTGGTAGGTCAATATTTGGTCTCTCTGTGGGGGGCATATCCATTTTGGGCTCCACCCAAAATTTCTTATCAACCTACACACAATTGTTTACTACAGGCTTGCACTACAGTGGAAGTCCCTAACTCGGATAAAATACTCTCTATTTTTGTCTTTCCCAAGCAAGTTGGGAAAGAAAAGTGGTGCAAAAGCACCAATAAAAATAAGCCAAAACTGGGTCGAGTGCAACCGGCGCAGACCCAGTACGGGACGCTCTCTCCCAAGTACAACTCTACGACTTCCGTTGCCAGTGCGCATATACCGTCTCTAAAGACTCATTCTTTTTAAAATCCGCTTCGTATCGAGATGTTTTTGCACGCTTATCAGTGTTCCACCAGCTCGATGTTTGATGATTCCTGATTCATTATACCACAGTGTATCCTTTGTATTCTCAGGAACAGTGTTTTATATATTCTCTTTTCTATTATATGTCCATAATGTATATTTATTTGCTCTCTCTCGAGTCGCACGCGAATTTCGCGTGCCACGCGGTTCGGACTTAGATTTTTTCACAATTATTGTTAATGCTTTTTTTGCAAAATTTTCTAATTGTGTTAGAGTTAGGTGTCAGCGGGGTACCACTCCTGCAGTGTTTCTTCTTTCTTTTAAGAGTAGTCTTCCTGTTGGGTGGTTCCCGGTCGACCTTCTGGGGTCTTTGTTTCTGTCACCTTTCTCTCTTCTTTGGGGGTGTTCTGTTTTCTCATCTCCACTTCTCTGATCCTCTCACCTCTATCATGCCCAGGACAATTCCCTGTGGGCAATGTCTGCTGCCAAAGCATGTGGACGATGTACTTTCGTCGTGTTCCTCCTGTAATGGGTGTTCGGCCGAGCGGCCGTGTGGTGTCTCTGGAACATGGTCTTCCACCTTCTGGGCGTCAGTAAACCGTGTCGTTCGTTCTCGTGGCCGTGCCTCCCGCTCCCGCGGGAAAGGAGAACGTGGTCGTTCGGGGCCTCCCGAGCCGACTTTGTCTGGTGAGAGTTATTCCTCCTCCGTGGGGGATGTGCAGTCTTTTCCTGTGGTGGATACTGCGGGAGCCGTTGAGTGTTCTGGTGTAGAGATGCCTGGTTCCGGGACTACGGTCCCCCTCCAGTCGACATCTGAGGCTGTCACTAGGGTTGTGACTCCTCCTTCGGAGCCGAGCCGGTGTGCTCTCTCCACTATTTCACCAGCCTCAACGACTCTCGACGTATCTACTACTGCTGCTGGCCCGTCTGCTTCGTTATCTGTTTCAGCCGGCCTCGGCTTTTCGCTGCAGGGGACTGCAGGACTGTCCGATACTGTAGACGTGGGATATCGGCCTCAGCCTTCCCTAACTTCAACTCGGCGAAGTCGGAAGGGGCTGCCGGCCGAGCCCATCGCTGTGGTCTCTTCGCCGTCGAGCACCACAGTTGTGTCTTTGGATTCGGATGTTCGTAGTGGAAACACTATGAACTCCGTGGTGTTTCCGTCTACTCACTCTGGTCACACGACCAGTTTTGGGGGACCACCGCTTTTTGTGCAGCCTGGACCTTCTGCCCCGCAGAGGTCCGCGGTGACTCTCATGAGTTCTCGCAATATTGATCCTCGGGGTGCATCGTACCCCTATACACGTCTGCCTTCAGATGTTTCGGCTGCCGCCCGTCGTCCCGCGTCGGGTGTTTTGGAGGATCGTGACCCTTTGCTGGTTAAGAGGGTCAGAGGTGAAGCCACTTTGCTGGTTCGCTCCCCTGTCGAACCGGTCGGTACAGGCAGTGAGCTTAGGGAGGCCCTCTCCTTACTCACTCAGGTTCTTTCTAAGAGCCTTCCTGTTGCTTCCAGCGAGGCTATGGGTGGTTTCCAGGCGCCTCCTATGGCGCCGCCTCCCGGGATTGGAAACAGGCCGGTTTCCGATTCCTCTGGTGTCCCGACACCATGGGAGGCGTCGGCTGGTTTGCCCACGATGGGCTATGTGTCTTCCGACTCTGGGGAGGAGTCCGACATGCTTGAGGTCGAGGGCCAGCAGTCTTCGAACTTGGGGGCGGCTCTTGACTTTGTGTTTGGGTTTCTGCCTGAGCTCAAACCTGCTAACCAGCCGACAGTGTCAGCCTGGCCGCGATCATCGGTCGCGCGCCAACAACCTGCTTCTGGGCGCCTTCGACCGTGCCAGTCGGTACAGGTGGTTGAGGCTTTTTCAGCATTGGATGCTAATTGTGTTAGAGTTAGGTGTCAGCGGGGTACCACTCCTACAGTGTTTCTTCTTTCTGTTGAGAGTAGTCTTCCTGTTGGGTGGTTCCCGGTCGACCGTCTGGGGTCTTTGTTTCTGTCACCCTTCTCTCTTTGGGGGTGTTCTGTTTTCTGATCTCACCTTCTCTGCTCCTCTCACCTCTTTCATGCCTAGGACAATTCCTTGTGGGCAGTGTCTGCTGCCTAAGCATGTGGATGATGTACATTCGTCGTGTTCCTCCTGTAATGGGTGTTCGGCCGAGCGGCCGTGTGGTGTCTGTGGAACATGGTCTTCCACCTTTTGGGCGTCAGTAAATCGTGTCGTTCGTTCTCGTGGCCGTGCCTCCCGCTCCCGCGGGAAAGGAGAACGTGGTCGTTCGGGGCCTCCCGAGCCGACTTTGTCTGGTGAGAGTTATTCCTCCTCCATGGGGGATGTGCAGTCTTTTCCTGTGGTGGATACTGCGGGAGCCGTTGAGTGTTCTGGTGTAGAGATGCCTGGTTCCGGGACTACGGTCCCCCTCCAGTCGACATCTGAGGCTGTCACTAGGGTTGTGACTCGTCCTTCGGAGCCGAGCCGGTGTGCTCTCTCCACTATTTCACCAGCCTCAACGACTCTCGACGTATCTACTACTGCTGCTGGTCCGTCTGCTTCGTTGTCTGTTTCAGCCGGCCTCGGCTTTTCGCTGCAGGGGACTGCAGAACTGTCCGATACTGTAGACGTGGGATATCGGCCCCAGCCTTCCCTGACTTCAACTCGGCGAAGTCGGAAGGGGCTGCCAGCCGAGCCCATCGCTGTGGTCTCGTCGCCGTCGAGTACCACAGTTGTGTCTTTGGATTCGGATGTTCGTAGTGGAAACACTATGAACTCCGTGGCGTTTCCGTCCACTCACTCTGGTCACACAACCAGTTTTGGGGGACCAACGCCTTTTGTGCAGCCTGGACCTTCTGCCCCGCAGAGGTCCGCGGTCACTCTCATGAGTTCTCGCAATATTGATCCTCGGGGTGCATCGTACCCCTATACACGTCTGCCTTCAGATGTTTCGGCTGCCGCCCGTCGTCACGCGTCGGGTGTTTTGGAGGATCGTGACCCTTCGCTGGTTAAGAGGGTCAGAGGTGAAGCCACTTTGCCGGTTCGCTCCCCTGTCGAACCGGTCGGTACAGGCAGTGAGCTTAGGGAGGCCCTCTCCTTACTCACTCAGGTTCTCTCAAAGAGCCTTCCTGTTGCTTCCAGCGAGGCTATGGGTGGTTTCCAGGCGCCTCCTATGGCGCCGCCTCCCGGGATTGGAAACAGGCCGGTTTCCGATTCCTCTGGTGTCCCGACACCATGGGAAGCGTCGGCTGGTTTGCCCACGATGGGCTATGTGTCTTCCGACTCTGGGGAGGAGTCCGACATGCTTGAGGTCGAGGGCCAGCAGTCTTCGGACTTGGGGGCGGCTCTTGACTTTGTGTTTGGGTTTCTGCCTGAGCTCAAACCTGCTAACCAGCCGACAGTGTCAGCCTGGCCGCGATCATCGGTCGCGCGCCAACAGCCTATGGAGCAACCTGCTTCTGGGCGCCTTCGACCATGCCAGTCGGTACAGGTGGTTGAGGCTTTTTCAGCATTGGATGCCAAGCTGAATTCCAAGGCTTTGAAGACTTCGTTCTTCACCAGGGTTGACACCTTTTTGCCTCCTGTGCGTTATCGTTCCTACGATTCCGCCAATCCGTCCGTCTGCCAGGCTTTGACGGTTCTGGATCAGGACTCCACTTCCCTCGGGCTTTCCAAGCCCAAGTCTGCCGTCATTCCAATGACGACTCTGGAGTCCACGTTGGGCTTATCTAGAGAGATGCTTGGCATGCTTTCTCTCTCAGATCACGTCGTCTCAGCTTTGGCTGCTTATCTGCCTCCAGATAAGTTTGACGAGGTACAGGCTCCTTTGCGTGTGCTGTCCAAGGCGCTTATGCACCTTACTCACACGCATGCCTGTAACACGGCCAATTTGGAATTAGTTCGAAGGGACGCTGTGCTGGACACAGGACGATCCCATCCCGAGGAGCAGCGTGCTGCTCTTCGATCTGCTTCTTTGGCAGGTCCGCAACTTTTCCATGGTTCCGAGTCGACGGTCCGGGATGACGTCCTACGTCATTCCAAAGATCAGCTGCTGTTTCGTCAGCTTGATCAGCCTTCTCGGGGAGGCAAGGGCCGTTCCAAGCCTAACAAGTACCCTTCTGCTTCCTCTGTGAAGCAAAAGGCTGGTCCTTCTGCCGCCGCCTCTACTTCTTACTCACGGGGTAAAGGTAGGGGTCGGCAGAATCGAGGGAAGTCTCAGGATTCTTCATTTAGCAGAGGAGGTGGTTTCTCCTCTCGCGGGCCTCGTCGGGGCTCGAAATGAAGGTCGTCACCTCGACTCGTCCCAGGTTGGAGGAAGGATAGCAGAGTTCGCAGACCATTGGACCACCATCGCATCCGATCCATGGGTGTTAGATGTTGTTCAGTCCGGGCTGCGCATATCCTTCCGACGACACCCCACTCTGTCAAGGGTGCCTCTTCCAACCACAGTTCCTTCAGACGTTTTACGTCGGGAACTTTTGTCCACGGAGATTGCCAATCTCCTGGCAAAGGGGGCGATCGAGGTCGTCAAGAACGTTCAGTCAGTGGGTTTCTATTCCCGCCTGTTCTTGGTGCCGAAGAAGGACGGCCGACTCCGACCGGTTATCGATCTGAGTATCCTGAACCAGTCTATCATTGCTCCCAAGTTCAGCATGGAGACTTTCAGGTCGGTCCGCCAATCAATTCACCAGGGAGATTTCGCAGCCAGCATCGACCTGCGAGACGCTTACTTCCACGTTCCGATGCATCGGGCGTCACGGAAGTATCTCAGGTTCGCTTTTCTGGGGCGAGTTTACCAGTTCAAGGCCATGCCTTTCGGCCTCAACCTGGCTCCTTGGGCGTTCACCAGACTGATGTCGCATGTGATAGCGTTCCATCGCACACAGTCCAGGGTGACTACTTCGGCATATCTGGACGATATCCTCCAGAGGCATTCCAATGCTGCCTTACTGGAATCGGATGTCGCCACTCTGTTGAGCTTGCTCACGTCGCTAGGATTCAGAGTCAACGAGGAGAAGTCGGACCTGGTCCCTTCTCAGTCGTTTTGTCATCTGGGGATGTCTTTCCAAACCAAATTCAATTTGGTGGCTGTTCCCCAGGCCAAGGCTGTGATTCTCTCAGCTTTTGCTCTGACTCTGTCCCAGTCCAGGTCCGCGACCGCTCGGAGTTTTCTCCGGCTGATCGGTCTCTGCGGTTCGGTGACGGATCTCATTCCTCCAGGTCGGCTGCATGTCAGACCTCTCCAACACTTTCTGCTCAGTCGTTGGAGACCGAATGTAGATTCTCTGGATCAGGTGCTTCCGTTTCCGGACTCTCTGTATCCTCACCTTCTTCCCTGGACAGATGTTCAGTGGATTACGCAGGGTGTTCCGCTGGACTTACCCACGTCCGATCGCGTTCTGACGGCAGATGCCAGCGGTCTCGGATGGGGTGCGACGTTGGATCCTCTCGGTCTTTCCCTACACGGGATGTGGGACCAGGATCAAGCAGCTCTACACATCAACCAGAAGGAGCTTCTTGCTCTTCTTCTGAGTTTCAGGCAGTGGATCCCTCACCTGTCGAATCGCCAGGTCCTTCTACTATCCGACAATTCGACAGTGGTTGCTTACATTCGGAACCAGGGCGGCACGCACTCGCTTCCGATGTACGAGTTAGCTCGGGATCTTTTACTCCTCGCTCAGGATGTTCACGCCGGAGTGGTTGTTCGTCACATTCCCGGTCGTCTGAACGTCCTAGCCGACTCCCTGTCCCGACAGGGCAGGGTTATTTCCATCGAGTGGATGCTTCACAGGGCAGTGTTCCAGTCGCTTTGCGATCTCTGGGGACGTCCCCACATCGACCTCTTTGCGACTCGTTGGAACCATCAGGTGGACACTTTCGTGTCCCCGTGTCCAGATCCTCTGGCTTTTGCCGTGGACGCTCTGTCACTCGATTGGAACGGTCTAGTTGGCTACGCCTTCCCGCCGGTTCCGATTCTTCCTCAGGTTCTCGCCAAAATTCGAACCTGCAGTTGTCGAATCATTCTGATCGCTCCCCTGTCGCCTCAGCGGGTGTGGATCAATCAGCTCCGCTCGCTGATGGCGGCGGTTCCGGCACGTCTCCCGCTACGTCGTGACCTTCTTTGTCAAGGTCGCCCGAGGAGGTTTCACGTCGACCCGACTTCATTGTGCCTTCACGCATATCTTTTGTCAGGTCCTGTCTCCTCCGTAGAGGTTTTTCGAGACGAGCAGTGGAGTGCATTTCTTCTTCAAGGAGGCACTCCACTGGTTTAGCTTATGCAGCTAAATGGAAGGTCTTCTGTCGATGGTGTGCTGATCACTCTGTTGATTATGCCAATCCTTCGATTTCACAGATTGCGGAGTTTCTGGTATATCTGTTTGATTCTCGGGTCTCCAGCCTGTTACCATCAAGGGTTACAGGTCTATGCTTTCAGAGACTTTTTCTTATGTGGGGAAGCGTCGTATCGGCACTAATCCTTTCTTTGAAAAGGCCTCGGACTTTGCAGCTCACTCCACGATGGAATCTTTCGTGGGTGCTGCTTTGCTTGGGGGGGGGGGGGGCACCATTCGAACCTTTATCCCAGGTGGATATGCATTTTCTCACATATAAGGCGGCTTTTCTGATGGCATTTGCTTCGGCCAGACGCGTTAGTGAGCTTCACGCCCTCTCGGTTGACCCGGCCTTTTTTAGGAGCTCTCCCAACAGTGTTACTTTTACCACTGATTGCTCCTTTTTGGCTAAGAATCAGTTACCAGATACTACTCCTCCTCCTATCTGTATCAGGGCTCTTCCCTCTGTTGAGGGTACTCGCCCTTTGCTCTGTCCGGTCCGTGCTATTCGCATTTATCTTGATCGGACACGCTTCATACGGAAGGGCAGAAAACGTTTTTTTCTGTCTCTCATTCCGGGTCGACAGACGATCTCTCCTCAATCCATTTCTCGATGGATTTGTCTTGCTATTCGTACGGCTTATAGTCGTTTAGCAGCTGGCGATTGTATTACCAATCGTATTTCTGCCCACGAGGTGCGGGCACTGTCTGCCTCTTGGGCTTATTCTCACTCCGTCAAGTTGTCGGATGTTATGCAGGCAGCCTACTGGAGAAATACTTCTACTTTCTCCACCTTTTATTTACGCCAGTTGCAGGAGCAGTCGAGGACCTTTTTGCCCTGGGTCCTCTTTCTTCTGCTCAGGCTGTTGTCTGCCATAGCCATTAGGCTTCTTGAAGGTCAGTTTCAGCCTTGTGCTGTTACTGCCCTTTTTCTGTCTGTGTGTCACACAGGCTCATATGTCTCTTTTCATTGTCCTTTACCAATGATTGCGACATTATGGTTGATAAGCCTCGGGACCTCTTCCTTCTACTTCACGGTTCCAGTGCACTAGGGTTATGTGGGGGTTGGTTATGCGATTCCCTCCAGCCTTTTGTCTATTCAGCCTGTAGTAAACAATTGTGAGTAGGTTGATAAGAAATCTAAATTTTATAGTAAATTTCCTTTCTTATTATACCTACCACAATTGTTTACATGGAGGCCCTCCCGTCTTCTTTACGGGTAAAGAATCTTTCCTCCCCGCTGATCACATAACTCTTAACGTTTACGGATTCAAAAAGAATGAGTCTTTAGAGACGGTATATGCGCACTGGCAACGGAAGTCGTGGAGTTGTACTAGGGAGAGAGCGTCCCGTACTGGGTCTGCGCCGGTTGCACTCGACCCAGTTTTGGCTTATTTTTATTGGTGCTTTTGCACCACTTTTCTTTCCCAACTTGCTTGGGAAAGACAAAAATAGAGAGTATTTTATCCGAGTTAGGGACTTCCACTGTAGTGCAAGCCTGTAGTAAACAATTGTGGTAGGTATAATAAGAAAGGAAATTTACTATAAAATTTAGATTTCTATTTCAAGAACCGGTGGGCCAATTTCAACCAAATTTGGCATGTAGTATAAGTGGGTCCTAAGTAATTGATTGATGCCTGAAATTTTTTTTTTTCACAACCCCATCGGAACCCCAAGGACTAAAAATAGCAGAATTTTTTTTTCAAAAACCCATATTTCCCAAATCACATGGAACAGAGAGCTGTTATTTGGTATGAAGCATCCTTAGGACCAGTAGAATGGATTGGTTAAAAAAATTGCCACCGGTTCTATCAGGGTGCCCGGTAGAGGGTAATGAAAAAATGATGAGTCAGCATTTTTGCAGTAAAATTTCCTTATACAAATTGTTAGTTTCCAATTTTATCTCTTCCATCAAATTCTGTCAACATCTACCTGTCAAACACACGTTATTTTGTTTTGTTACGCTATAATTACCCTGAAATGCTTTAACTCTCTCAAGATTCCACTTGCTTCTCCCATCCCCAAATTTGAAAAGATTCTTTTTGATTTCCTGCCCTCAGCACAAGTACAGTACCCTCATTCCTGAGATCCCCCCCCCCACCCCCCCCCAAAAAAAATCTTCACCAGCTTGGTCCACAGGATTTCAAACCATGGCTCCACCACTGGTGGGAGCTGCCTTGTTCTGTCAGTGAGATTTGGGTCCTTGTCAAGACAAGATGCAGAAATTCACAAGAAAAGCTACGTTTTAGCAAAAATCAACATTTCCTTAATTTTTATGGAGTCTCTAAGCTCTCACCCTGGTTTTGGTGGATAATATGCAATTGTTGTGCTTATTTTGGTAATTATCACATCGCTTGAAAATAGACGTGCCCCGTGTTTCTTGCTGGTTCCTGCTTCAAATGACAGTGGAATAAAAGGAACACAAATCCTATTTCTTCTGATTTTGATAACTATTATTGAAGTAAGTCGTGATATATGAATCACTTTTATTGGTAACTCACTCCAATGCTTTCGCAATATCTCTCCTAACTTCGACTGTAGAGGTTCGATTTTTACTTTGATTTTGCCCAAACATAGAAATTGGGCGAAATGAGCGGTGCCAGGGTGAAGATATTACCAACTTTACTTTGCCCTCTTGGCTGATCCCTGCGTTGATTTCATGTCAGTCAAGACAGGCGATTGATGTTTTTGAAGGGAGACTTCTGCATAATGGGATTTGAAAGAAAGTTTGCAATATTGCATCTTGGGATTTGTTGCGTTTACAAAATACACATGGTCATGGGAAAACACATGTTGATTATAACATCTTCATATTGGGAATGCAGCGTGTGTACCTGACAGACCTGCAGTACTGCGCAGTTTCTAAAAGTAAGTTCAAATAGTATACAAACAATTCCCAATAAGTTTAAAAAAATCTTTCAATAGTTACCTGCCATCCATTTAATAGGACGTGTTCTATTTTAATTTGACCATTTTATTGTTGACAAAAAACATAACTGCCAATGCACAGCGTTATCTATGAGCATGCGACTTCAGAGAACGTGCCAGTAGTCGGTTAATTAACATAATTTACTCGTCATTTTGTCCCATGTGAACTTTGAGGTTTTAAAACTCAATAAATTGTATGTTTACATCCAATCTAATTTACAACGTGCCGTACGCAGATGATTTTGGGTCAAAGGTAATTTATAATACTTTTACACCATATATTGTCAGGTAACTTGCAATACCTCTTTGGTCGAATATGCCTGGTTCATTAAATTTACTTAACGATTCTTGAATTGCATGTGTGGATTTTTACGTAAGACTTTTTAATTTTTCATATTCCATCTGCTGGTGGTTCTGCAGATATTGTTTAAGATACAAGACAAGAAATTTGCTACCACTATTTGTGGGGGGAGGGGGGGATTTGTTGTCAGTCCTCTCGAAGTAAGCATAAATGGCACAGCATTTACCTTTGCCCGACATTTAAGCCTTTGGCATCCGGAAAGCAAGTGATTGAGCGGTCATAAACTTAACCAATTCTGGGAAATTTGTTGAAACCAAAAGTCGCGTTTTTTTGTTAAGGCGGCAGTTCGGTTTCGGTTTAAAAAAAAAAAACGAACCGAACCGATAAACCGCCCAGCCCTAGTGCACATATATGTTTTTTCTGGTTTCTTGGAAACATTTATCTGATTCCTGTATGAATGTTTTTAATTTAACCCTCTCAAGACTTCAATGTGGGTTTTTAAGATATTATTGATGCCTTGATCAAACCTTTTCAATGCTGTGCACATGTTTTTTATGGTTTCTTGGAAAAAAAGTCTTTGATTCCTGTATGAATATCTTTAATTCCCCCCCCCCCCCCCCCCCCCCCCAAAATAAGCCTCCAAAAATTCTCTTTCTGTTTTGTTTATTTTTGATGCTTTAACCATTTTCACACGGACATTTGAATTTACTGGTTGCAGTAAAATTCTGTTTCTCTAGTTTGAAATCTTTATTATTCTTTAAAACAACTGGGCCAAATTCATTCATTTATGGCACAGACCATCTTTGGAGTAAACCTTTTCTCCTTTGTTCAAATGAACCTTCTGCCATCTTCAGGCTGGTTGAATTTACTCTTCTGATTTTTTCCTCCCAAAAGTACTATATCCCTTGGGGTGGGGTTCACACTGGAGATAATGTAAACATCAGTGGAGTCAGCTGCCAAAAATGAAATGTAATCTTGTCAAGATAATGGGATGTAAGTTCCTGGAACTAAGTTGAGAGAAACCCTTTGCCTTGGAAGGAAATAAATTATAAACTAGAGAAACAGAATTTACTGCACCTAGTAAATTCAAGTCTGTGTGAAAAAGGTTAAAGTATCAGGAATAAACTATACAGAAATAGAATTTATGGAGGCTTATTTTCTGGAGTAAAATATTTTTTAAACACATCAGAAATGGGTTTTCGTTAACAGCATTTACAGATATTAATACAGGAATCAAAACAATTTTTTTTATAAGAAACCAGAAAAGGCATATATGATACCAGCATTCACAGTGTTCGATACATGAATCAGAAATGGACATTTTTGGCTCTGCCCACTAATTTGAGTGATGAAATACATTCATAAACTTTAGAAATGCATTAAGGTGTAATAAAATGCATTTCCCAGTCTTTCTGAATAATATGTCCTTGATCACCTTGGTGACCTCTTTTCAGGTGGACCATATATTGAACCTCAAGCAACTTTTAACGCAGTCGGTACAGTCCCATGTATATATTCATTTTATCATTTTAAAGTAATGGCTCACCAACTACAGATCTGTCATTTTTGGGTGATGATAGCAAATATTTATTATGATTTTGAAGCCTCTAATGCAATCGGCCTACTGTATCACACACAAGCCCTCAAACAAGCTGAAAAAACATAGATGAGTGCAAACTGGTTGTTGGTAACCAGCATGCCAAAACGAATAGAGATAGGACGATTTGTATTTGAGTTATCGAGCCGACAAAGAGTGTATAGACTCTGTATTGGGGATAGTGCCATAAAAATCTTAAAAGCACCAAGAGCTCGTTTAAAGGCCTACTCTTTAGAGCATCTAGTGCCCTAAATGAGGCATACATAAAATAAGATGATGGAATCTTGAAGAATGGCATTTGTGTAAAGACTGGCAATATGGCAGGAAGCGTGCAAAAGGTTCTACAGTCATGGTGTTGTTTGTTCTTCGCGGTGAAGTATGAAGAGGGCGGTGAAATATGAAGAGGGTTAAAGACATACCATTTAAATATTCCATTTCATTAATTCATAATTGTGATAAGTGTTTTGAGAAAGCCGCCTACCACACAGCCCAAACCCTGTCGATCTTGAATTATGATTGAGAATGGAAAAAAAATTAAAAAATGCAATGCAAGGTGAAGGGTTATTTATTCGACTACAATTAATCAAGTGTCGTAAGATAGAGCTGTATAATAAACAAATTTTCTTGCCACTCAAAGGGTTTCTTTCAAGTTGGTTTGGGGATGGAATTTAATGCTGATCGCAACAGCTGATAAGAGTAGATGTGTGTCGGCTATAGCAACTTCTCTCTAATGTGATTGTTTACATTATTCTCTTGTGTATATAAATATAAAACAGCTATTTCTTTAGGATGCTTTTCTGTTACAAAGAATTTAGGGGGTGTAAAAAACTCTGTGACCCAATGGGCCACACCCAAAGGTTCCCTAAAAACATAGCTGGGCCAATACTGGTGACAGGCTACCAGTATGCCAAACAGCACATGACAGATGATTTGTTTTTGAGTTATCGTCAAGACAAAAGGAAGGGGATAGAAAGTATGTATATGTGACATTATCACATACTGTTCTTGAGATATTTGCCTGACTATTTTTATTGGAGTTGAACAGCACTTTTAACAGAGAGGTTGAAGTTCATCTCATATTGGACAGTTTTACAGGCGATGTCCGCCAGAGTACGTGAATAGATATGCTGAGCGCTGATCAGCAACTATCAAAATTCACAACATACTAACTACACACAAGCAGGGTGAGCATTGGTCGATCTAAGTGCCGTACGCCTTAGTACACAATGTCGCTGTACCCCAATGGGGGAAATCAGGACTGAATGACTTACCTAAGACAAATCGCAGTTGCATTTGGTGGGGCACGTACCCTGGACCTTTCGATTTTGAAGTCGAATGCCGTAACCAGTGAGTCACTACTCTCCTGACTGAGCCATTGAACGGCATCCAGAGTCTTAAACGAGGCATACTGGAAATGAGAAGTTGGTTGGATCTCAAGACTGGCTTTTGTGTAAGTGTGGCAATGTGACAGAAGCGTACAAAATGTTATACAGCTATGAGTTACATTAAATGAAAGCTTTTGGGCACACATTGAAGTATTAAGGGAGTTAAAATCACACCACTTGAATATTCCATTTCCTTCATTCATAATTGTGATAAGTACTTCAAGGAAGACACTCGCCATTCCACACAGGCACATATCTATGGGAGTGGGTGTGGGGAAGGGGTGTAGGAGTGGTGTCTCACCTCCCCAATATTTGACCAAAAATAAAGATAATTGGAAATTTTTCAGGCAAAAATTCCTACAGTTGCAAATTCGAAGCATTATTGTAATGGATTTTTCTTTACTGTGGTTTTGCATTTCCGTTAAATTCCAACCAACAACTCACACAGACAGAATTCTGATTGAACAACGCAAAATTTCTTCACTACCCGGTGGATTCTAGGTTAATTCCACAACCGTAGTCATGCTACTCATTTTGTTCTCTGCTATGTCACCTTACTCATATTAGTGAACGCAGTTAAAATATTAGAATAATAAAAAAAGGTCCTACCTTCAAAACTGGGGGAGAAGTTAGCCGAAGAAATCATGTATCATACAGGTGAAATTCTACAAAAATGGACTAAGTTTAACAACTAGTAGTTTTGTGAAATATTGAGGCAAGTCAAAGTCCTGACAATATGCACCCATCTGGAAAATGTAGAAACATCCTGTGAAATAAAAAAGTAATAGCTTTAAAATTATTAGAGGGGTTAGACGGACAAACAATGTACCCTATATGCAGACAGATAGAGGGACAGACAGGGGTAAAACAATATGCCCCCTGACTATTTGTTGTGGGCATAACAAGGACATACGCCAATTGTAACAAGACCATCCAAGGCAGCCACTTGAAATTCTCAGAATGTGTTCTACTCTTCCCGCTCGACAGTTTAGTATCTTTCTTGAGTCCTGTGACTGGGTGAAAACACAGTGGATGTACCCATAAGAGAAGTCTCAAATCTGCCAAGGGTTAAACGTTTATTAATAACATATAAAACTAGAAGGGTGGTTATGACTGCAGGCAGGTCATGAAAAGTATACACTCCGTTCCATGTACAGTAGATTGTGGAGAGAGTTTTTGGAGTAGAGACTTGAAATTTTCAGCGTTTGTTCTAGAAGTTCTGCCAAACTCGACTTGTCCCTGAAAAATCCCAAAACCGAGTGCGTAGCCCGTGGGAGCCTCACGCGCATGCGCATACGCTCATTTGAAATTGGACATGACGAAATGTGCAATTCGTGTCGCTTTCCCAGGCATCCAATGCAGCAACTATTCGTGAATGCTGAGTGAAAATTTTATGGAAATCCACAGAGAATTCACCGCAATATAGCGTTTTTGAAGAGAGGAGGTAATTTTCTGAGTTTGGTCTTTTTCAAGCCGGCACGAAAGAAGAGGGCGGGAATGGGCGCAGTCTCTCGTAGTGCCCCCTCTCTCAGGTAGGTCCACTTAAAAGTTCCAATAGAGTGTGACTGATGGAGAGATGGCTGTAAATCGATGTAGCTTCTTTAAGAACAGCACCCAGGGATCCCATTGCAACCTTGAAACCTTTCAGAATCGTCGGAAGTTAAAAGTGAAAAGAAAACAGTGGTGAGTCGTTTTTTTAGCGGGAAAAGATTAATGAAAATTTCCAAATAATACATAAAATAGCACTTCAGACATACACGAACTGTGTCCAGACCGCTGAAGGCAGCGACTTGCAATTTTCAGAACTTGTTCTACGAAGCCTGGCCGACATTATGGCATGGAATCGAGTGTTCTAACCATGTGGAAAACACCGCGCCTCGCATGGAAACGGTGGGAACGGTTCGTTCCCACTTTATTTTCAATGCAATGAAATTTCCATTCATTATTTACCTGTCAACGGTTAACTGTGGCATTATTTCTGTCTATTTAATGAACTGTTCAACTTTAACTATTTGCACCTTTATATAGGACCGAAAGATCACTGCATGCTTACCAATATTCAGGGACTGTTTTTACGAAAATAACAGTTATTGTAACAGTACCCACTTGAGAACTCTCAAATCTGCCAAGGATTAAACTTTTAATAATAACATGTAAAACAAAAGTTGTCATACTTTGCTAGCCGCATGCACCCATAGACAGCATTCAGCACTCAATCAATTAGGAATGGAGTAAATTGCGACTTAAACCTACATAATTCTAAAAAAATGAAAGTTTTTCTTTCGTGGCACCTATCTGTATGCAACCGAAACAGGGATTGGGTTAATCTTTACAGCAACCTTATAACAGAAAATATTATTGCAATTGAACTGTGAATCTGAATATTGAAACGCTTTTTCAGATATTCTATTCCAAATTACCATTGAATGCTTACCAATATTCAGTGATTTTACGAAAATAACAATTATTTCGACAGTGCCCATAAGGGATGTCTCAAAGCTGCCAAGGGTGAAACTTTTAATAATCTGATATATAAATGCAAATGTCTGTATCTATATCTCTATATCTCTCTCTCTCTGAACGGTTTTACTGTAACTGTGGGGACATCAGCCTCAGACCTGCACTGTGGGGACCAAAAATTGTTGGGAGCTTTTTCAATGAATTAACACCGGATTAGGTTAAATTTGATCATAAATAACCTTACCTAACCAAAAGAAGTTGTATTTAACCACTTTTAGAAAAGTAAGAGAAAAGTGAGAGAAACGTTGCAAGGACATCTGAGAGAAGCGCTGTGGGGACATCTGAGAGATGCGCTGTGGGGACATTTATTAATAATTACCGAGGTAATAGTATTTGGTCACCTTACACACTATACGTGTTTACTTTAGTTCCGATACCCACCAACAAGGAAATAAACAAGATGGCAGGGGCGGTCTGGCCCCTCCCAACCACCACAGGTAATTTTTCGGTAAACAGTGAGAGAAACACTGTGGGGACATCTGAGAGAAGCACTGCAGGGGCATTTGTTAATAATTACCGAGCCAACAGTATTTGATTACCGTACACACTATAATTATATCCTTTAGTCCCGACGCCCACCCACAAACTCACAAACAATATGGCAGGTACGGTCTGACCCCTCCCAACCCACCATACGGGGAATCTTTCGGTAAAAAAGTCCACTTCCAATGCATGAAGACATTTACCAGGCACAAATTGTCAATCCAGGAAAGGTTTTTAGAAGAGAAGAACCGTGATGATTCAATCTAAAATTAGTGCCATCTATATGATTTTAAGCCTTTTCGGACGAAAATATGTTGACTAATTCTGAGCTATCATGCACAATTGGTCTGAGGAGCCCTCAACTATGGGTTACCTACACCCAAAATGGATCAACCCACCCTCAGTACTGGGTCGGTCAGTTCCTAACCCTATGTGGCCCTACCCTCAAAACAGGATGACCAACAGTCAGCAATAGGCTAGTTCACACTCAGACTCTTCGACCATGAGCTGGCTGATCTCAAGACTAGGCCGACTATCCCTCATGGGCAGGCCACTAACATCCCCCTCTCCCTAATCCTCAACTATTGGCTATCTAACACCTGGTCAAAATGAAACTGAAGTTCACATCGACCAACAAATTTGAGGTCGCCAGACCCACGTATGGCCAAGTAATGGCAAAGTTCCGATACACTAGACTGGTAAGATCTCCGAACGAAACGTCTGTAATGTTATCTGAGAATTTTCTTCTGATTGGGGCACTGGACTTTCTGGAAATCTCCCAGACTCCCGTTAGGCCAGTATGCCCCTCCAAGATAGGGTGTGTTGGGTGAACAGCTAGGTAATTCCCCCCCCCCCCCCCCCCACCCACCCTCAGCAAAAAAAAACAAATGGTCGAAGATTTTCTGATTTGCTTTTTTTTTCTAGAAATGTCGACAAACTTGGTATGTAGGATTTTGCTTTACATGTTAGTTGTACTGGTGAGTCTGAACATTTCATTTTGACCACTCCACCAAAACACAAACACACACAAAACACATAAAAAACTCTTGCATTACACCATCTCCCCCCCCCCCCCCCCCTCCCCCCCCTGCGCCACTCAGTTTCAATGCAATTTCGGATTTTATGTATCCATTACATACCGTAAAACAAGCAACAACCAAAAACTGGATATTCCAGAAAAACTCGCAAAACAATCCCAAAAAGCAAATAAAATAGTACACAAAATGAACAAATTAAATATTGAGCAAACCTTGTAGGCTGGAGTAGAGTTACACCCGTGCTCTTCCCGATATATGTAACGGCTAGCAAAGTTCAAATCACAGTTTGACATATGCTCTACTAATTTTATCAGTTGACTTTCCCAGGGAAGGTGGAAAGAATAGAAAACATGCAGTCCCACTCTGTATACTCCCCCTGTCTTCAAGGTTTGCTGCAATCGGCCAAGTGATCAGTAAAAATTTCGAAATTTTGAAAATCGGGGGGTTGGGGGCATCAGAAAAAGGGGTATGACTAATCACAGAAACGGACAAAAACCGGCCGAAATGGGACCGAAACGGACCTTTGTTACATGACAAAGACATGATTTTGGGAGTTATTACGGTTTATTTCTTGTCCGACAGGAAGGAATAGCAGTCAGACAGATTGAGGTGGAACTGACACCATTTATTGGCCAAAAGACACTTAACCATTCTAAGTTGGTAAATAATATAACAATGGCATGATTATATGATTATGGGGGGGGGGGGGGAGGTTGATTAACAGCCCGAGCCGGAATTGAAAAACGTTATTAAGCCAGACGGTTATTAATCATTTGTGGGGAGGGGGGGGGGGGGTGGTTAGAGTTAATAAACCGTGCCACATGGCAACATCCTCTTATTACATCCAGTACGTCGCAGTTGGGCGTTATGGAGTTCTGCCGGACTGGAAAAATCACGTTATTGGACTTGAAACTCCCTGCAAGGTGGCAATAATTACTAATATAACAAACCGAATGGCCACTCATGGGAGTAATGGGGGCTCTACGGGCTTCACACGGACACGTAAAAGTGATCCAGATTAAGTGAGAAACGTCGGTGAAATGGGCATGGATCACATATGCTCAAAGAAAATAAACAAGAGTTACACATGATGAAAATAAAGACACTAAAATACTTTCACATTTCAGCATTTTGCCTCATCTTGTGTCTCAACTATACAGCACTAAAAAATAGCTATTTATTATTAGCTATTTAGTAGGTTTTTAACGACACTTTCGATAGCCCGGATCACCTCTTTTGGGCAGTTATATGTGGAGAGGAGGCCGAAGTACCCCGAAGGAACCACCGAGCAATGGCAAGCAACTACCAAACTCCCCAACGTACTAATTCCACACAAGCAGGGTTAGCACTGGTTGAGCAGAAGTGCACAATCAGCGTGCTGTTCGCCTGAGTACACAGCGTCACTGTGCTTGCCCCTACAAGGGCAATTAACTTGCCCAAGGACACAACGCAATTGTCCCAACAAAACAGTCAAGTTAACATTTTTCTCAGTTTGGAGAGGGATATGCTTAACGGCTAAAAAGTGATAAGACAAAGAAAAAAAGAAGAAATCCGAAATACGAAAAGAAAAAGAGGAAGAAGACGAAAGATGGCGGCCAAATATGGGACCATTTTTTTGTGTCGCCTGCCCCACGAAGTGGGGAGCGACATATAGGGATTGTTTTTGTCGTCTTGCGTCGTCCGCGTCGTCTGCATCGTTGTCTGCGTCGTCCGCATCACACTTTCTCTTATCCGCCACTCCTCTTTAACCTATGAATGGATTTTGATGAAATTTTCAGTGATTCTTTATCACATAATGGCATTGTGCACCTCCTATTTTATTTTTTGATCCGCTGTATTTTTAGCTCAACTTTGACGAAGTCAAATTTGAGCTATTGTCATGGCCCGTCGTCCATCTGTCCATCCGTCCGTCCGTCTGTCCGTCTGTCCGTACGTCAACAATTGGCTATGGCTCGGGCTAGAGGTCGTATTTATGAACCGATGTTTACGAAACTTCTTGTGTACCTTTGTTATGACCCTGGGTCGGGAACGAGTGTTTTTAGGTGTGGTCCGAAATTCAAGATGTCTGCCAGCGGCCATTTTGTACCGATGATGCAAAAATCAGTTTTCTGTACAGAACTTCTGTATGAAAGTTCTGATTTGAATAAAGTTTTGTATAAATGTTTAGTACCAAGGGATACATCACATATAATACGGGTTTTTTTCTCGTGCGTAAATTATGCAAATTAGACTGACTTTGATTTATTTAGTGTTACTTTCAGAGCTGTAAGTGCCAAGCTGCTATGGCTCGGGCTAGAGGCCGTATTTATGAACCAATCTTTACGAAACTTCTTGGGTACCTTTGTTATGACCGTTGGATGAGAACGAGTGTTTTTGGGTGCAGTCCGAAATTCAAGATGGCTGCCAGCAGCCATTTTGTACCGACGATGCAGAAATTTTTTTTTTGTACAGAACTTCCATATGAAAGCTCTGATTTGAATAATTTTTCGTATGAATGTTTAGTACCATGAGATACATTACATATCATATGGGTTTTTTTTCTCGTGCTTATATTATGCAAATTAGACTAACTTTGATTTATTTAGTGTTACTTTCAGCACTGTAAGTGCAAATCCCTATACGGCTCGGGCTAGAGGCCGTATTTATGAACCGATCTTTACAAAACATCATGGGTACCTTTGTTATCACTGTGAGACGAGAACGATTGTTTTGGGGTCTGGTCGGAAATTCAAGATGGCCGCTGGCAGCCATTTTGTACAAAATTAGGGGCAATCAGATTTTTGCACACAACTTCCATATGAAAGCTCTGATTTGAATAATTTTTTGTATGAATGTTTAGTACCATGGGATACATTACATATAATATGGGTTTTTTTCTTGTGCGTAAATTATGCAAATTAGGCTAACTTTGATTTATTTAGTGTTACTTTCAGCACTGTGAGTGCAAATCCCAATACGGCTCGGGCTAGAGGCCGTATTTATGAATTGATCTTCATGAAACTGCTTGGGTACCTTTGTTATCACTGTGTGATCAGAAGGAGTGTTTTGGGGTCCAGTTTGAAATTCAAGATGGCCGCTAGCAGCCATTTTGTTCAAAATTAGGTGCAATGAGATGTTTGCGCACAACTTCCAAATGAAAGATCTGATTTGAATAAATTTTTGTATGAATTTTTAGTACCATGGGATACATTACATATAATACGGGTTTTTTTCTCGTGCATAAATTATGCAAATTAGGGGTCCGGGTGGGACTTAGAAAATTTTGGACCAAAATCCAGAATTAGTTTTTTGGGTTTTTTTTGTGTTTTGGTCAATTTTAAGACCAAAAAAAAAAAAAAAAAATTTATACTGAAAATTTGGGGTTCGGGTGGAAATTTTTTTTACGAAAATCCAGAAATTAGTTTTTTGTTTTTTGATGCTTTTTGGTAAATTTTAAGAAGAAGAAAAAAAAATTTTAGTCTGAAAATATTTTGTTTGGGACTGAAAATTTCCACACAAAAATAATAATCTTCAATGATTGGTCTTAATCTGTAGTCCATTACAGTCACCTTGTAATTCTTTTATTATTGTTGACTGAGCCACAACAAATACTAATTCCTGTCATATCCATTATTCATTTTACATCTTACGAACATTTACTGATGATACTTTAACACCTTGGTAGAGATATAGGCTTCCAACCGAGAATGCCAGCTGCAGAAACTGTGTTGTGTCCTTGGATAAGACAGTTCATCCTCATCTCCTTCCTGTGGGCATGGTGGCGCTATGTACTAAATTGTACTTCGAGTTGATGCTGCACAGGTCTTCAACCAATTCTAATGTGGCTTGGGTTAGTATGTTAAAGGGTCTGGCAGACACTTGCTGCTGCTTGTTGGTTCGCTCCTGGTACTCTGTCTTCCTCCACCTGTAAATCCGCTCAACCTGATGTGACTCTGGCTGTTAGAAGTGTAGTAAAGCCAGTTTTTGTACACAACTTCTATACGGCTCAGGCTAGAGGCCTTATTTATGAACCGATCTTTATGAAACTTCTTGGGTACCTTTGTTATCACCGTGGGATGAGAACGAGTGTTTTTGGGTGTGGTCCGAAATTCAAGATGGCCACCAGCAGCCATTTTGTACCAAAATTAGTGCAATCAGTCTTTTGTACAGAACTTCTGTATGAAAGTTCTGATTTGAATAAAGTTTTGTATGAATGTTTAGTAACATGGAATACATCACATATAGTACAGGTTTTTTTCTCGTGCAGAAATTATGCAAATTAGATGAACTTTGATTTATTTAGTGCTACTTATACACTGTAAGTGCACATGTCAATACGGCTCGGGCTAGAGGCTGTATTTATGAACCGATCTTCACAAAACTTCCTGGGTACCTTTGTTATCACCTTGGGACGAGAACGAGTGTTTCTGAGTGCGGTCCAAAATTCAAGATGGCTGCCAGTGGCCATTTTGTACTGAAATTAGGTCCAATCAGTTTTTTGTCACAACTTCTACACAGCTCATATTTGTGAACTGATCTTCACGAAACTTCTTGGGTACCTTTGTTTTCCCCTTGGGACAGGAATGAGTGTGTTTTGGGGTGCCTTTGTTATCATTGTGCTATGAGAACAATATTTTAGGGTTCAGTCAGACCCACTCTGGGACTCGAAGATTTTTTTCTAGTTTAGCATCTGACTGTCACCCACCTTTACAATACTTTACCTATACATTTGTTACAGGCAACGGCCAGTATTTATGTACAGACCGTTACAATACTTTATATGTACCTTTGTTATCAGGTCATTACCTAGATGTTTGTCATTGCTGTGTCACATACAATACATGTACATGTCTTTGTCTTGACAAGTTGAGCTACAGTGTCATTGACACTTTCATTTACAGAGTTATGCCCCTTTTCCACTTAGAATTCTGTCTGAAATATTAAAATATAGTGCAGGCGACACACGTCTTCCATGGAAGACTCATATCTAAGTTTTTTGATCTATGGGTTTCATCGTTCGAAAGCCAATACCGAAATTTTTAGTCTGATGCTAATGGGATTCGCAGCGGCAGTTCAATTTCGAACGCTTCCGCAAGCATGTACCACTGTCAATGCGTTCCTATATTAATTTCCTCTCCAACAAACGCATCCAGTGGAAATAAAGTATCGGATCCTAGATTTGTTGCCGTAACTGCAAACATGTGCGCCTAGCTTCACTTACAAGCCACGCAGCATGTGCTAGTTTTGAATTTGACTCCCAAAAGTTCTCAGATTCGCTCTCAGGGCCTCGATTTATTCTTAAAAACATTTCCGGGGGAGGTTCCCGGATCATGAGCTAGGATTCACAGACAGGGAACCTGGACAATATCCTTGGAAACGACGTGACATGCTATGGGTCTCACTCCTAAGAGTGGGATATGGGGAGGGGGCTTCTCCAGAATTTTTTTGGGGGGGGTGGGGGGGGGGGGGTTTGTAAATAAAGAGTGATTCTGGGGAAACATTTACTTCTGACTGGTGGTACTTTTCTGTTCCGGGAAGACATGGAAATTGCGGTGTGAACAGACGTGCTAATGCTTGTATCGTTCTCTCGAGGAACAGATTCTCAAATAGGTCATAAATTTACAAATATCAAGAGATACAGCCACAAGTTGTCCAGGCTTCAAACGCCTGATTTGGTGTCTGTGACTGTCACCAAATATCTGCATGCCAGCATTTTAACCCAGTGTACCTTATAAATGATTTACATACCAAGTGTGAAGACCCGTTCATTACTCAAGTTATCATACGGAAAACAAAATAAGTTTGCATGGATGCTAGGACAGATGGAGAGATGGACAAACAATTTACACATAAATGATCGGTTTTCCAAATCATGACAATAGCCCATATTGACTTCAGAGCAGTATTTGTGCTTCAATTCCGAACGAATCATGTTGAACGTTCCCAACCCCATATAGTGTATCAATGATTTTGCGGCAATGCGTTTGTAATGTGATTGATAGGTGAATATTGCTGAATGTGGTTTGAATTGGGGGCCGGGTGAGATTGGGGAGGCGGTCTGTTCCTCGTAAACACCCCATGGTCTGCCACTGTCCAGACCCCAGACGGCATATATGGGGCCCCTTGCTTAAGTATGTCCGGGGTCCTCAGACAGTCTTGGGCCGCAACTGTCTCATCGACATATACGCAGGTAAAAAATGTTTCATTTTTCATCTTCCGAACTCCATCAATCCAACCATCCATTTCGGTTCGTTCCAGTCCGTTTCGATTCCGATCAGACCTGCTCACGTTTAAACGTTCGACGTCTCAGAAGCACATGTCAACAGTTCCCTAGCTTGGTCGGAAATCTACTTCTCTCTTTGTGATTATTTGATCGAGGGAAACTGGACCATCATCAAACAACATGGGGCAACGTGGTAAAAGGATAGAGAAAAAAAGTGAGTGAACTCCAAATAAAACATCTTTCAACCTACGGTCAACTCGCAAACCTTGCAATCCCCTCTGGTAAACTTGCCCAAGGCCCTGAATGTCGAAAGGTATTGCATGGTCGCTCCTCAAATTTAAAAAAATAGCACAGACTTGGCAACTTCGTCACTTTTATTCGCCACTTTTATTTGATCATTAAATCAAGAAGAGAAGAGCTCTAACGGCGACCTTCCCATTTTACTGTCTTTGCCTTGGGCGTCGACTACGCACTCCGTAGTCGAAAAAATACAAGGCCATGGGCACAAACACATTTGACAGTTTAACTTCATGTCCCAATGGACTGGTGGCACTTGGGCAGTTTTTCTTGTCGTTCTTCTTTCTGCTGTAGTCGTTCCACAGCAGCGGCGGGAAACCCATTACTAGTTTCTTGTTCAAGGTGAATCCCACTACTTGTTCCTGGCTCGGACTTGGAATATTTACTCACATTGTGCGTTTAGGTTAGGTGCAGTATATCGATAGCCCATTTGTGTGTGTCAAGCGTGCCAAGTTAAAAAGAGGTCGACGTCTCATGGCAAATGCGGCCCTTGTAAAATCACCATAATATCTCAAATACAACTTGTACCTAGTTTGATGTGAATCCCATTACTAATTCCAAGTTACTTGTTCGAACTTAGAATCTTGACCCTTAAATATCTTTAGGTGTGGTGTTGTATAGCCAAAAAAACCCATGAGTGCATCGGTTGAGCGGAGTCGAACAGGGGCCAGCGTGGACAGAGTCTGAGCCTCTCGTAAGCAGCCATATATAGCGTGCGTCAAGACAAATACGTTTCTCGTAAATTCGCGATCATGTCATAAAACCAAACAGTTGAATGTGAATGCCACTATTAGTTCCCATTTTGTAAGGCCCTCAATCGAATTGATGGGTTACTACCAAATAATAATAGCCGGATAATTCTATCATAAATGTGTTCTTATTTCAGTTACTAGAATCAATTGTGTGCCCCCTTCTATGGCTTCATTTTCTAATTTTTTTTCGGTAGTGATTTTCCAACTAGGGGGAGGGACCTTTTGGAATTCACTACCCTACACCCCTCCAATCGGAAACCTCAAGCCACGTCCCTGTTCGTCTGAGGTCAACCGCGTGACTTTCGTGGCACGGTAATAAATGCGTTCCATGTTTTCATGTAGCTGCCATTACAGTGCTGTAAGGAAAGTTGTACCAAGTAATAGTCAGGAACTTCAGCTAACATACTACACACAACCACCACATTTGGTGTACAATGGCAAAGAGATATAGACGTTGGACTCCAGATTACTAGGCGGGGTTGCCGAGGTTTAGACTCCAGGCGGAGAACTAGAAACCAACATTGTCAATTCCGCCAAAAGATTGTGTCAATCGAAATCCACCAACAATGTTGAGAAAAATAAAGTTATAAAACCAACTCTCCGATTGAGAGAAGAGCATGACCTTGTCACATGATGGTAAGGAGTGATGGTTCCATAGGGAGAAGCCAATCATACCAAGGTGGGGGTGATGGGGTGTTAAAGGAACGGATTATCCAGCCGAGTTAAAAGGTCTATCCACCTATTTAGAAACCTGATTTTGTTGCGATCAGTGATTGTGTGGTAATCCACTCCCATCAGTAAACTTTGGTTATCATGGTAAAAATAAGAGTGTCTGCCTTGCATTTTCCTCGATTCGTAAATAAATCATTCCTAGAACAATGGTTCATCCGAACTCAGTTGACATTCTTCGTTCGGGAAAAGAGTAACAAGTGCCCATTTGGAGCTTTTCTTACGGTATTTTATGGCTGAAAGTCATGTGTACGAGTATTTTACCAATGATATAATTTGATTTTGGTTGATTAATGCCCAAAGAATATCCCGGCTGTTGTACATCTTGGTGAACATGTTGCCGATGAACAGGATGATGTTATTTTTAACAACCTCATGACGATTGTACGAATCCCGATCTATCCTACAAAGCATTTTAAAAAGAGAAAGATTCATTACCTGCTTACAAAGCCTGACCATGTTCCCGACGACTACGATTAAGAATAGAGATTCGAATGGATGGCTCGAAAGGTGGCCTGGGGATGGCAAGTGTCGAAAATTACAGAAGCACGTTGTAAATAATGCTGGGAAGTGATGGTATGTGATGGAAAATTGATGGAGAAGTTGGGGTTTCTGTAATGCGCGTTCGACATCGTAGAGACGTTGACCGCTATTGTTTATTGTTGACCATTGTATATTGCGAGTACATTACTCGGGTCAGGGATGTCCAGCTTCTCGTACGAGGGGGAGGGGGGAGGGTAGTGATATCATAGTATGGTATGTTATATATATCCATGTAGTATCTTCTTGACCGTCCAACACCTTCATATAGCTACCAGCCTGCACTAATAATCAGCCTTCATTTTATCCTATGAGCAGTATAGGTATTATGTAATGTTATTCCAAGCAGTTTTGTGGGGTCAAAGGGGTAATGCATGGTCCTCTAGTGCGGTTTTGCGAGATAGCCCTTGGTGGTATAGAACGGTAGTATAGTACACCTCTGTAGGCCAATAGCCCTTGGTGGTATAGAACGGTAGTATAGTACACCTCTGTAGGTCCAATCTAAATCCTGGTTAACCTATTGTGAACTCTATTGTGTGTGTGTGTGGGGGGGGGGGGGAGTAGGGGGGGGGTCCTGAAGCATGTGGCAGTACAGGATGTACGCTCTGTTCTCCTGTAGTGCACATGTTAACCCTTAATACTATTCATCCACTTAATGCTTCATATTAACCTATGACTTGTTGGTGGTACGTAATGCTAGATCAAGCGGTATTGTGGGGTGAGTTAATGCCTGAGGGGGGTTATAATGGTGGCAGTATAGTATGGACGGCAAAATACCAATGTAGGTCATCTAATGCGTTATATTATCTTATAACTGGTGTAAATAGTACGTAATGCTGGGTCAAGCAGTGTTGTGGGAAGTGGTCGTGCCTGGTAGTTTAGAACGCTAGTATAGTATGGTCGATCCACTCCTGTAGGGTCCATTGTAACCCCTGGTACTATTATCCAATCAATCGCACTGTTTTATTATATGATTGGTATAGGTAGAACATTATGACAGGTCAAGTGGTATTGTGGGAGTGGGTCTAATGCATGGCAGTTCAGAACGGTAGTATATCATGGGCTGTATATACCCCTGAAGGTCTCCTGTTGGCCCTTGTTACTACTTTTTTTCTTTTTTTTTATTAGGGTTTAATGACACATTAACAACCAGGGTCATGTCATATGTCGACGACAGTTTTACGGATGGAGGAAGCCGGAGTACCCGGAGAGAACCACCGAGCAACGACGAGCAGATGTCAGCTCTCCAACATCGTAACTCTGAACTCTGCACCACGGCACAGGCAGGGTTAGATTGGTTGAAGACATGCACACCTTCGACGTGCAGTACACCTCAGTACACAGCGTCATCGTGCCCTCATGTAGGCAATCGAGCTTGGTACCACTAATTCATCAAATGTTTCGTATTATGATAGGGTTGGTATAGGTAGTAGGTAATGCAAAGTCTAGCAGCAATGAAGTGGTAGCTATGAAGGTGATGGACGGTCAAGAAAATACTGTGATTTTCTCATGCCCCTCGTGCAATAAACCAGAGGCTCAAGTGAGCTTAAAACACTCTTCTTTACTTATGCACAATGGCTAGTCGTGACCATGACAGTTTTACGGGTGGAGGAAGTCGGAGTACCCAGAGAGAACCACCAAGCAACTGTCAGCTCTTCAACATTCTAACTATGTTCAATCTCCGATCAAGCAGGGTTACAGCGGTTGAAGACATGTGCACCATCGACGTGCAGTACACCTTAATATACGTCACCATCGTACCCCAAGTAGGCAACTAGGTTAAAGTGCCTTGCCCAAATGTGTTCCATATTTTCATGTAGCTGCCATTACAGTGCTGTAAGGAAAGGGTTCAACAATGCGGGTCATCTCGGACGGGGATCGAACTCGGGACCTCTAACATAGAAGTCCAACAGTCTACCACTGAGCCACCGCGCTCCCGTCAAAAGAGATATGTGTATCAGTAAGTGATTAGGAGCAACAGCAATTTTTTTATTTTGCTATGACACAATCAAAGACATCCTTTTTTGACCATTGATTTCTCTGCTGGTCCAAAGAAAGCTTCCTAGCAAGCTCTGTTTTGTGAAGTATTAAAAATCAACCACCGAACCGAATACTTATGGCACACTTATATGTAACATGACAAACTTGGTTCACATGTTCCCACTGGATCTGAAAATAGAAATTTTGAGTGTTGCCCAAATTTTGACTTACTGATTTTCTTCGAAAAAAAAGTGAATCTGCATCACTAAAGTAAGTTCCAAACAAGAAATATAGGCATTATTGCAAGTGGCTTATCAAAAGAAAATTTTAAAAGCATTTTAGGCTTAAGGAGCATTAACTCCACCCCAAAGGATATAGTAATTTTGGGGGAGGGGGAGGGGTATCAGAACAGTTAATTCCGCCAGCCTGAAGATGGTAGCAGCTTCATTTGAACAAAGGTTTACTCCAAAGATGATCTGTGCCATAAATGAATGAATTTGGCCCAGTGGTTTTAAAGAAGACAAATTTCAAACTAGAGAAACAGAATTTTACTGCCCCTGGTAAATTCAAGTCTGTGTGAAAATGGTTAAAGCATCAAAAATAAACAAAACAGAAAGAGAATTTATGGAGGCTTATTTTGGGGAGTAAAATATTTTTAAAGAAATCAGAAAAAGGTTTTCATTAACAGTATTACATGGAATACAATCTTTGGAAACCACATTGAAGTCTTGAGAGGGTTAAATTAATGATATTCATGCTGGAATCGGTTAAACATTTTACAAGAAACCAGAAAAAACATATGTGCACGGCATTGAAAGGGTTTGATCATGGCATCAATACAATCTTTGGAACCCACATTGCAGTCTTGGGAGGGTTAAATTAAAGAGATGCATTCAGGGATCAGATAAATGACCAAGAAACCAGAAAAAAACATATGTTTGCAGCATTGAAAGAGTTCAACATCAAATATCAAATCTTTCTAAAACACTCTGAAGTCATAAGAGGGCTAATTAAAGATATTCATACAGGAATCAGATCATTTTTTTCCAAGGAACCAGAAAAAAACATGTGCACAGGATTGAAAGAGTTTGATCAAGGCATCAATAAATTTTTTTTTTTTTTCCGGGAGGGGGAGGGGGGGGGGGGGGGCGAAGTTAAGCAACGTCGAACGCGGTAAGTATTTGGATGAGTGACAATTTCAGCGACTGATTCGTGCTCCCGCGTTGTGTCCTTGGACAAGGTACTTTATCCCCGATTGCCTACATGGGGGCACGATGACGCTGTGTACTAAGGCGTACTGCACGTCGAAGGTGCACATGTTTTTAACCAATCTAACCCAGCCTGTGGCGTGGCACAGAGTTCAGAGTTACTATGTTGTTGAGCTGACAGCTCTTCGTCGTTGCTCCGTGGTTCTCTCCAGGTACTCCTGCTTCCTCCACCCGTAAAACGATCACTGACATGATATGACCCTGATTGTTAATGTGTCGTTAAACCCTAATAAAAAAATAACAAAATCTTTGGAACCCACATTGAAGTCTTGAGAGGGTTAAGTTAAAAGATATTCCCACAGGAATCAGATAAATGTTTCCAAGAAACCAGAAAAACATTTTTTTGCAGAACATTGATAGGGTAACATATTGAAGTATTGAGAGGGTTAAATTAAAGGTATTCATGCAGGAATCGGATAAATATTTCCTTGGCCACTTATGGAAGTCTTGAGAGGGTTAAGCAGTGAACAGTTAATATAACAGAACATTTGACAGGTGGCAGGAGTCTCTCCTCTCTCTTGTTGACATAATGCAATGCTTTTCAACCATTCCATTCTGCTGGTCCTTATGATGATTCATACCAAATAAGTTCTCTGTTCCATGTGGTTTGGGAAACATGAGGTTTTGAATTTTTTTCTGTTTTTAGTTCCTGGGGTTGCCACAGGGATGTGAAATCCCCTTTTTTTTTGGGGGGGGGGGGGTGGGCATCACTCAATTACTTAGGACCCACTTATACTACATGGAAAAATTGGTTGAAATTGGCCCTCCGGTTATTGAAATAGAAATTTTGGGCAGAGCCCAAAATGGATATACCCCCACAGAGAGCCCAAATATTGACATACCAACTTCCCTTGAACAAATTTAATCTTCAACACCAAAGGATGTCCCATAACAAATATCAAGGCATTTCGTCTTGTGATTCGTGAGAAGATTTTTAAGCTTTGTGGGCATTAACCAGAGCCCGAATAAGAGAGCTGCTTCATTTGAACAAAATAGAAAGGGTATACTCCATAGATGATCTGTGCAATGCAAGTTTGAATTTGGCCAAGTGGTTATGAAGAAGTAAAGTTTGCAAAAGCTAACGGACGACGGACAACCGACGATGGACGCCAAGTGAAAGCAATAGCTCCCACTGACTTGCAGTCAGGTGAGCTAAAAAGGGGTGCCGAAGGCCAGATGTTTTCCAAAAAACGATGATAACCTTCTAGGATACATTTTGCATGATAACTGTCCGAAGATAGTCAAAGATACTCAACAGCTTCTAGACCATCCTTCACCTTCATACCCCCAAGGCCACTACTACTGTCCTCTCCATAGTAACCATCGTCTGTTCTATCATTAGCTTCTACAGCAGTGATCCGATACTATAGTCTTCTACCACCCTTGCAGCATAGAACCATTACATCTGATTTGTATCACCTCTACATGCATGCTGGCTATCTCAGGTCACTATCTCTACCCTCGACTAAGTTTTATAAAGTCAACAAGACCATCGATACTGTACTGCGATACCAGAAACCAAGCATACACCACATAATCGAATGACCCAGCATTCCTAACAACCCACTGCGTAGTACAAACCACTGGGTGGTGTTCTTGTACTAAGAACTAACAACAGCCCTGCATTGTACAGACTGTACATCACATACTACCAGTTATAACCTTACCTCGCAATACCGCCTACCATAGCATTACACACTACATATACCAACCCATTGGTAAACTGCCTTCAGTGGATTACTGATACCAAATACTAAACCAAGTGACGTTCAGACTGTATACCATATACCATCGCACTAAACAACAATGCATTACTCTACCCCCTCACCATACTGCTTGGCCTAGCATTACGCACTACTTGTACCAACCCCACTGGTAAACTAACTTCAGTGGATTACTTACCAAATACGAACAGTAGACCAAGTGGCGTACAGATTGTATGCCATATACCATCGCACTAGACTACTATACATTACCCCCCCCCCCCCCCCCCCCCCCCATACCGCTTGACCTAGTATTAGGCACTACCTGCCCCACTAATAAGGTAACACAAATCAATTGGTTGGTTATTACTGCCAAGTGTTAATATGAGACACTCAAGGGTATATACCGATCATACTGTACTACCGTTCTAAACTACCTGGCAATACTCCATCTCACAATGCTGCATGACTTTGCATTACGTACTACCAACCAACACCAGTCATAGGATATTATTTAGCATTATGCGAAGTAGTAGTACCAAGGGCTAAGAGAACACATACGGGGTTGTATAGCCCATACTATACTACCACTAAAACTACCAACCATTACCCCTCACCCCCACAGTACCGCTTGACCCACTATAACGTTCTGCCTATGCCAATCATATAATAAAACAAAGCAGTCGGTTGGTTGATAGTACCAGGGGTTAAGATGGATCCTACAGTCAAAACTTGACCTAGTGTTACGAACTACCTATACCAGCTATAGGATAAGATGTGACATTTGGTGGATTGATCGTTCTAAGGGCTAAATGGGTACACAGTGTACATCCAGTACTACCACACAAGACGACCATGCATTACCTCCACCCCGCAATACCGCCTGGTCAAGCAGTACACCCTACCTGTACAAGGCACAAAATAGGACAAAGCAATCGGTAGGTTAACAAGGATTATGATGGGACCTACATGGGTATACAGCACTCGTACTGTATTACCGTTTTAAACAAGGACTATCTTACAATACCCCACCAGATGGACAGGCACTACTCCCATGACCCAACAATACCCCCTGGAATAGGATTGCTTAATACCTATACCACCCATAGGATAATATGAAGACCGTTTCGTAGTAACAAGGGCTAATAGTATACCTACATGGATATATACCACATACACTGTACTCTCCCCCCCCCCCCCCCTCCCTCGAGAAGATGGACACCCCTGACAACGGACAACAATAGAGCTAAAAGTCGCGTACGTATTTTGATATCAATACGAACGTCAACTGTTTCCCGGGGAAAACAAAAAAAACTCTACTTCTCCATCAATTTTTCTTTACATACCCATAATAATTATACACCCATTGCCCTGTGTGTAATAAACATATCACTATAGCACACAATATTATATGCAGTATTTACACCACTTACCGAGTCCAGCTGGATGGAACTGAAATTTTGCACCGGCAAAGCTCCGGTTCCTATGGAAATTCAACACTATTGTTGTCTGGGTTATGGGGGATGATTCATACATGCTATACTACTGATCTGCGAACATAATATCATATAACAGAGGCCACATGGGGCCGGAGGGCGCTCACGTGACATGTCAGCCTCAATATGAACCCAGGGAATTGATTTGAACAAGTTGCATATGCCCCTCCTAAGAAAAGCTTGTACCAAATATCCAAAGATTTTGACTGGTGGATCTGATTTTTATTTTTTTAAAGAATATTCCTCATATTGAACTAAGTTATAATTCGGACTCCCACAGGGAGCCCAAATATGTACCTGGGGACTTGGCTTGAACAAACTTGAATCTCACCTCCGAAAGGCTGCTGTATACCAAATATCAAGATTCTGACTACTGGAGCTGAAGAAAATGTTTTTAAAGAATATTCCTCATAGTTATTTAAGTTATAAATCGGAATCCAAAGGTAGCCCAAATTGGAACCCAGGGACTTGGCTTGAATAAACCTGATAAACCAGGAAGCTGCATACTAAATATCAAAGTATTTTGATGGGTGGATCGGAAGAAGAGTTTTTAAGAATACTCCTCATATTGCACTAATCTGAACATTTGAGCTCCCACAGAGAGCCCAAATATGGACCCTGGGATTTGATTTCAACAAACGTGTGAATGAATCTTCCAAAGATGTTGTATGTGAAATATGAAAGATTTCGGAGCAGCGGTATTAGGGAAGAAGATTCTTTAATGTTTTTTCCCATTACTTACAGTGTTAAAAAATGATGACTAGGCATTTTTTCAAAGTCCTAGAAAAGTACCCTATGATAAAACCGATGGCAATTTTTTTTTTGACCATTCCCTTCTGCTGTTCCTAAGGAAGCTTCAAATAAAATAAAAATTCTCAGTGCCATGTAGTTTTGGAGATATGGGCATTTTTTTCTATTTTTATGTCGTGTGGTTCCCATGGGGCAAGGGGAAAATTTTGTGGGGCATAAATTAGGTATTTATGACCCGATAAGCCCTCATATCATATTTGGTTCAAATTGGCCACTCAGTTCAGAAAATAGAAATTTTGGTACAATTTGGGCTCCCACAGGGAGCCCAAATACGAACCTAAAGACTTGACTTTCACAAACTTATATCTCACCTCCTTAAGGATACAGTATACCAAATATCAAAAGATTCACACTGGTGAATGTGAAGAAGATTTTTGAAGAATATTCCTCATATTGAACTAAGTTATAATTCGGGCTCCCACAGCCCAAATATTAACTCTGGGACTTGGCTTTATCAAATTTATATCTCACCTGCATAAGGATACTGTATACCAAATATCAAAAGATTCTGATGGTGGATGTGAAGAAGATTTTTAAAGAAAATTCCTCAATTTGAACTAAGTTATAATTCGGGTTCCCACACTGACAGGGAGCCCAAACAAGAGGCCCCATGGAGCCTTAATCGCTCCCCGGCCAAAGTGGTTCAATGAAGTATTTGGGGTCACATTCAGTTAGACATATTTCATCAACACTACAAAGGAATGAAGTCATGAGAGACAAATTTTATGGAACTAGGGACATGGCTCAAACAAACTTGAATTTTACCCCCCCCCCCCCTTCCCCCCTAAGGATGCTGCATACCAAATATCAAAAGCATTCATCTGCTGGATCTGAAGAAGATTTTTAAAAGAAAATTCCTCATTTTGAACTAAGTTATCATTCAGGCTCCCACAGTGAGCCCAAATAGGAACCCAGGGACTTGGCTTTAACAAACTTGAATCTCACCCACCTAAGGATGCTACACACCACATATCAAAACATTCCGACTGCTGGATCTGAAGAAGATTTTTTAAGACAATTCCTCATTTCGAAATAAGTAACAATTCAAGCTTCCACAGTGAGCCCAAATATGGACCTAGGGACATGGCTTGAACAAACTTGAATCTCACCCCCCTAAGGATGCTGCATACCAAATATTAAAACATTCTGACTGCTGGATCTGAAGAAGGAAGATTTTTAAAGAAAATTCCTCATTTTGAACTAAGTTATAATTCGGGCTACCACAGTGAGCCCAAATATGAACCCAGGGACTTTTCTTGAACAAACTTGAATCTCACCCCCCTAAGCATGCTGCATACCCAATATCAAAAGATTCTGCCTGATGGATCTTGAGAAGAAGATTTTTAAAGAAATTTGCCTGAAATGCACTAAGTTCAAATTTGGGCTCCTATACTGAGACCAAATATGAACCCAGGGGGCCGATTTGCCCCACAATGTTGCATACTAAATATTATAAGATTCTGCCTGCTGGATCTGGAGAAGAAGATTTTTGAAGAAATTTGCCTGAAATGCACTAAGTTCGAATTCGAGCTTCTATAGCGAGCCCAAATATGAATCCAGGGGGCCGATTTGAACAAACGTGAATCAGATCTACCCCACAATGTTGCATACCAAATATCTAAAGATTCTGCCTGCTGGATCTGGAGAAGAAGATTTTTGAAGAAATTTGCCTGAAATGCACTAAGTTGAAATTTGGGCTCCTATACTGAGACCAAATATGAACCCAGGGGGCCGATTTGTACAAACTTGAATCAGATCCAGCCCACAATGTTGCATACCAAATATTATAAGATTCTGCCTGCTGGATCTGGAGAAGAAGATTTTTCAAGAATTCCTCATTTTGAACTAAGTTATAATTCGGGCTACCACAGTGAGCCCAAATATGAACCCAGGGACTTTTCTTGAACAAACTTGAATCTCACCCCCCTAAGCATGCTGCATACCCAATATCAAAAGATTCTGCCTGCTGGATCTTGAGAAGATTTTTAAAGAAATTTGCCTGAAATGCACTAAGTTCAAATTCAGGCTTCTATAGTGAGCCCAAATATGAACCCAGGGAGCCAATTTGAACAAACTTGAATCTGACCCCCCTAGAGATGATGTATACCAAATAGGAAAGAATTCTGCCTGGTGGATCTGAAGAAAAGATTTTTTTGAATTTTGGAAAGAAATTCATGGGTGCTATCAGAGTTATGCCCCTTGTGGTGCCCCCTGTGGGAGCGGCAAGTTTATTTGTACACGTTTCAATTGACATATGATGGGGAACATGCACACCAAATTTGGTTCAATTTGATCCAGTAGTTTGGGAGGAGTAGTCGATAATGTAAAGTTCATGATGGACGGCGGACGGCAAGTGATAAGTTAAGCTCCCTTCGGTAGCTAATAAGAACCCAGGGACTAGGTTTGAACACACATGAATCTCATTCCCTTGGGATACTGGATACAAAATATCAAAACATTCTGAATGCTGGATCTGAAGAAGAAGATTTTTAAAGAACATTCCTTATACAGCACTAATTTAAACATTTGGGCTTCCATAGAGAGCCCAAATATGGACCCAGGGATTTGATTTCAATACACATGCAAAACAATCTTACAAAGATGTTATATGTGAAATTTGAAAGCTTTTGGTGCAGGGGTTTGGGAGACGAAGAGTCTTAAATGTTTTTCCCACTACCTACAGTGTTAAAAAATGCCAAGTCCCGAAAAAGTACCCTATGATAAAACCGATAGCAATTTTTTTTTGACCATTCCATTCTCTTGGTCTAGGGAAGCATCACACCAAATAAGAATTTTCAGTGTCATGTAGTTTTGGAGAAAAAGGTGTTTTAAAATTTTTCTATTTTTAGTTCCTGCGGTTCCCATGGCGTGATGGAAAATATTTTTGGGCACAGATTAAGTTCTTATGACCCAATAAACCCTAATATCAAATTTGGTTCAAATCAGCTTCTAGATTTGGAAAACAGAAATTTTGGGTGGGGCAAAAATTCTTGTCTCTCCCAAAATGAAGGCAAATATTGCCCCTCAAACGTTTCTAGAGTCTACACATCAAAAGGATGCTGCACACCAAATATCAAGTCTTTGCTACTGCTGGTTCATGAGAAAAAGATTTTTTGAGATTTAGGCACACTTTTTTAGCATGGCACTACTGAGGGGTGGGGCAACTTGATTTGAACAAAATCAAAATGTGATGTTATAACAAACAGTTATCTCAAATTTCTCTTAAATCGGTTCAGCGGTTTTGGAGAAGTCACAAACACCAAGTTCACAGATGACAAACGGTAATCAATACATGTATAGCTCACCAGACTGAGAGTCAAGAGAGCTAACAAGAGGCCCCACAGGGCCTGAAGCACACACCTTGAACAGAACACAATATAAACAGAGTCCAAAAATTAATCCACATAAAACAATCCATTTCCATAGGATACATTGTCGATCCTAGAGCCCGTCAGGAGTGACAAAAAGAGTCCAAGCGTCATGCCTTTTGATCAATTGATCAAAACATAAAATGTGGAGTTCCCCTATGAAGCCCCTTGATACAACCTATGTGGATTAATCTTAGTCACATACTTCTAGATGGTTCTGAATTCAAAATTTTTAATACTTTAGCTACATGTCCAATTCCGGCTCCCATAGGGAGCCCAAATAATAACTCAGGCACCCGATTTGAAGAAAGTTGAATCTGACCTCCCTGGAGATGTTGAAAACCAAATATTAAAGCATTCTGACTGGTGAATCTGAAGAAGAAAATTTTTAAAGAAAGTCCCTCATATTGCACTAAGTTGAAATTTGTACTACCACTGCAAACCCAAATATATATCTAGAGACCCCCACCCCAGAGAGGTTGTATACCCAATATGAAATCATTCTGACTGGAGGATCTGAAGAAGATCCCCCATATTGCACCAAGTTCAAATCTGGGCTTCCATGATAGGAAGCCCAAATATTAACCTATGGACTGAACAAGCTTGAATCTGAACCTCTTAACAATGATGTACACCAAACATTAAAAGATTCTAACTTGTGTGAACAAGATTTTTAAAGAATATTCCCCATATTGCAAATAGTTAAAAATTTGGGCTGCTGTATTGAGTCCAAATGAGACCCAATGGGTTTCATTTTAACTAACTTGTATGATGTATCTGACCCATTGTGGATGCTGTATACCAAATATCAAAAGATTCTGACCATTGGTTCAGGAGAAAAGATTTTTTTTAAAATTTTGCAAATATGACGACTGGATTTTTTTTTATACCCTCCACAGAACACTTTAACATGACCGTTGGCAATTTTTTCTTACCATTCAATTCTACTAGCACTATGGATGCTTAAACTCCACTAACAGTTCTCTGTTTCGTGAATATTTCTATTTTTAACTCCTGGGGTTCCCATGGGGACATGTGAATTTTTATTTTTTTTTGCATGAGCCAAGTACATATGACCCAATAAAACCACATACCAAATTTGGTTCAAATCGGACCATCAGTTCAGAAAAAAGAAATTTTGGGTGGGGCCAAAATCTTACCCCTCCCATTACAAAGTCAAATACTGCTTCACGAACTATGTTTGAACAAACTTGATTCTATACGTCAAAAGAAAGCTAAATAACAAATATCAAGACATTGCATCCACTGGTTCATAAGAAGATGATTTTAAAGATATTTTGGAGCATTTCTACCAGGAATCTCACATTATATATGAAGAATATATTTCCACAAAATTTATATTCCATTACCAAATACTTGCTCAGAAATCCCGTTTTTCTTCTGTGGCTGCACACACCACAGTCCAGAAAATGAAAATGTCTTTCCAACACTCTGGGAACATTCTCCCTTCAGGAAAAAATAGTTACAAGATCACACTTGGAACTTTTTCTTCATAGTATTTTCAGGTTGAAGGTCATCTTTTTGGGTCACTGGCCACTGAAATAATTTGATATTGGTACAGCCCTTAATTTGATTTTTGAACAGACTCCTTTCTAGCATCCTAAAGGATGCTGTATACCAAATATCAAAAGATTCTAATTGAGGATCTCCAAAAATTAAATTTTTTAACGTTTTAATAAAGCTCTAAGTGTTAACACAATTATGCTACCTTTTTAAGGCAAACACGGGCATGGCAAATTTGTATTTATTTATTTCTTGGTGTTTAAGGACACATATTGCTGCACAAGGGCTAATCATGACCACGAAAGTGTTACGAGTGGAGGAAGCCAGAGTACCAGGAGAGAACCACCTAGTAATGGCAAGCAACTGTCAACTCCCAACATAGTAACTCCAAACTGCCAGGGTTATCATTGATTAAGGACAAGTGCACCATCGACGTGCAGTGTTCCTTAGTCCACAACAGTGGGCAACAGAGGTGAAGTGTCTTGCCCAAGGACACAATGCGGTTGCCGCAGGTGGAATTCTAACTGAGGACCTCACAGCTTACAGCCTGCACATGTACCCACTGAACCCCCCCCCCCCCCCCCACACCTCCGACTAATTTGTATGAATTGACAAGGAACATAAATATCATATTTTGTTCAATTTCGACCAACAGTTTCTGACAACAAATTGATGAAAGAATATTTGTTGCCATGCCTCAACTAGCAAGAAACCCCATGAGGCCTGAAGCGCTTGCCTTCAACAGAACCCGATATAAACAGAGTCCAAGAATGAATCTTCATTAAGCAATCAATCTCCATAGGATCCATTTTCAATCCTTGAGCCCCTCAGTAGTGACTAAAATAGTCCAAACATCATACCATTTCTCCAGTTAATCATAATGTAAAAAGTAGAGCCCGCCTTGACCTAGGGACCTGATCTTAAACTTGAATCTGACCCACCTAGAGATGTTGTACAACAAATATCAAAAGATTCAGACTAATGGATCTGAAGAAGATGATTTAAAAAAATTATCCCTCATGTTGCACTTAGTTAAAATTTGGGCTTCCATGGGAAGCCCAAATATTAACCGAGGGACTTAGTTTGAACAATCTTGAATCTGACCTTCAAAACAACAATAATGTATTGCAACATTAAAAGATTCTAAAGAAGATTTTTAATACTCTTCATACCCCCCCCCCCCCCCCAACCCAACCCTGTTTCCCATTTGGATGTATGCTAAATATAAAAAAATTCTGCCCACTAGTTCTGGAGAAAGAATTTTTAAAAATGTTTACAAATATGCTTTTTCAGCATTTTTTTTATGCCCTTCTCCTAACCTCCCCCCTCCCCCCCCCCCCCCCCCCCACACACACACCCCATTCCTACATAACATCTTGACATTACCAATGACAATTTTATTTTTATCAATCAATTCTACTGGTCCTGAGGATGCTTCATACTAATTAACAGTTCTCTGTTCTGTGTGGTTAGGGTAATATGGGTGTTTGAAATTTCTATTTTTAGTTCCTGGGGTTCCCATGAGGACATGGGAATTTTTTTACACGAATCAAGTACTTATGACCCAATAATATCACATACCAAATTTAGTTCAAATTGGACCATCATTTCAGAAAATAGTAATTTTGGGCGGTGCCAAAATTCTTGTCTCTACCATTACCAAGGCAAATAATGCCCCACAAACTTTGAACAAATTTGATTCTATACCTCAAAAGGAAGCTCCATACCAAATATCAAGTCATTATACCCGCTGGTTCATGAGAAGATTTTAACAAGGACACATATGGCCTGAAGCGTTCACCTTGAACAGTAACTGATATAAATTGAGTCCAAGAATGAAACTATATTCAGCAATCAGTCTCCATAGGATGATTCATTGTCAGTCCTGGAGCTCACCAGGAGAAATGAAAAAACATACATGTATGTAATCCAAGCATTTCATGTACCGTTATGCCTTTTCTTCAGTTGACCACAATATAAATGAAAGTGTCAATGACACTGTAGCTTAACTTGTGTGTTGTGTTTGATGAAAAGGATAATGTTCAATGTTTATGAAAGGATTATGAAATAAGACAAGAATTGTGATAATTGGGAATATGTTCATTTCTGTTCCCAATATGCTATGTTTTTGATAAAAATAATGAGGTGTACACTGTACTAAAAAGCTGAGGGGTGGGTTAATATGACCTCACAGTTAATGTATGTGGCCCTCACAGTTAATGTATATCAACGAAAGTTACCAAGTTACAGTGAAATTATTCCAAAATGAGTCATCCTATCAAGTTACATTGAAATCCCTTCATAAATATGGCCTGCAGACTGTGCTAAAGGTTTTCGGGCTTCGGGCCCCTGTAGCCGTCAGTTTCCCAATTGCGTCCTAAGGGGACGTTCTCATCTAGACATAATATGAAGTCTACCTACCAAGTTACAATGAAATCCCTTCATAAATATGACCTGTAGACTGTGCTAAAGGTTTTTGGGCTCAGGCCCCTGAAGCCGTCACAGTTGACCAATCATGACCAAAAGGGGATGTCATCATCTAGGCATTATATGGAGTCAAACTAACAGGTGACAATGAAATCCTTCCATAAATATGACCTATAGACTATGCTAAAGGTTTTGGGCTTGGGCAGCCATCAAGGCTGAATGATCGCGACCAAAAGGGGACTTTCTCATCTAACATTATTTGGAGTCATCCTACCAAGGTACAATGAAATCCCTTCATAAATATCACCTATAGACTGTGCTAAAGGTTTTCGGGCTTCAAGCCCCTGTAGTCGTCACAGTTGCCTAATGGTGTCCAAAAGGGGCTGTTCTCATCTAGACATTATATGAAGTCAACCTACCAAGTTACAATGAAATCCCTTCATAAATATGAACTGAAGACTGTGCTAAAGGTTTTCAGGCTTTGGGCTTGGGCAGCCATCATGGTTGAATGATCGCAACCAAACGGGGACATTCTCATCTGGGAACCATCTGGAGTGAACCTACGAAGTTACAATGAAATCCCTTCATAAATATGACCTGTAGACTGTGCTCAAGATTTTCGGGCTTCGGGCACCTGTGGCCATCACAGTTGACTAATCACGACCAAAAGGGGATGTCATCATCTAGGCATTATGTGGAGTCAACCTAAGAAGTTGCAATGTATGTCATCATCTAGGCATTATATGGAGTCAACTTAAGAAGTTACAATGAAATCCTTCCATAAATATGACCTATAGACTATGCTAAAGGTTTTGGGCTCGGGCAACCATCAAGGCTGAATGATCGCGACCAAAAGGGGACTTTCTCGTCTAACATTATTTGGAGTCATCCTACCAAGGTACAATGAAATCCCTTCATAAATATCACCTATAGACTGTGCTAAAGGTTTTCGGGCTTCAAACCCCTGTAGTCGTCACAGTTGCCTAATGGTGTCCAAAAGGGGCTGTTCTCATCTAGACATTATATGAAGTCAAACCTACCAAGTTACAATGAAATACCTTCATAAATATGACCTGTAGACTGTGCTAAAGAAATTCGGGCTCTGGCAGCCATAATGGTTGAATGAGCGCAACAAAAAGGGGACATTCTCATCTGGGCATCATCTGGAGTGATCCTACGAAGTTACAGTGAAATCCCTTCATAAATATGACATGTAGACTGTGCTCAAGGTTTTCGGGCTTCGGGCACCTGTAGCCATCACAGTTGACCAATCATGACCAAAAGGGGATGTCATCATCTAGGTATTATATGGAGTCAACCTAACAAGTTACAATGAAATCCTTCCATAAATACGACCAATAGACTATGCTAAAGGTCTTTGGGCTCGGGCAGCCATCAAGGCTGAATGATCGCGACCAAAAGGGGATGTTCTCATCTAGACATTATTAGGAGTCATCCTACCAAGCTACAATGAAATCCCTTCATAATTATGACCTGTAGACTGTTATAATGGTTTTCGGGCTTCGGGCCCCTGTAGCCGTCACAGTTGCTCAGTCATGTCCAAAAGGGGACTTTCTCATCTAGACATGTTTTGAAGTCAATCTACCAAGTTACAATGAAAATCCTTCATAAATATGACCTGTAGACTGTGCTAAAGGTATTCGGGCTTCGGGCTCGGGCAGCCATCATGATTGAATGATCGCAACCAAAAAGGGACATTCTCATCTGGGCACCATCTGGAGTGATCCTTCAAAGTTACAATGAAATCCCTTCATAAATATGACCTGTAGACTGTGCTCAAGGTTTTTGGGCTTCGGGCACCTGTAGCCATCACAGTTGACCAATCACGACCAAAAGGGGATGTCATCATCTAGGCATTAGATGGAGTCAACCTAACAGGTTACAATGAAATCCTTCCATAAATATGACCTTTTGCCTATGCTAAAGGTTTTTGGGCTCGGGCACCCATCAAGGCTGAATGATCATGGGTGCTGGTCAAAACGTCCCCAAACCAAAACGTCCCCTAATTTTTTTGGACAAAACGTCCCCAAGAGTTGGTCAAAACGTCCCCAACAATTGGTCAAAACATCCCCAAGAGTTGGTCAAAACGTCCCCAACAATTGGTTAACATGTCCCCAAGAGTTGGTCAAAACGTCCCCAACAATTAGTCAAAACGTCCCCAACTCATTTATCCTTCTTTCGGTGTTTCATATTTAATTTAGCAATGTTCATACTATTTTTCAGTCGAAATCTAGGATTCTAAGTCAGTTGTACCAATACTCTGCTCTCGGCTGGGCATGAACAGGACTTCAGCAGACTGGAATTAATTATCGAATGAATGAATGAATGATTGAATGAATGAAAAGTTTCGTGGCGCCGAAAGCGCACTGGGACGATGTGGGATTGAAATCCCCTTCAACCCGAATAACTTTACTTGCTTATGGATCCACAAGGGCCGGAAGCGAGGGTCAATAATCTTCTTGGTTTGAGTGTGCGCACGGACAGTAAGGTACTGGAGTCAGACCCCCCCCCCCCCCATGCCCCCCCACCCCCCCACCCCCACCCCCACCCCCCACCCCCATCCTGATAACCTCGAACTGGAAGGTGACTTGTGCACAACTACGAGATTCTGCTCTGTATTTTACTTAGAAACGTGGGCATATTTATATGGATGGTAATACTGAAACTGCACTTTGATGGTTGTCTTAGAAAAAAGAAAAGAAACCCAAACAGTCGGTGTTCAGGAGCAGCCCCAGCACATATTGTCCATAACGGTTACAAAAAAGGAAAAATTATACCAATATGTGTTACTGAAAGATGGGAGTCACCCATCAGCCTATAAGGTAGAGTGGACACTGAGCCTTAGCCATCTGGTCTGCCTTCAGGGGAACGGATGACGGGTGATGGTAGGCGCCCCCCCCCCCACATCGACAAAAAAATCCCCACTCACAGACATACACTTAATTAAAAAAGCTTAAAGGGTTGTTCTATCTTTATTCATATGTTTATTTATTTAAAATGTACACTGGTCCCAGCCAGGCAAGTTTGTTTTAATCCTTTCTTGGTGCATGGTTTCCAGCGTGGCTAGGCAATCCTCACTGACTCCACGCACTTTAATTCTATTGTATAATTTTAATTTTCTGTGACTTTTATTAGATCCCAAAAATTTGTCCACATGCGTTTGTCATCTAAGAACTACGATAATTTAAAATATCAACTGTTTTTGTTATCGTAAGCTGTTGTTACTTTAAACACTTTGGTGACCTCCACTGTAACTAATATTCATATAAACTACGATGTTTTTCCACCATGCCAGAATTATCCCACAATTATTCTGAATTAACAAATGACAAATTTGGACAGAATAAATAAAGTAACAGGCCACTCCCACTTACAATATCGGTGACATAAATCAATGATATTTTTCAGTCCTTTTGCAATAAATTTCATCCAGTGAAAAATTCAACTAAATATTCCTACAAGCTGGAAAAATCAGTTAACGTTTTCATAATAGTATTACCAAATAACGCTGCATAAAATCCACAAACAAACAAGAAAAAAATTATCGTTACACCTATTGGATACAACTTTTTCTTAATAATTTAATTAAAAGCTTCATTGTGTTGATTCCGATAGGCTATTCCACGAGCCATGTGATTGCCATATAATAGTAGTCTATTGTTCTATGCCTTCTTTGACCCCTATACAATTATTTCATTGGTTCATGTTAAAAATAGTGTTAAAAAATTGGACTGGTCAAATTGATGCATGTTTATTAATCATTCTCTCTGGTGTAAAACGTGTAACACTTTACACTATGGAGTGGTTGCTTAGTAAAACGTACATTAAAACACCCACAAAATTCATTTCGCCACACTCCTTTCGCGTCTTACCACTGTTTTCCCCATAGACAATACTGGACCCCTCTGACATAATTTGCAAGATTTTATTATAACTTGTTTTTTTAGGATATTTTGTTTTTATTTCTCTGCTTTTTTTAGTAATAATAATAGTAATAATAATACCTACCTGGCTATATTTTGTGTATCTTGTGTGTGATGTAATTTGTTGTGCAAAAATGTGCATTACTACACTGTTATTGTCTTATACGTGATACGTTATTATACTGCACCCACTCATGAATGTCATTTTTAACGATGCCCATAAAGTAATTTGGACAGTATAAATAAAATAACAGGCCACTCTCACTTACAATCAATATCGGTAATAGAGAACATGGCTTATGACCCCTCATTGGAATGAGCTCGACGAGTCCGTTCCAGTGAGGGATCGTGAGCTGCGTTTTTGAGACTGACATTGGAAACTTCCAGTTATTCGAAAACTTATTCTTCAAGTGTCGACTTCTACACGTGTTGGGTAAGGGGTTAAGTTTCCTTTTTCTTTTCAATCTCTCATTCTCCCTATTGCTCTCCTTACTCTCTCTCTCTCTGTTTTCTGTGTTTAAACAATATTTCACTTAGTGTTTGCAGCTACTATTAAACTTTGTCAGTTATCCAAAGGAGACAGCTCACACAAGCTATAAGCTTACTGTTGAATCCTTTCAACAAATCTCATTCTTGACTGTTTACGTTAATGCATACCATTGTATTGCGCACTCTGTATGACAATCATGTTGTAGTTTATTATATGTATGCATCATATTTTTTCATGAATAAATATTGTTTAAACTAATATCGGTAACATAAACCAATGATATTTGTTATTTAGGCCTTTTGCAATAAATTTCATCCAGGGAAAAATTCATAAATATTCCTAGTATTTCCTACAAGGTGGAAAAATCAGTTTACCTTTTCATAATAGTATTACTGGATAACGCTGCATAAAATTCACAAACCAGAAAAAAGTATCGATACATCTATTTGACATAACTTTTTCTCAATAATTTAATAAAAGTTTCATCGTGTTGATTTTCGATTGGCAATTCCAAGTGCCATGTGATTGTCATATAATAGTAGTTTATTGTTCAATGACTTCTTTAATTCCTATGCAATTATTTCATTGGTTCAAATCAAAAATAGTGTTAAAAACCGGGATGGTCAATTAAATGTGGTGACTGTACGTGCATGTGTGCTTTAAAATTCGTTGCAATTATTTCATTAAATTATGACCAACATAAATTCTAGTGAGTGGCCCTTTTAAGCATTTCAGCATTCGCAAGTCTGGCGAAAAAAAAACAGAGTTAAGTATACAAAACGGGCGGTGCTTTTCAATAAATACTTGCGAAATAATTTCAGGTTATGTCATAGTGTAAGCCAAAGTAGGCCGTATGTTAGAATTATTTCGCAATTATTTACTGAGATGCTAATAGGCCCTATTTACAAATGGTTTAGGCTTGCCCCCTCCTCTAGTCCAAAAATAACCTCAAATAATGTATTTAAATTTTTTGGACTTGGAACGTCTTTCAAAGGACGTACCAAACGAAAATTAAAATACAGGCTTTCAGGCCATTTTCGACTACCCACCCCCCCCCTCCAAGTTTCTGACTCCTGTGCTAACGGTCAAGAAGGGGGCTGTATTGTCAATGGAGCTCTGCACTTGACCAACGGTTGTAATTTGTGACTGCCTGATTCTTGAAGTAATAACTTTATTAAATCAACTTGACGTAAGAAAGTTATCACTTCAAGAATGGTGCAGTTAAAAGCTATAATTCTAGATCTCTGGATACTCACTGATGAACTTGAGAATTCAAAACATACTGCTAAAAACGACGGCCAAAAAAAAAATAACGGGATTTTTTTGGGTACCAAAACCCGCCAGAAGTCTCCATTTATAACTCATTTAATTTTTTTTGGGGGGGGGGGGGGGCACCCCGCCCCTATCATCGATCGTCACTCGCATCCAATCCAATCAACGCTCGTGCTTGCCTTTGGTCTGTATCAGCATCCGGACACTTTTGAAAGGAGATCCGTGGCAGAATTAACCCTGGGGTCCAAATTTCCCCGGCACTGGTATTAATAAGTGTTTCTATTCATAATGTACGCGCAAAATTAGTAGGCACGCATAAATATCGGCCTGACAGAAGCGGGGATATTTATAGTTAATGTTTTGTAAAACAATAAATATGTTTTAAAATAACATCGCAAGTTTTTTTAATGGCCTCAGTCAAGAAACAACAAAGGGAACGTTTTGACCAACTGTTGGGGACGTTTTGACCAACTGTTGGGGATGTTTTGACTAATTTTTGGGGACGTTTTGACCAACAATTTGGGGACGTTTTGACCAAAACATTTGGGGACGTTTTGGTTTGGGGACGTTTTGACTAGGATTCATGATCACGATCAAAATGGGATGAGACGTTCTCATCTAGACATTATTTGGAGTCATCCTACCAAGTTACAATGAAATCCCTTCATAAATATGACCTGTAGATTGTGCTAAAGGTTTTTCGGCTTCGGGCCCCTGTAGCCATCACAGTTGCCCAATCACGTCTAAAAGGGGACTTTCTCATCTAGACATTATATGAAGTCAACCCACCAAGTTACAATGAAATTCCTCAATAAATATGTAGACTGTGCTAAAGGTTTTCGGTTTTGGGATCGGGCAGTCGTCACGGTTGGCAGATCACGCCCAAATGGTGAAATTCTCATCTAGACATCATAAGGAGTCATCCTACCAAGTTACAATGAAATCCCTCCATATTAAATGTGACGTGCAGACTGTGCTAAAAGTTTTTGTTTCGGGCTTGGGCAGCCATCACGGTTGACAGATCATGCCCAAAAGGGGATGTTCTCATCTAGGCATTATACAGAGGCATACTACCAAGTTACAATGAAATCCCTTCATAAATACGACCTGTAGACTGTGCTAATGGTTTTCGTGTTTTGGGTAGCCATACTGGTTGACCAATTGCAACCAAAAGGGGACGTTCGCATCTAGACATGACCCCAAACCTGCATGTGAAATTTCGTGACGATCAGACAAGAACTGCGGGGTGTAGCCCGTGCTAAAAGAAAATGTGAAGAGACACAGGCTCACAGACTAACAGACTTCTGCACGCGTGATGGCAATAGCTTATCTTAACTTTGTCAAGTTAAGATAAAAATGGTGCCCCTTGATACAATCTTGGAGGAACAACCTTTGTTACACATTTATAGAGGGTACTTAAATTTCTGATTCTTCAGCTACAAGGCCAATTCCAGCTGTTATAGGGGAGCTCAAACTTGATTCCCCCCCCCCCCCCCCCACCACCACCACCACCTTAGAGATGTTGTACACTAAATATGAAAGCATTCTGACTGGCTGATCTGAAGGTGATGATTTTATAATTATCCCCCATATTACATTAAGTTAAAAATTTGGGCTTTCATAGGAAGCCCAAATATTAACCTAGGGACTCAGTTTGAACAATCTTAAATAGGAAGCCGAAATATTAACCTAAGAACATGCTTTGAACAATCTTGAATCTTGAATATAAACAGGAAGCCGAAATATTAACCTAGGGACTTGAATATAACCTTCATAAGAATAACGAAATATTAACCTAAGAACATGCTTTGAACAATCTTGAATCTTGAATATAAACAGGAAGCCGAAATATTAACCTAGGGACTTGAATATAACCTTCATAAGAATGATGTATGCCACACATTTGAAGATTTTGACTGGTGGTTTGGAAGGTTTTTGAAGATTATTCCCCATGTTGCCCCATTTTAAAAAATTGAGATCCCGTATTGAGACCAAATATGAAGAGGTTCATTTTAATGAACTTGTATCTGCCCCCCCCCCCCCCCCCCCCACCCCCCACCCTGTGTACTTGTCAGATTTTTTTTATTTTCTTGTACAATAACCATAACCAACAACATACTGTGTTCATTAATTTGGAAATAAATCGAAAGGGAGATTCCAGTTATCAACATATACTTGCAACCATTCCATTCTGTTGGTCCTAAGGAAGCGTCACACCAAATAAGAATTCTAGGTGGCATATAGTTTTGGAGATATGGGTGCTTTAAATTTTCTCAGTTTTTAGCGCCTGCAATTCCCATTGGCTGATGGAAAAATTTTCGGGGACATAAATTAAGAACTTATGACCCAATAAGCCCTCATTTCAAATTTGGTTCAAATCAGCCTCTCTGTTTGGAAAATAGAAATTTTGGGCAGGGAAGATGCCAAGATGCAAACACCATATTCACAGATGACGGATGGTGAATGATCACAATAGCTCACCCAGACATTCAGTCAGGTGAGCTAATGAGGTCCCGTGGGGCCTGAAGCGCTCACCTTGAACAGAACCATAGGATCCATTATCAGTCCTTGAGCACCTCAGTAGTGACTAAAATAGTCCAAGCATCATGCCTTCTCTTCAGTTAATCATAATGTACATGTACAAAGTGGAGCTCCTTGATATACAGCCTGGAGCTCTGAATTGTGAATTAGAGGTGTTGTATACCAAATATGAAAGGATTCTGACTGGTGTATCTGAAAAAGAAGATTTTTAAAGAAATTTTCTCATATTGCACTAAATTAAAATTCTGGGGGGGGGGGGGGGGGGGGGAGTATATGGGGGTGGGGGGGGGGGGCAGAGATGTTACATACCAAATATCAAAGCATTCTGACTGCTGGGTCTGAAGAAGATTTTAAAAGATTATTCCCCATAGTGCCCTAAATTAAAATTTGGGTTCCTGTATTGAGCCCAAATATGAACCGAGGGGGTTTCATTTTAACAAACTTATATCTGACCTCCCCTATAGATGCTGTAAACCAAAATGTCAAAAGATTCTGATCACTGGTTCTGACGAAAAAAATTAAATTTTGGCAAATATGCTGACTCCGCATTTTTGACACCCTCTACAGAACATTCTGTGACAACCGATGGCAATTTTCATACCATTCAGTTCTATGGGTCCTAAGGATGCTCCATAACAAATAAAAGTTCTCTGTTCTGTGGTATTTGGTAAATATTTCTATTTTTAGCTCTTGGGGTTCCCAAGGGGACACAAGTAATTTTTAGCTCAACTTTGACGAAGTCAAATTTGAGCTATTGTCATGGCCCGTCGTCCGTCTGTCCGTCTGTCTGTCCGTCTGTCCGTACGTCAACAATTGGCTATGGCTCGGGCTAGAGGTCGTATTTATGAACCGATCTTTACGAAACTTCTTGTGTACCTTTGTTATGACCCTGGGACGGGAACGAGTGTTTTTAGGTGTGGTCCGAAATTCAAGATGGCTGCCAGCAGCCATTTTGTACCGATGATGCAAAAATCAGTTTTTTGTACAGAACTTCTGTATGAAAGTTCTGATTTGAATAAAGTTTTGTATAAATGTTTAGTACCATGGGATACATCACATATAATACGGGTTTTTTTCTCGTGTGTAAATTATGCAAATTAGACTGACTTTGATTTATTTAGTGTTACTTTCAGAGCTGTAAGTGCCAAGCTGCTATGGCTCGGGCTAGAGGCCGTATTTATGAACCAATCTTTACGAAACTTCTTGGGTACCTTTGTTATGACCGTGGGATGAGAACGAGTGTTTTTGGGTGCAGTCCGAAATTCAAGATGGCTGCCAGCAGCCATTTTGTACCGACAATACAGAAATTTTTTTTTTGTACAGAACTTCCATATGAAAGCTCTGATTTGAATAATTTTTCATATGAATGTTTAGTACCATGGGATACATCACATATAATACGGGTTTTGTTCTCGTGCGTAAATTATGCAAATTAGACAAACTTTGATGTTTTTTGGTGTCACTTTCAGCACTGTAAGTGCAAATGCCAATACGGCTCGGGCTAGAGGCTGTATTTATGAACCGATCTTTACGAAACTCCTTGGGTACCTTTGTTATCACCGTGGGACGAGAACGAGTGTTTTGGGGTCCGGTCCGAAATTCAAGATGGCCGCTGGCAGCCATTTTGTACAAAATTAGGTGCAATCAGATTTTTGCACAGAACTTCCATATGAAAGCGCTGATTTGAATAATTTTTTGTGTGAATGTTTAGTACCATGGGATATATCACATATAATATGGGTTTTTTTCTCATGCAGAAATTATGCAAATTAGATGAACTTTGATTTTTTCAGTGCTACTTACACACAGTAAGTACACATGTCAATACGGCTCGGGCTAGAGTCTGTATTTATGAACCGATCTTCACGAAACGTCTTGGGTACCTTTGTTATCACCTTGGGACGAGAACGAGTGTTTCTGGATGCGGTCCAAAATTCAAGATGGCTGCCAGTGGCCATTTTGTACCGAAATTAGGTCTAATCAGTTTTTTGTACACAATTTCTATACGGCTCAGACTAGAGGCCGTATTTATGAACCGATCTTTACGAAACTTCTTGGGTACCTTTGTTATCACCGTGGGATGAGAGCGAGTGTTTTTGGGTGTGGTCCAAAATTCAAGATGGCCACCAGCAGCCATTTTGTACCAAAATTAGTGCAATCAGTCTTTTGTACAGAACTTCTGTATGAAAGTTCTGATTTGAATAAATTTTTGTATGAATGTTTAGTAACATGGAATACATCACATATAGTACAGGTTTTTTTCTCGTGCAGAAATTATGCAAATTAGATGAACTTTGATTTCTTCAGTGCTACTTATACACTGTAAGTGCACATGTCAATATGGCTCGGGTTAGAGGCTGTATTTATGAACCGATCTTCACAAAACTTCTTGGGTACCTTTGTTATCACCTTGGGACGAGAACGAGTGTTTCTGGGTGCGGTCCAAAATTCAAGATGGCTGCCAGTGGCCATTTTGTACCGAAATTAGGTCCAATAAGTTTTTTGTCACAACTTCTGCACAGCTCACATTTGTGAACTGATCTTCACGAAACTTCTTGGGTACCTTTGTTTTCACCTTGGGACAGGAATGAGAGTGTTTTGGGGTGTGTTTGTTATCACTGTGCTATGAGAACAAATATTTTGGGGTTCAGTCAGACCCACTCTGGGACTCAAAGATTTCTTTTCTAGTTTAGCATCTGACTGTCACCCACCTTTACAATACTTTACCTATGCATTTGTTACAGGCAACGGTCAGTATTTATGTACAGACTGTTACAATACTTTATATGTACCTTTGTTATCAGGTCATTACCTAGATGTTTGTCATTGCTGTGTCACATACATGTACATGTCTTTGTCTTGACAAGTTGAGCTACAGTGTCATTGACACTTTCATTTCAGTGCTACTTACACACAGTACACATGTCAATACGGCTCGGGCTAGAGGCTGTATTTATCAACCGATCTTTACGAAACTTCTTGGGTTCCTCTGTTATCACCTTGGGACGAGAACAAGTGTTTCTGAGTGCGGTCCAAAATTCAAGATGGCTGCCAGTGGCCATTTTGCCCTGAAATTAGGTCTAATCAGTTTTTTGTACACACCTTCTATACAGCTCAGGCTAGAGGCCATATTTATGAACCGATCTTTACGAAACTTCTTGGGTACCTTTGTTATCACCGTGGGATGAGAACGAGTGTTTTGGGGTGTGGTCCGAAATTCAAGATGGCTACCAGCAGCCTTTTTGTACCAAAATTAGTGCAATCAGTCTTTTGCACAGAACTTCTGTATGAAAGTTCTGATTTGAATAAATTTTTGTATGAATGTTTAGTAAAATGGAATACATCACATACAGTACGGGTTTTTTTCTTTTGCAGAAATTATGCAAATTAGATGAATTTTGATTTATGTAGTGTTACTTATACACTGTAAGTGTACATGTCAATATGGCTCGGGCTAGAGGCTGTATTTATCAACCGATCTTCACGAAGCTTCATGGGTACCTTTGTTATCACCTTGGGACGAGAACGAGTGTTTCTGAGTGTGGTCCAAAATTCAAGATGGCTGCCAGTGGCCATTTTGTACCGAATTTAGGTCCATTCACTTTTTTTGTCACAACTTCTATACAGCTCGTATTTATGAACTGATCTTCACAAAACTTCTTGGGTACCTTTGTTTTCACCTTGGGACAGGAATGAGTGTGTTTTGGGGTGCCTTTGTTATCACTGTGCTACGAGAACAAATATTTTGGGGTTCAGTCATACTCAATCTGGGACTCCAAGATTTCTTTTCTAGTTTAGAATCTGACTGTCACCCACCTGTACAATACTTTACCTATACATTTGTTACAGGCTACGGTCAGTATTTATGTGCAGACCGTTACAATACTTTATATGTACCTTTGTTATCAGGTTATTACCTAGATGTTTGTCATTGCTGTGTCACATACTATACATGTACATGTCTTGACAAGTTGAGCTACAGTGTCATTGACACTTTCATTTTTTATGAATCAAGTACTTATGACCCAATAATATCACAAACCAAATGTGGTCCAAATCGGACCACCAATTCAAAAAATAAAAATATTGGGCAGGGCCAAAAATCTTTCCCCTCCCATTGCAAAGGCAAATATTGCTCTACGAACTTCCTTTAAACAAAAACTTGCATTCTCACCTCAAAAGGAAGCTCCATACCAAATATCAAGTCATTGTACCTGCTGATTCATGAGAAAAAGATTTTAAAAAATTTTGGAGCATTTTTTCCCAACCCCTCCCCATGGGGCTGGGCACATTGAGTTGAACAAAAATGAAATGCTCCCTCTGCACCATCACTAACACAAACTTTCACTTGAATTGGTCCAGTGGTTTTGGACGAGAAGCCCAAAACATGGTTTTGACAGACGATGGATGGAGAGCGATTAGATTAGCTCAGCTGGTGAGCTAACGAAAGGTCTTGAAGAGTTAAAAAAGAATTAAATTTTTATTTGAATGAGGATCGAGATTGGGAAATATTTCCTTTGAATTGGGAAAAATAATGACAAATTCCCATTGGGAAAGGGTCCCATACTCAGACCCTGCAGCCAGCCAAAACGAACCCTGACATATTTCGACCAAAGTTATCAAGTTACAGTAAAATCATTCCAAAACAAGTCATCCTACCAAGTTACAATGAAATCCCTTCATAAATATGACTTGAAGATTTTCCTAAAGCAATCTAGGTATGTGCCTGTCTGGAGTCATGGCTGACCGATCGTGATCAAAATAGGACAGTCTCATCTAGATATCATCCCGAGTTATCCTACCAAGTTACGGTGAAATCCCTTCATAAAAACAACCTGTAGCAGTGCTAAAAGAATCTAGGTAATGTGATCAAGCAATGGTAATGGCTGACCAATTGTGGCCAAAATTGGAAAGTCGCATCTAAACATCATACCAAGTTATCTTTCCAAGTTACAGAGAAATCACTCCATAAATATGAACTGAAGACTGTGTTAAACAAATCTAGGAAATATGCCTGTGTGTCCGTCACAGTTGACCAATCAAGGCCAAAACAGGATGTTCTTATCTTGACATTACAATGTATACTGAGTGTCATATTTTGGTCAGGTTCAGTCAACAGTGGCGGTGGCAGGAGCATGTTACATAGATTCCTTTAGCACTGTTTACAGCTTTTATTTATGAAGGGATTTCATTGTAAATTGACATTATACAGAATCGTCCTATCAGAATACAATGAAATCCCTTCATAAATATGACCAGTAGACTGTTCTAAAGGTTTTTGGGTTTTGGACCCTTGCAGCCAAACTTGCATATGAAATTTTGTGATGGTCGGACAAGAACTACACAGTGTAGCCTGTGCTAAAGAAAATGTGAACAGACTTTTTGGTTCTACTGATCGAAAGATAAAACATTTTGGGGCGATAATGCCTCATGAATTTAGTCAAAACATCAATTTAGTCAAAACACCACATTAATTTGGTCAATTTGGTCAAAACATCACAGAATGATTGAGAAAGAATACTCTTGTTATCCCCGCTTTCGTCAGGGATATTGTCGTTATCTCCGTCCGTCCGTACGTCCGTCCATCCGTCCGTCCATCCATCCATCCGTACGTCCGTCCGGTGTTACATTCACTTGCATTAATGTTTAAACTATGCTAATGTGTTCAGGTATCACCAGTACATGTGCATGAAGGTTTCGGGATTTTGATTTGGTTCCAAGTGGTTCCAGTGGAACCACTTTTATCCTTAGAAAATCTTTGTCCGCTCGAAGGCTCTTAGGGTATTGAATTCGAAACCTTTAAACCATGTTAACATGTTCAGATAGCATCTGTAGATGTGCATGAAGGTTTCGGAATTTTGATTTGGGTCCAAGTGGTTCCAGTGGAACCACTTTTATCCTTAGAAAATCTTTGTCCGCTCGAAGGCTCTTAGGGTATTGAATTCGAAACTTTTAAACCATGTTAACATGTTCAGATAGCATCTGTAGATGTGCATGAAGGTTTCGGAATTTTGATTTGGGTCCAAGTGGTTCTAGTGGAACCACTTTTACCCTCAGAAAATCTTTGTCCGCTCAAAGGCTCTTAGGGTATTGAATTCGAAACATTTAAACCATGTTAACATGTTCAGATAGCATCTGTAGATGTGCATGAAGGTTTCGGAATTTTGATTTTGTTCCAGGTGGTTCCAGTGGAACCACTTTTATCCTTAGAAAATCTTTGTCCGCTCAAAGGTTCTTAGGGTATTGAATTCGAAACGTTTAAACCATGTTAACATGTTCAGATAGCATCTGTAGATGTGCATGAAGGTTTCGGAATTTTGATTTGGGTCCAAGTGGTTCCAGTGGAACCACTTTTATCCTTACAAAATCTTTGTCCGCTCAAGGGCTCTTAGGGTATTGAATTCGAAATGTTTAAACCATGTTAACATGTTCAGATAGCATCTGTAGATGTGCATGAAGGTTTTGGAATTTTCATTTGGGTCCAAGTGGTTCCAGTGGAACCACTTTTACCCTCAGAAAATCTTTGTCCGCTCAAAGGCTCTTAGGGTATTGAATTTGAAACGTTTAAACCATGTTAACATGTTCAGATAGCATCTGTAGATGTGCATGAAGGTTTCGGAATTTTTATTTGGTTCCAGGTGGTTCCAGTGGAACCACTTTTATCCTTAGAAAATCTTTGTCCACACAAAGGCTCGTAGGGTATTGAATTTGAAACGTTTAAACCATGTTAACATGTTCTGATAGCATCTGTAGATGTGCATGAAGGTTTTGGAATTTTGATTTGGGTCCAAGTGGTTCCAGTGGAACCACTTTTATCCTTAGAAAATCTTTGTCCGCTCAAAGGCTCTTAGGGTATTGAATTCGAAACGTTTAAACCATGTTAACATGTTCAGAGAGCATCTGTAGATGTGCATGAAGGTTTCGGAATTTTGATTTGGTTCCAGTGGAACCACTTTTATCCTTAGAAAATCTTTGTCCGCTCAAAGGTTCTTAGGGTATTGAATTTGAAACGTTTAAACCATGTTAACATGTTCAGGTAGCATCTGTAGATGTGCATGAAGGTTTCAGAATTTTGATTTGGGTCCAAGTGGTTCCAGTGGAACCACTTTTATCCTTAGAAAATCTTTGTCCGCTCAAAGGCTCTTAGGGTATTAAATTTGAAATGTTTAAACCATGTTAACATGTTCAGATAGCATCTGTAGATGTGCATGAGGGTTTCACAATTTTGATTTGGGTCCAAGCGGTTCCAGTGGAAACACTTTTATCCTTAGAAAGTCTTTGTCCGCTCAAAGGCTCTTAGGGTATTGAATTCGAAACGTTTAAACCATGTTAACATGTTCAGATAGCATCTGTAGATGTGCATGAAGGTTTTGGAATTTTGATTTGGGTCCAAGTGGTTTTTCAATCATGTGACAATGATGTGATCAGAACACTACCCTTTATACATCATGTTGGGTGAAGTATCTTGTTTGAAATATTGAAGTAGTTTCACATGTGAGTCTTCAGAAGGAAATTAAATACTGTTTTATCATTTTAAATCACACACATGTGTGAAGCCTTTTTATCCAAGTCTGTATCCTGCACTAACCAAAAAGGAAAGTGCAAATGCGGGGATATACTATAGTGTGCTTCGCACACAAATGGCACCATCTAGTTTTCATGTTTGCTGCATCTGAAACCAATTAATATTGAAATGGTAAATTGACTGAATGGATACCTAAAGGGGTAGCCTTCCACCCCCCCACCCCCCCCCCCCCCTCCACCCACCTTTCCCCAGCAGCAAGAAATTTTACCGGCAGATTTTAGGGCATTCTGAGAATATTTCCAAACAGTTTAAATGGATGTGCAGACAAAATGCCAATGGACAAAATACCCATCGACAAAAACCCATGGACAAAATGTCCATCAGACAAAATGCCCATCCAGAAAATAAATGAGTGTTGGTGACACTGCAGCTCAACTTGACAAACTTGAACTTAGTAAGTTATAAGTGTAGAAATCTATAGTGTGGAAAGTGATGAGGCAAAAAAGGCATTCTACATAACTCTGTGTCTTTTAATAATCGGGGTTATTATTCTAGAAAAAAAAATTTCTTTTAATGAAATTTGATTCATTTTCACATTGCAATTTGATATTTGATTCAATTGGCAATTTGCAGGTCCCTACCATCATGGTTGACCGATGACAACCAAAAGGGATCGTTATCTTCTAGACATGATCTCGAACCTGCATACATGTGTATAAAATTTTGTGACAATCGACCAAGAACTACTGGGTATTGCCTGTGTTAAAGAAAATGTGAACAGACTAACAGAATGGCAGACTGACATACTTCCGCATACATGATGGTACTAGCTTATCTTGACTTTGTTAAGTTAAGCTGAAAACTTGCGTTGTTTGATAAGAGTTCTTCTGTGGGTGTCGGAAGTTGGAATTTTCATGGAAATATAATATAACATTCTGAAAAAGCCTCTGCTACATATACAACAATGCTTCAAATTTCCAACTGCTGGAATTTCTGTCAGAATAACTTCCAACTATCTTGATTTTTTAACAAATATTGGGATTGAGACACACCCCCCCCCCCCCCTCCTCAATAGCACCGTTAGACCCTGATTCCTACTAAATGTATATGCAGACTGGCGCAAAGGTAAGATACCATATTTTTATCTTTAAAACATAACTTTTCTATTGGGAGACTACATTTTATTAGCTCACCTACATCTGTAAGATGTGGTGAGCTATTGTCATAACCTCGGGCGTCAGTGTCGGCATCGGCGTCTGGCGTGTCCAATATTATAAGATTTAATGTTAAGGTTAATTTCTCAAACATAAGTGGGCTCAGGCCTTTGATATTGCATATGTAGGTTGTAGGGGACTATCAGAACAGTATTTAACCCTGATACTACGACTTTTTTCCAAATTTCACCTAAAATTTTCTGCCAAAAGTTGTAAGAATTTGCGTTTAGGTGTTGTAAGAATTTGCGTTAAAGTCAGCTTTTGTGCAGATTGTGCTGCTTTAACTTCTCATTACTGATGATTTTCATATTTCAATAACAACTGTAGGTATTAACCCGACTGTATGCAGAAATTTAACGGAAATTTTCTTTTTTTTCAGTCAAAATTTTCATGTTTTTCTCGGACTTAGTAAATTTTAAGTTGTAAAACTTTGTAAACTTTGTGTTTAGGTGAGTTGTGTTTCTATGTGTCTTTCCAGGCGATTAATATTCTACACTTGGGTTACTGAACTCCATTGCAGTAATATTTAACCCTCATTACATGCATATTTGAGGAATTTGAGGCTGATTTTCTGCCAAAACTTGTAAGAATTAGCGTTTTGGTGTTGTAAGAATTTGCGTTAAAGTCAGCTTTTGTGCAGATTGTGGTGCTTTAACTTCTCATTACTGTTGATTTTCATATTTCAATAACAACTGTAGGTATTAACCCTACTGTATGCAGAAATTTAACGGAAATTTTCTTTTTTTTCATTCATAATTTTCATGTTTTTCTCAGACTTAGTAAATTTAAGTTCTAAAAGTTTGTGTTAAGGTGAGGTGTTAAGGTGAGTTCTCAAAGATCAGTGGGCTTAGGCCTTTGATATTTCATATGTAGGTTGCAGGGGACTATCAGAACAGTATTTAACCCTGATACTACGACTTTTTTCCAAATTTCACCTAAAGTTTTCTATCAAAAGTTGTTGTAAGAATTTGTGTTTAGGTGTTGTAAGAATTTGCATTAAAGTCAGCTTTTGTGCAGATTGTGGTGCCTTCACCTCTCATTACTGTTTATTTTCTCATTTCAATAACAACTGTAGGTATTAACCCTACTGTATGCAGAAATTTAACTGATTTCTTTTCTTTTTTTCAGTCACAATGTTCACGTTTTTCTCTGACTTACTCAATTTTAAGTTCTAAAAGTTTGTGTTAAGGTGAGTTCTGTTTCTATGTGTCTTTCCAGGCAATTGATATTGTATGCATGGGTTACTGAACTACATTGTGGTAACGTTGCGCCCTTATTACATGCATATTTGAGGAATTTGAGCAGGGGGGGGGGGGGGAGGGGGGGGTCTTCCCCAAGGGGAGGGGGGGGGTCTTCCCCAAAATTCCGGACACAAGGCCGGGGTGGGTGGGTGGTCGGATGGGGGCCAAAACACCTTTTTTTCTGGAGTTGCAATTTTTTTCCTGGTGTTTTTTTTTTCAAATTATTTTCACATAACAAGGCTATATTGTTGTTTAGTAGTCTAATAGGCACCTGTTTGTCAGGTAGGGTTAGTGAATAAGGCCCCACTAGGCTGATTAGGGGATTTGTTCTCTTTTTTTGAAAATTAAATTAGATGCATTAAAGAATAGTGTACTCCAGTTTGACTAAAAACAATCAGTGGAAATTTATGAATTTTAATTTGGGAATGGTTAACATAATTTTCATAGCTGAATCATCACGGCACAATTTGGATTTTACAATGAGTAGCAATGTGTTTAGCAGAACATCTAAAATAATGTAAAAAATTTACGGAAAACAATCTAAATGTCCAGTTTCTCTGGGTAGAGCTCTTGTAACCTGAAACTAATGAAATTCTCACTGTGCATCTTTGATATAAAACCCCACTTACTTAATTCAAGCTCATAGTGATAGTACCAGGGTTTTCACAAAGGGTTTGTCTGGCTATCTCGTGAAAACATGAAACAAAAGTTACAGTTAATATTTGAATTGAAAACTGACCCTGACTGAGCCAGAGTATATAGATGAGTAGCTGAGCATAATACTATGCTGCAAAAGAAGATTATTTTAATCCTCTATTTGATGTTCACAAAAGTAGTCTAATTCTTACATTATATGCTGTTATATGCAGAAATCAATGCTGACATTTTTTTCGGAGACGGATCAGGATGGACAGTGAGATTTACAATAGTGTTAGGTGACAGATTTTCAGCTTTCCTACGCTATCAACTATCTTTTGAGTAATGACAATTGGCTGAAACCTCAAGCCTAGACACTTAGCCTGTAGTCAGGTCATTAAAATTAAAACTTCTTCACTAAATTTAAACTATTTCTTCAGTCTCGGAACTTAACACATGAATGATAATTATTATGAGAGCATTGAGGCCAGAACTTTCAGTTCAGCATTTGTAATTAATGCACTTCAATAATATGCCAGTATACACTATGCCATAGTATATAGGCATATTATTGAAATGCATGAATTACAAATGCTCAACTGAAAGATCTGTCATCAGGTATTAGAACCACCAGAACATAAAGATGTGAAAAAAGCAGTTATCAGATAAGGATTCAAATTAAGGCAAGGATTGACAACTGGAAGCTCAGCGCAATAATTTTTCATTACCCACTGTGGTGATACACTGAAAAAATATAGGCGGTGGGGGTGGGTGTCCAAGTGGTCAAAGGAAAAAAAAATTTTTTTTGCACGTGGGTGGGTGGGTGGTGGTCAAAAGGTGGAAAAAAATATTTTCGGCCTTGTGTCCGGAATTTTTTGGAAGACCCTCCCCTGATTTGAGGGGGATTTTTGGGACTTATATTCACTTTCTTTAAAAAAAATTTTTTTTAACTTTTTTTTTCATTTAATACTTTCTCATACTTGTTACTAGTAACATTAAGGCTTATTTTAGTTGTTGATGTGATGTATTTTTGTTGGGACTTATAGTCACTTTCTTGAACGAATGTCTTTCCACATCTCCTCTTTAACCAGTGAATGTACTTCAGTTACAATTTCAGTGATTTATGAAAGCCTTTCCTAATTCTTATTTATGATTTAATATCTGGCCTCATGATTCATATTCTTAATCATAAACATTTCTAAAAGAAAAAAATGCTTTTATATCCAATGATTCTATGTTGAATTGATATATAATAAATGCAGAAATATAGACTTTCCAAAGCCATCACATAAACCACATTAATCATTTGATGCCTAGTTAATGATTTATATTAACTAAATATTAGGCATGTTACATTGGAACGACATTATCAAGCGCGAATGTAGGTGAGCATTGGGATGTAACATCCCTCTTGTTGAGAATTACGTCTTGTGATACCTGATTTTGTCTATAGTTTTATATTCCTTCACGACTACCATTATTAATAATCATTAATAATCATGTTCATCATGAAGGACGTAAACTATTGTCAAAATCACATATCAGAAATTCTCACTAAAATCTAGTTTTCCAAAAGAAGTGTCCAACTAGTTAACTTTTGTCGATTAGTCCTGTCAACCAGTCGACTTCCCAAAATAGCCAATCCTTTCAACACTAAAACCAATGTTTGTCAACTGATGGAATGTTCATGCTTGGAGGAAGATGGAAGAGGGGAAAGGGAGAGCATTGAGGTAGAGCAATCTGTGACATACCTGACAAAATTTTTTTTATCAGAAATATTTCCCACCTGCAAAATGAGGTAGGAGAGAAATTCTAAGAAAGGATCAATCTGTCAACAGTTGAAAAAGGCGGGTGGACCTGTGGTATTATTGAACAATTAAATATATACATTCTGGAGATTTTTGTAATTGTAGGTATCTATTAAGTGGTCATCCAACCAAACTTTTTTTTGTAAACTTTCAACTGTGTCCAAAATACTGATAAAAGAATTAAACAGAGTCTTATTACATTGTATACTAATTTATATATCAAATTAATGACTAGAGAGCAAGGAAATGGAATATATTTAGTTTTTCCTTTTGGCCGATTTTCACAACAGACATGCTTCAAATGTCAAAAGTAATGAATTCCAAAAATAACAAATACATTTAGAGTGGTAATTCGATTGACAGGGTTTTAAATAAAAGATTTTGAATACCTGACTCGGAGAAGGCATATTTTACCTTTTCATCCCCAATGTGTTACAAAAACCCCAAATAAAAATGCATGAAAAATTAGGCTTTCATTTCCAATTTGGACCACATTTGGTTTGTGATATTATTGGGTCATAAGTACTTGATTCATAAAAAATGAAAGTGTCAATGACACTGTAGCTCAACTTGTCAAGACATGTACATGTATAGTATGACACAGCAATGACAAGCATCTAGGTAATGACCTGATAACCAAGGTACATATAAAGTATTGTAACGGTCTGTACATAAATACTGACCGTAGCCTGTAACAAATGTATAGGTAAAGTATTGCAAAGGTGGGTGACAGTCAGATGCTAAACTAGAAAAGAAATCTTTGAGTCCCAGAGTTGATCTGACTGAACCCCAAAATATTTGTTCTCATAGCACAGTGATAACAAAGGCACCCCAAAACACACTCAAGGTGAAAAGGTGAAAACAAAGGTGAAATGGTTCTAGAGAAGACTTTTGAAGAAATTCCCTCATATTGCACTAAGTTAAAATTTGGGTTCACATAGGAAGCCTAAATCTAACAAATTAGAATGTGACAACCCCCCCCCCCCACCCCCCACCCCCACCCCCCACCCCCGAAATGTTGTATATCAAATACAAAAGTATTCTGACTAGTGGATTTGAAGAAAAAGATTTTTGAAGAAATTTCCTCATCTTGCATTAAAAAAGTTAAAATTTTGGCTATCATAGGGAGCCCAAATATTAACCCAGGCAGTGGATTTGAACAAACTTAAATTTCACCTCCCTATAGATGTGTATACCACAAAATTAAAAACATATTCTGACTGATGGATCTGAAGAAGTTCTAAGGTTTTTAAAGATTGTTCCCCATATTGCCCTAAGTTGATAATTTGGGTTCCTGTAATGAGCGAAAATATAAACTGGGTGGTGGGGGGGGGGGGGGGGGGGGGGGGCATTTTAACCCACTTGTATCTGAGCCTCACCCCCACACAAACTCTATGGATGTTGTATACTAAATATAAAACTAGAGGTACTGTGAGCAAGCTCACAAAGTGATACCCCCCCCCCCCCCCCACGCCTGAAATGTATGAGTTAGATTATCTCCCCTTGGAAATGTCAGAACGGAATTATATTGCTTCATGCACATCTGCATATGGAGTTCTTCCATTGTGTAAAGTTTCATGAAAATTCTTCAAACAGTTTAGGAGGAGTTGCGCTTACAAGGATGGACAGATGGACGGACAGATGGACACAGGGTGATTCCTATATACCCCCATACCCCCCCCACCCCCCACCCCCCCACCCCCCCCCACCCCCCCACCAAACTTTGTTTGCGGGGGGTATAATGATTCTGATCAGTGGATGTGGAGAAAATTTTTTTTTAATTTTTACAAATATGCTGACTCAGCATTTTTTTAGGCCTTTTATACAATGCCCCGACACAACCAATCGCAATTTTCTTCACCATCCAAAAATAACAGTTCTCTGTTTTGTGTGGTTTGGGAAATATGGGCATTTGTAAATATTTCTATTTTTAGCTCCTGAGGGACACAGAAAAATGTGCTTTTTGCATGAAGTACTTATGACTCAATAATTAGTACCATATATCAAATTTGGTTCAAATCGGAACATTTATTCAGAAAACAGAAATTTTGAGTGAGGACAAACATTTTGCCCCTCTCATTACACACGCAAATATTGTTCCACAAACTTAGTTTGAAGAAACTTGATTCTACACCTCAAAAGGAAGCTCCATACCAAATTTTGATTTTTTAGCTCATCTTGACGAAGTCAAGCTGAGCTAATCTCATCGCTTCCCGTCCGTCGTCCGGCGTCTGTCGTCCGTCGTCCATCGTCCGTCAACACCATGTTTTGGTCTTCTCCTCCAAAGCCACTGGGCCAATTCAAGTGAAAGTTTGTGTGAGTGTATGGTCCCAAAGGGGCATTTCATTTTTGTTCAACTCAGCATGCCCAGCCCCATAGGGAGGGAGTGGGGGGAAAATGCACCCAAATATTTTAAAAAATCTTCTTCTCAAGAACCAGTGTGAACAATGACTTGATATTTGCTATGGAGCTTCCATATGAGGTGTAGAATCAAGTTTGTTCAAACGAAGTTCGTGTGAAGTAATATTTGGCTTTGTAATAGGAGGGGTAAGATTTTTGGCCCCCGCCCAAAATTTCTATTTTCTGAACCGATGGTCCGGTATGAACCAAATTTGGTTTGTGGTATTATTGGGTTATAAGTACATGACCCATGCAAAAAATAAAATTTCCCGCATCCCCATGGGGAAACCCTGGGAGCTAAAAATAGAAATATTTTCAAACGCCCATATTTCCCAAACCACCCACGGAACAGAGAGATTTTATTTGGTATGAAGTATCCTTATGACCAGTAGAATTGAATGGTAAAAAAAAAATTGCCATCGGTTATGTTAGGGGTGTTTCTGTAATGGGCATCGAAAAAATGCTGAGGTCAGCATATTTGCAAAAATTTTAAAAAATCTTTTCTCCAGAACCAATCATCAGAATCTTTGGATATTTGGTATACAGCATTCATAGGGGGGGTCAGATAAAAGTTTGTTGAAAATAAAGCTCATTGGTTCATATTTGGGCTCTCTACAGGAGCCCAAAGTTTTAACCTAGGGTAATATGGGGAATATTCTTTAAAAATCTTCTTCTTCAGAACCACCAGTCAGAATCTTTTAATATTTGGTATACATCATTGTTATGAGGGTCAGATTTCTAGATTGTTCAAACCAAGTCCCTAGGTTAATATTTGGGCTTCCTACGGAAGCCCAAATTTTATCTTTGTTCAATATGGAGGGTAATTTAAAAAAATCTTCTTCTTCAGATCCATCATGTCCAGAATGCTTTGATATTTGGTATGCAACATCTCTATGGGGGGTCAGATTCAAGTTTGTTCAAATCAGATCCCTAGGTATATATATTTGGGCTCACTATGGTAGCCCAACTTTTTTACTTAGTGCAAATATGAGAATATTTTCTTTAAAAATCTTCTTCTTCTTCAGATCCACCAGTCGGAATACTTTTATATTTGGTATACAACATCTCTAGGGGGGTCAGATTCCAGGTTGTTTCAATTCGAGTGCCTAGGTTAATGTTTGGGCTCCATATGGGAACATGAAATTTAACTTAGTACAATATGAGGGAATTTCTTCAAAAATCTTCTTCAGATTCACTTGTCAGAATGCTTTCACATTTGGTATACAACATCTCTAGGGGGGTCAGATTCAAGTTTGTTCAAATCGGATCCATAGGTCAATATTTAGGGCTTGCTATGGTAGCCCCAAATTTGAACTTAGTGCAATTCGAAGAAATTTCTTTACAATTTCTCTTCTTCAGATCCAACAGTCAGAATGCTTTCATATTCGGTACACAACATCTAGGGAAGTCAGATTTAACTATGTTCAAATCAAGAGCCTGGGTTTAATATTTGGGCTCTCTATGGGAGCCGGAATTGGCCATTTTGCTGAAGAATTAAAAAATTTTGTATTCAGTACCTTCTAGAGGTACTAAGATTAATCCACATAGGTTGTATCAAGGGGCTTCATAGGGGAGCTCTACATTTTACTTATGATCAACTGAAGAAAAGGCATGATGCCAGATTATTTTTGTCACTCCTGAGGGACTCAAGGGATTGACAGTGTAGCCTATGGAGATGGCTTGCTTAATGTAGACTCATTCTTGGGACTCTGTTTAAATTGTGTTCTGTACAAGATGAGCGCTTCAGGCCCCGTGGGGCCTCTTGTTTAAGAATTGTGGTGGATTTTCCCTCACCCAATCCCTTCTAGTATGAGGCTCTTTCAGTCAGGTGAGCTTAAAAAGGAGAACAACACTTAGCTTTCTTATCAACCTACCTCAATTGTTTTACAACAGGCTTGCACTGCAGTGGAAGAAACCTAACTCGGATAAAATACACTCTATTTTAATCTTTCCCAAGATTTGGGGAAATGAAAAGTGGTGTAAAAACACCACGAAAAAATAAACCAAAACTGGGCCCGAGCGCCATCGGCGCACACCCAGTATGGGATGCTCTTCCATAGTACAAATCCCTGACTTCCGTCACAGTGCGCAATGCAATCAATTTGTCATTCTTTTTCTATCCGAGGCACGAGCAGGATGTGTTTCCGCCATATGCATTATGAAACAGTGATAATTCAACTCGTGGATATTGGTTTTCCTGTGACTAGAATTATGGATCTGAAGATCGTATAATAACAGGACTGTGTTTTATATATTCTTGTTTATATTTTCAACCACATTCTCATTGGTTTATTAATTACTATTCCGTTTTCGCGAATGTCTTGCGACATCGTTGTCATCGCGATTCGACAATGAATTTTTTCGGTTGATAAAAATTTTTATTGGAGTCGGTGTCGGGCCGTCTGGGTTCTGCCACCTTCTCTCGTAGTTGAGGGTGTTCTTCTACTTTTCTGTTTCTGTTGAGTTCACCTTTTTTCTTCTACTGCTCTCACCTCTGTTTTTTTCCAGTTCGGTTCCTTTAGGGCAATTCCTTTTGCCCTCACCATTGGTGCATTCTCGTGTCCGTTTCATCTGCACACGCGGGTGGTGTGGAATGCAGTCGTTTCAGGGAGCCTTCCGACTCGACCACGTCTGATGTGAGTTTACCCCCTCCGTGGGGGATGTGCAGCTCCTCCTGCACCCGGGGGGGGGGGGGGGGGGGGGGCACTGTCGTTTCGGGGCCTCCCCGACTCGACCACGTCTGGTGTGAGTGTGACCCCCTCCGTGGGGGATGTGCAGCTCCTCCCACTCCTGCGGGGGGTGGGGACCACTTTCGTTTCGGGGCTTCCCGATTCGACCATGTCTGGTGAGAGTTATTCCCCTTCCAGTGGGGAATGTGCAGTGTTTTACCGTGGTGGATATTGCGGGGAGCTGTTGGTTTTCTGGTGTAGAGATGCCTGGTTCCGGGACTATGCGCCCTCTCCAGTCGACATCTGAGGCTGTCACTAGGGTTGTGACTCCTCCTTTGGAGGCCGAGCTTGGTGGCTCTCTCCCCTTTTCCGCCAGCTCCCGTCGTATCTGCTGCTACTGCTGTTCCGTCTACAGACGTCATTTGGGCACCATTTTTAGCCGGCCTCGGCTTCTCCCTGCCAGGGTCTGCAGGGATGTCTGTAATATGGTTGTGGGGTTTCGGCCTCAGCCTTCCCAGCCTTCCACTCGGCGAAGTCAAATGGTGGCTGCCGACTGAACCCCATTCTGTGTCCTCTCAGCCATTGAGCACAGTAGTTTTATACCTGCAGTGGTCTGCTGCGGTGTCTGATTGTGTAGACGTGGGGGTATCGGCCTCAGCCTTCCTCTGACTTCAACTCGGCGAAGTTGGAAGTGGCTGCCGGCCAGACCCTCTCCTGTGGTCTCTGCGCCGTCGAGCACCACAGTTGTCATTGGATTCGGTTGTTCTTAGTGGACACTGTGAACTCTGTGGCGTTTCCCGTCCCTCATTCTGGCCACACGACCAGTTTTGGGGGTCCAACGTCTTTTGTGCAGCCTGGACCTTTCTGCCCTGCAGAGGTCAGCGGTGACTCTCATGAGTTTCCTGCTATGTTGATCCTCGGAGTGTGTCACACCCCTATACACGTCTGGGCTTCAGATGTTTTTCGGCTGCCGCCCGTCGTCCCATGTCGGGTCTTTTGGAGGATCGTGACCCTTCGCTGGTTCAGAGGGTCAGCGGTGAAGCCACTTTGCCTGGTTCGTTCCCCTGTCGAACGGCCAGTGCGGGCAGTGAGCTTAGGTAGGCCCTCTCCTTACTCACTCAGGTTCTATCAACGAACTCTTCCTGTTGCTTCCAGCGAGGCAGCGAGTGGTTTCCAGGCGCCTCCTGTGGCGCCCTCTCCCGGGTATTAGAAACAGGCAGCTTTCTGATCCCCTGGTGTTCCGACACCATGGGAGGCGTCGGCTGGTTTGCCCACGATGGGCTATGTGTCTTACGACTCAGGGGAAGAGTCAGACATGCTTGATGTCGAGAGCCAGCAGTCTTCGGACTTGGGGGCAGCTCTTGATTTCGTGTTTGGGTTCCTTCCGGATCTCACACCATCTAACCAGTCGACAGTGTCAGCCTGGCCGCGATCATCGGTCACGCCGCCAACAGTCTATGGAGCAACCTGCTTCTGGGCGTCTTCGACCGTGCCCTTCGGTACAGTTGGTTGAAGCATTTTCAGCCTTGGACTCCAAGCTAAGTTCCAAGGCTATGAAGGCTCCGTTCTTCACCAGGGGTTGATACCTTTTTGCCTCCGGCGCGTTATCGTTCCTACGATTCCGCCAATCCGTCGGTCTACCAGACTTTGACGGTTTTGGATCAGGACTCCAATTCCCTCGGGCTTTCCAAGGTCCAAGTCTGCCGTCATTCCGATGACGACTCTGGAGTCCACATTGGGCTTATCGAGAGAGATGCTTGGTAGCTTTCTCTCTCCGATCACATCGTCTCAGCTTTTGCTGCTTATCTGCCTTCAGATAAGATTGACAAGGTACAGGCTCCTTTGCGTGTGCTGTCCAAGGCGCTCATGCATCTTACTCACGCGCATGCCTGTACACAGCTAATCTGGAATTAGATTCGAAGGGGACTCTGTGCGGGGACACACGCCGATCCCTTCCTGAGGAGCAGTACGCTGCTCGTCGTTCTGCTTTTTTTGTCAGGTCCGCAACTTTTCCATGATTCTGTGTTGACGGTCCGGGATTGACGTCCTACGTCATTCCAACGTATCAGCTGCTGTTTCTCCAGCTTGATCAGCCTTCTAGGGTAGGCACGGGCCGTTCCAAGCCTAACAAGTACCCTCTGCTTCCTCTGCGAAGCAAAAGGGGCTGATCCTTCTGCCATAGCTTCTACTTCTTACTCAAGGGGGTAAGGGTAAGCGTCGGCAGTCTTGAGGGAACTCCCAGGATTCTTCATTCAGTAGAGGTGTTTTCTCCTCTCGCGAGCCTCGTCCGGGTTCGCAATGAAGGTCCTCACCTCGACTCGTCCCAGGTTGGAGGAAGGATAGCAGAGTTCGCTGACCGTGGGCCACCATCACATCCGATCCTTGGATGTTAGATGTTGTTTTGGTCCGGGGCTGCGAATATCCTTCCGACGGCACTCCCACTCTGTCTGGGGTGCCTTTTTCCAACCACAGTTCCTTCAGACATTTTTACGTCTGGAACTTTTGTCCACGGAGATGGACAATCTCCTGACAAAGGGGGTGATTGAGGTCATCAAGAACATTAGGTCAGTGGGTTTCTATTTCCGCCTGTTCTTGTTGCCGAAGAAGGATGGCCGACTCCGACCGGTTCTCGATCTGAGTTTCCTGAACCAGTCTATCATTGCTCCCAAGTTCAGCATGGAGACTTTCAGGTCGGTCCTCCGTTCAATTCACCAGGGAGATTTCGCTTCCAGCTTTCGACCTGCGAGACGCTTACTTTCACGTTCCGATTCATTGGGCGTTACGGAAGTATCTCGGGTTCATTTTTCTGGGGCGAGGGTTTACCAGTTCAAGGCCATGCCTTTCGGCCTCCACCTGGTTCCTTGGTCTTTCACCAGACTGATGTCGCATGTGATAGCTTTCCATCGCTATACAGTCCAGGGTGACTACTTCAGCATATCTGGACGATATCCTCCAGGGGCATTCCAAAGCTGCCTTCCTGGAGTCGGATGTCGCCACTCTGTTGAGCTTGCTCACGTCGCTACGTTTCAGAGTCAACGAGGAGAAGTCGGACCTGGTCCCTTCTCCGTCGTTTTATCATCTGGGGATGGGCTTTCCGCACACAATTCAATTTGGTGGCGGTTCCCCAGGCCAAGGCTGTGATTCTCTCAGCTTTTGCTCTGACTCTGTCCCCAGTCCACATCCGCGACGGCTCGGAGTTTTCTCCGGCTAATCGGTCTCTGCTGTTTGGTGACGGATCTCATTCCTCTAGGTCGGCTGCATGTCAGACCTCTCAACACTTTCTGCTCAGTCGTTGGAGGCCGAATGTAGATTTTCTGGTTCTGGTGCTTTCAGTTTCCAGACTATCTTTATCCTCACCTTCTCCTCTGGGCGGATGTCCAGTGGCTTTTGCAGGGGTGTTCCGTTGGACTTCCCCCGTCCGATCGCTTTCTGTCGGCAGATGCCAGCGATCTTGGATGGGGGTGCGACGTTGGATCCTCTAGGTCTTTCCATTCACGGGGATGGAGGACCAGGATCATGCAGCTCTACACATCAACCAGATGGAGCTTCTTGCTCTTCTGCGTTTCAGGCAGTGGATCCCTCACCTATCTAATCGCCAGGTCCGTCTGTTGTCCGACCATTCGACGGTGGTTGCTTACATTCGGAACCAGGGCGGCACGCACTCTGTTCCAATGTACGATTGGCTTGGAATCTTATACTGCTCGCTCAGGATGTCTGCGCCAGGGTGGCTGTTCGTCACATTCCCGGTCGCCTGAACGTCCTAGCCGACTCCCCTGTCCCGTCGCGGCAGGGTCATTTCCACCAGGTGGATGCTCCACATGGCGGGTTTCCATCGATCTCATTGTGACTAGTTGGAACCATCAGGTGGACATTTTCGTGTCCCCGTGTCCAGATGTTCTGGCTTTCGCCGTGGACGCTCTGGCCCTCCTTTGGGATCATCTTGTCGGCTACACCTTCCTACCAGTTCCGATTCTACCTCAGGTTCTCACCAGATATGAACCTGCAGTCGTCGAATCCTTTTGATCACACCCGTCGCTTCGGTGGGTGTGGATCATTTCTGCTCCGCTCTCTGTTAGCGGCGGGTTCCGGCATGTCTCCCTCTACCTCGCGACTTTCTTTGCCAAAGTCGCCCGGGAGGTTTTCAAGTTGACCCGACTTCATTGTGCCTTTGCACATGTCTTTTATCGGGCCCTGTTTCCTCCGTAGTGGTTTTTCGAGACACGCAGTGGAGTTGCTTTTCTTCAAGGAGGCACTCACTCCACTGGTTTAGCCTCTGTGGCTAAGTGGAAGGTTCTTCTGTCGATGTAGTGTGATCACTCAGTTGCTTTCTGTCACTCCTTCGATCACACTGCTTGCAGAGTTTTCTGGTATATGTTTGTTTCTAGGGGTCTCCAGCTATGTGAACTTGTCCATGCTTCGGAGACATTTTTTCCTATGTTGATACCGCATTGTTTTTCGACACTCATCCTTGCCTCTCCAAGCTTGTTCAGCTCTTTTCCTTGAAAAGGGCCTAGGACTTTGCAGTTTACTCCAAGATGGTCACGTTTCTTGGGCACTGCTCTGCTTGGGGGTGGGGGGCGTTCACGCCTTTATCCTGGATGAATATGCGTTTCCCACATGCCAGATCTCTCCTGCATCCATTTCTTGATGGACTTGTTTTGCTATTCGTGCAGCTTCCGCTCGTCTAGCTACTGGTGATTGTATTACCAATTGTTTTTTCTGCCAGGAGGCGCGTGCATTGTCTTCCTCTTTTAATTACTCTGTCATGTTGTCGGATGACTGATGTTATACTGGCAGCCTTCTGGAGAAATGCTACATTCTCCTTTTCTCTGCGACAGTTGCAGGAGCCGACAGAGACCCTTGGGGCCCTCTTTCTTCGGCTCAGGATGTTGTCTATCCCAGCCTTTCAGCCTTTTTCAGGGTCGGTTCCAGCTTTGTGCTGTTACTGCCCTTTCTGTCTGTGCGTCGCACTTCACCATACGCCTCATCTTTCATTGGCTTTTCTAATGTTTGTGATGCTATGGTTTGATAGGCCTAGGGATCTCTTCCTCTGTCCATGGTCCCAGTGCTATTGAGTTATGTGTGGGGTTGGTTTATGTGATTTCCCTCCAGCCTTTTGTCTATTCAGCCTGTTGTAAACAATTGAGGTAGGTTGATATGAAGTATAAATCTTATAGTAAATTTCCTTTCTTATTATCTACCTTACTCGAAATTGTTTACATGAAGGCCCCTCCCGCCTTCTTATTCGGGTAAGAATCCTTCCTCCCCGCTGATCACATAACTCCTGTGTTGTTTCGGAATCAAAAGAATGACAAATTGATGCATTGCGCACTGTGACGGAAGTCAGGGATTTGTACTATGGAAGAGCGTCCCATAACTGGGTGTGCACCGATGGCGCTCGGCCCAGTTTTGGCTTATTTTTTCGTGGTGTTTTTACACCACTTTTCTTTCCCAAATCTTGGGAAAGATTAAAATAGAGAGTATTTTATCCGAGTTAGGTTCTTCCACTGTAGTGCAAGCCTGTTGTAAACAATTTCGGGTAGGTATAATAAGAAAGGAAATTTACTATAAAATTTATACATTCCTACTGTGACCTTGAACTTTGACCAAGCAAGTCCAAAATTAATAGGGTTCTTCCTCTCACCGATACCAACCTATGAAGTTTTCAGGAATATGGGTTGAACCATTATCAAGTTATCATCCGGAAACCAATTGTTTACACCCGCCCACCATTCATCAAACTATAAGTCGAGTTTGACTTCGTCACAACTCGACTAAAATAGTTTTCGCTCTCTGACTCTGGGGTCTCGTCATCAGCTTCTGATATAGGCTGCTTACTTGTCAGATCACAATTATTAATAATGCAAAAGACAATGCCCACATTGGAAGCATCCATGGAAAAGTCGACAGGATAACTAGTTATATTATAAGTACACATAGTGCATGGAAATAACTATCTGTTAGTATTATATTTCTTATTGTCGGTCTGACACAAGCTGATACTGTATAGCTAACAGGGAGATGACAGGTAGACAGCCAATCTAGCTATGCCATCTCCCTACGGTATACACTATTTTTGTATTTGTTCACAAACGCAATTGTAATTTATTTATTATTTTTATTACTATTTTCAATGTGTTTAATGTACATTTTTCTGTATTATGTATACCGTAAAGTAAACCAATAAACAAATAAACCAAGGTCTGCTCATACGCTTATGAAATTACGGGAAAAAATCCATTCACTAACCAAAATAATCATGGTTTTGTTCGCGCCTTTCATTGACTTACTGGATTCAATCAACAAAACTAGCAATTACTTTTGAAAAAATTGGCCTGTTCAAACAAAAGACTGCCTTCCTGGGACACACAACAGGAGGACGATAGTTTCAGCATGAATTATGCAAACTATTACACACTCCAAACTAAATCAGGAGATCGATCAATTTTTTGTGTTTTTAAATAGCAGTTGTCATAACTCCATGTAAACACCAGAAAATGATCACAAATGTCCAACATGTTACTAAATAAAGAAATTTAATTTTTTGGGGTAATTGTAACGCAATGAAGAACAAACATTTAATATTATTTGTCAAACTTGTGTTCATACAAAAATATCACTTGATTGAATGCCAAACTATATTTAGCACAACTTTCTGTTTCCATTTCCATGTTTGTCTGCTAAACAAATGAATTAAAAGATGCCCGATGGAGTCAGAGGCATTCATTCACCAGACAACAGTTGTTTAAAGAAGGATTTAATTAGTATCTATTGTTAGTTAACACTACAGGGGGATGGAGTTGTTTAATTCTTTATAACTCTACTGTCCATAGCAGATGATTTTGTTTCTAGTACTGGGATGCTACCACCAACATAATGTCCCGATTTCCAGTAATGCAAAACTAGCGAGTCCAAATATCAACCTTGGAACTTAACTTGAACAAACTTGAGTCAGAGCTCTTCTCTCCACCACAAGGATGCTGTTTGTGAAAGCATTCTGACTGGGGGGGATCTGAAGATTTTTAATAAATTTCCTCATTCTGAATCAAGTTGAAATTTGGCCTACCATAGGGGGTCCAAATATTAACCCAGAGACCCAATTTAAACAAACTTGAATCTGAATCTCACCCCTTCTGGAGATGTTGTATACCAAATACAAAAGCATCTGACTGGTGGATTTGGAGATGATTTTTAAAGAAATTTCCTCATAATGCATTAAGTTACAATTCAGGCTCCCATAAAAAGCCCAAATATTTACTCAGGGACTCTATTTGAACAAACCTGAATGTGCCCCCCCCCCCCAAAAAAAAAAAGAAAAAAAGATGCTATATACCAAATATCAAAACATTTTATGAAATGGTTTCTAGAGAAGAAGACTTTTGAAGAAATTCCCTCATATTGCACTAAGTTAAAATTTGGGTTTCACATAGGAAGCCTAAATCCAACAAATTAGAATGTGACAACCCTCCCCCCCCCCCCTCCCCCCCCCCACCACCACCCCAAAATGTTGTATATCAAATATAAAAGTATTCTGACTAGTGGATTTGAAAGAAAAAGATTTTTGAAGAAATTTCCTCATTTTGCATTAAAAAAGTTAAAAATTTGGGCTATCATAGGGAGCTCAAATATTAACCCAGGCAGTGGATTTGAACAAACTTAAATTTCACCTCCCTATAGATGTGTATACCATAAAATTAAAAACATATTCTGACCGGTGGATCTGAAGAAGGTTTTTAAAGATTGTTCCCCAAATTGCCCTAAGTTGATAATTTGGGTTCCTGTAATGAGCGAAAATATAAAGTGGGGGGGGGGGGGGGGGGGGGGGGGGGGGGGTGGTGGTGGTCATTTTAAACCCACTTGTATCTGAGCCTCACCCCCACACAACCTCTATGGATGTTGTATACCAAACATAAAAACTAGAGGTACTGTGAGCAAGCTCACAAAGTGATACCCCCCGTGCCTGAAATGTATAAGTTAGGTTATCTCCCCTTGGAAATGTCAGAACGGAATTATATTGCTTCACGCACATCTTCATATGGAGTTCTTCCATTGTGTAAAGTTTCATGAAAAATTCTTCAAACAGTTTAGGAGGAGTTGCGCTTACAAGGATGGACAGAAGGATGGACAGATGGATGCACAGGGTGATTCCTATATTACTCCCATACCCCCCCCCCCCCCCCCCCACCCCCCCCCACCCCCCCCCCCCCCCCCCTCAAACTTTGTTTATAATGATTCTGATCAGTGGATGTGGAGAAAAAAAATTTTAAAATTTTTACGAATATGCTGACTCAAGCTTTTATTTTTAGGCCTTTTATACAACGCCCCGACACAACCGATGGCAATTTTCTTCACCATCCAAAAATAACAGTTCTCTGTTTTGTATGGTTTGGGAAATATGGGCATTTGTAAATATTTCTATTTTTAGCTCCTGAGGGACACAGAAAAATGTGTTTTTTTGCATGAATCAAGTACTTATGACTCAGTAATTACTACCATATATCAAATTTGGTTCAAATCGGAACATTGATTCAGAAAACAGAAATTTTGAGTGCGGACAAAACATTTTGCCCCTCTCATTAACACACGCAAATATTGTTCCACAAACTTAGTTTGAAGAAACTTGATTCTACACCTCAAAAGGAAGCTCCATACCAAATTTCAAATCATTGTACCCACTGGTTCATGAGAAGATTTTTAGCTCACCTGACTTTCAGTCAGGAGAGCTATAGTGATCACTCACCCCGTCGTCGTCCGTCGTCCTGCGTCCGTCGTCCGTGAACATGGTGTTTGCATCTTCTCCTCCCCAAACCGCGCTGATACCAATTTAATTGATATTTGAGATAATAGTTTGTTATGACATCGCAATTTGATTTTGTTCAAAGCAAGTTGCCTCGCCCATGGGTAGGGCCACACCCAAAAAGTGTGCTGAAATCTTAAAAAATCTTCTCATGAACCAGCAGTAGCAGAGACTTGATATTTGGTGTGCAGCTTCCTTTTGAGGTGTAGACTCAGATTTGTTCAAGAGAAGTTTGTGGGGCTATACTTGGTGTCGTTATGGAGAGGGGCAAAATTTTTGGCCCCGCCCAAAATTTCTATTTTCCAAACCGAGAGGCTGATTTGAACCAAATTTTATATGAGGGCTTATTGGGTCATAAGTACCTAATTTATGCTGATTTTTTTTTTCCCGATAGCCCCATGGGAACCGCAGGATCACTCACCATCCGTCGTCCGATCACTCACCATCCGTCGTCCGTCGTCCGTGAACATGGTGTTTGCGTCTTCTCCTCCCAAACCGCTGAACCAATTTAATTGATATTTGAGATAATAGTTTGTTATGACATCGCAATTTGATTTTGTTCAAATCAAGTTGCCTCGTCCATGGGTAGGGCCACACCCAAAAAGTATGCTGAAATCTTAAAAAATCTTCTTCTCATGAACCAGCAGTAGCAGAGACTTGATATTTGGTGTGCAGCTTCCTTTTGAGGTGTAGACTCAGATTTGTTCAAGAGAAGTTTGTGGGGCTATACTTGGCGTCGTTATGGGAGGGGCAAAATTTTTGGCCCCGCCCAAAATTTCTATTTTCCAAACCGAGAGGCTGATTTGAACCAAATTTTATGTGAGGGCTTATTGGGTCATAAGTACCTAATTTATGCTGATTTTTTTTCCCCTGTAGCCCCATGGGAACCGCAGGAGCTAAAAATAGAAAAAAATTAAAACGCCCATATCTCCAAAACTGCACGGCACAGAGAATTTTTATTTGGTGTGAAGCTTCCTTAGGACCAACAGAAACAATTGGTAAAAAAAAATTGCCATCGGTTTTATCATAGGGTACAGTTTCGGGACTTTGAAAAAGTGCTGAGTCGGCACTTTTTAACACTGTAGGCAATGGGAAAAACATTAAAAAATCTTCTTCTCCAGATCCAGCAGGCAGAATCTTTTGATATTTGGTATGCAACATTGGAGGGTGGATTTGATTCAAGTTTGTTCAAAGCGGCCCCCTGGGTTCATATTTGGGCTCAGTATAGGAGCCCGATTTCGAACTTAGTGCATTTCAGGCAAATTTCTTAAAAAATCTTCTTCTCCAGATCCAGCAGGCAGAATGTTTTGATATTTGGTATGCAACATTGTGGGGTGGATCTGATTCAAGTTTGTTCAAATCGACCCCCTGGGTTTATATTTGGGCTCAGTATAGGAGCCCAAATTTGAACTTACTGCATTTCAGACAAATTTCTTTGAAAATCTTCTTCTCCAGATCCAGCAGGCAGAATCTTTTGATATTTGGTATGCAACATTGTGGGGTGGATCTGATTCAAGTTTGTTCAAATCGACCCCTTGGGTTCATATTTGGGCTCAGTATAGGAGCCCAAATTTGAACTTAGTGCATTTCAGGCAAATTTCTTTGAAAATCTTCTTCTCAAGATCCAGCAGGCAGAATCTTTTGATATTGGGTATGCAACATTGTGGGGTGGATCTGATTCAAGTTTGTTCAAATCGGCTCCCTGGGTTTATATTTGGGCTCAGTATAGGAGCCCAAATTTGAACTTAGTGCTTTTCAGGCAAATTTCTTCAAAAACCTTCTTCTCCAGATCCTGCAGGCAGAATCTTTTGATATTTGGTATGCAACATTGTGGGGTGGATCTGATTCCAGTTTGTTCAAATCGGCCACCTGGATTCATATTTGGGCTCACTATAGAAGCCCAAATTCGAACTTAGTGCATTTCAGGCAAATTTCTTAAAAAATCTTCTTCTCCAGATCCAGCAGGCAGAATGTTTTGATATTTGGTATGCAACATAGTGGGTGGATCTGATTCAAGTTTGTTCAAATCGACCCCCTGGGTTTATATTTGGGCTCAGTATAGGAGCCCAAATTTGAACTTACTGCATTTCAGACAAATTTCTTTGAAAATCTTCTTCTCCAGATCCAGCAGGCAGAATCTTTTGATATTTGGTATGCAACATTGTGGGGTGGATCTGATTCAAGTTTGTTCAAATCGACCCCTTGGGTTTATATTTGGGCTCAGTATAGGAGCCCAAATTTGAACTTAGTGCATTTCAGGCAAATTTCTTTGAAAATCTTCTTCTCAAGATCCAGCAGGCAGAATCTTTTGATATTGGGTATGCAACATTGTGGGGTGGATCTGATTCAAGTTTGTTCAAATCGGCTCCCTGGGTTTATATTTGGGCTCAGTATAGGAGCCCAAATTTGAACTTAGTGCTTTTCAGGCAAATTTCTTAAAAAATCTTCTTCTCCAGATCCAGCAGGCAGAATCTTTTGATATTTGGTATGCAACATTGTGGGGTGGATCTGATTCTATTTTGTTCAAATCGGCTCCCTAGATTCATATTTGGGCTCACTATAGAAGCTCGAATTTGAACTTAGTGCATTTCAGGCAAATTTCTTCAAAAACCTTCTTCTCCAGATCCTGCAGGCAGAATCTTTTGATATTTGGTATGCAACATTGTGGGGTGGATCTGATTCCAGTTTGTTCAAATCGGCCACCTGGATTCATATTTGGGCTCACTATAGAAGCCCAAATTCGAACTTAGTGCATTTCAGGCAAATTTCTTTGAAAATCTTCTTCTCAAGATCCAGCAGGCAGAATCTTGTGATATTTGGTATGCAGCATCCTTAGGGGGGTGAGACTCAAGTTTGTTCAAGCCATGTCCCTAGGTCCATATTTGGGCTCACTGTGGGAGCTTGAATTGTAACTTTGTTCGAAATGAGGAATTTTCTTTAAAAATCTTCTTCTTCAGATCCAGCAGTCGGAATGGTTTGATATGTGGTGAGTAGCAACCTTGGGGGGGAGGGGGGGATTCAAGTGTGTTAAAGCCAAGTCCATGGGTCCATATTTGGGCTCCCTGTGGGAGCCCAAATTATAACTTAGTCAATATGAGGAATTTTTCTTTAAAAATCTTCTTCTTCAGATTCAGCAGTTGGAATGTTTTGATATTTGGCATGGAGCAACCTTAGGGGGCGGAGATTCAAGTTTGTTCAAGCCAAATCCCTTGGTTCATATTTGGGCTCACTATGGGAGCCTGAATGACAACTTAGTTCAAAATGAGGAATTTTTTTTTTTTATGCAGCATCCTTAGGGGGGTAAGATTCAAGTTTGTTCAAGCCATGTCCCTAGGTCCATATTTGGGCTGATTGTGGGAGCTCGAATTGTAACTTGCTTCAAAATGAGGAATTTTCTTTAAAAATCTTCTTCTTCAGATCCAGAAGTCGGAATGTTTTGATATTTGGTGTGCAGAATCCTTAGGGGTGTGAGATTCAGGTTTGTTAACGCCAAGTCCCTGGGTTCATATATGTGCTCCCTGTGGGAGCCCGAATTATGACTTAGTTCAATATGAGGAATATTTTTTAAAAATCTTTTTTTTTAGATCCACTGGTCAGAATATTTGGATATTTGGTTTCAGCTTTTCTTAGGAGGAGCAGATGCAACTTGTGGAAATCAATTCTCTGGGTTGATATTTAGGCTACCATGTCAGGTGAGCGCCCTCAGGCCCCCTGGGGCCTCTTGTTTAAGAATTGTGGTGGATTTTCCCTCACCCAATCCCTTCTAGAATGAGGCTCTTTCAGTCGGGTGAGCTATTCCTCAGTGAAATTTGGGAACATGGCAATGTTAACTTTCTTTGCCATGGAATTACATTTAGTGTCAATTTGATCTACACAGATCACATCGCTAAAGCCTGGTAATGTGAAATTGGTGCTATGTAAACACTGAAGACCCCTAACATCAACAATCATTTGTCATGGTTAGAACTGTTAGAATACTAATGATTACAGACATGAATCTCAAACGCAGGCCTTTAAATTCTTTTCAACTAACTAGCGATGGTGAATGCTGTGCCCAAATAAAATAATTGCGCCCAAATTATGCGGAGTTTGAAACTTTTCCCAAAGTTTTGCAGTGTTTCGGCAATATATAGTTTGGCCATGTTTCCTGATGCTTGCAATATAGCTTAGTACACCTTCGAATCAAACAATGCAACAGATAAATATTTTTTTTGAAAAATAAAACCCACACAGTTCGCCCTAGAAAAGCAATCGGCGTTGACAGTGTCGTATACGACACTGTTGACACCGATTGCTTTTCTGTGGCAAATTCCTTATGATCATGCACTTAAGGCTTGAAATCTATTATATTATGACACTGTCGACACTGATTGCTTTTCAGTGGTGGATTCCTTATCATGCACTTAAGGCTTGAGATCTATTATATTCAGGTTTGTGGGAATTCTCAGTAAATGCCATGCGTAATTTACATTCAACTAGACCTTTGGCTTCACACTGGGAATTTGGGAAACTAAGAAGCCTTCTCCAGTTAGTCGAGTAAACGTATGTCAAAGGGTGCTGGGAAGGAACCAGTGATAATGGTGAAAACCTATAACATGGGGTTGTAAACTAGCATTTTAAGACGGGAGACCCAAAACAGACACCAAGAGGAAGAAAATACCAGTGCTTTTTCTCCAACCACTCAGACTACATTCATTTTTAGCTTAACTTGACATAGTCAAGATAAGCTATTGCCATCACGCGTGCGGAAGTCTGTTAGTTTGTGAGTCTGTTAGTCTGTGAGTCTGTGAGTCTGTGACGTCTGTTCACATTTCCTTTAGCACGGGCTACACCCTGCAGTTCTTGTCTGATCGTCACGAAATTTCATATGCAGGTTTGGGGTCATGTCTAGATGAGAACATCCCCTTTTGGTCGCGATCGGGCAACCGGTATGGCTGCCCGAGCCCAAGAACCCGAAAACCATTAGCACAGTCTACAGGTCGTATTTATGAAGGGATTTCATTGTAACTTGGTAGGATGCCTCTGTATAGTGCCTAGACGAGAACGTCCCCTTTTGGGCATGATCTATCAATCGTGATGGCTGCCCAAGCCCGAAACCCAAAAACTTTTAGCACAGTCTGCAGGTCATGTTTAATGTGGAGGGATTTCATTGTAACTTGGTACGATGACTCCTTATGATGTCTAGATGCGAATTTCCCCATTTGGGCATGATCTGCCAACCGTGACGACTGCCCGAGCCCAAAACCCGAAAACCTTTAGCACAGTCTACAGGTCATATTTATTGAGGAATTTCATTGTAACTTGGTGGGTTGACTTCATACAATGTCTAGATGAGAAAGTCCCCCTTTGGACATGATTGGGCAACTGTGACGGCTACAGGAGCCCGAAGCCCGAAAACCTTTAGCACAGTCTAGCGGTCATATTTATGAAATGATTTCATTTGTAACTTGGCAGGATGACTCCAAATAATGTCTAGATGAGAACGTCCCATTTTGATCGCGATCATGCAGCCTTGATGGGTGCCCGAGCCCAAAAACCTTTAGCATAGGCAAAAGGTCATATTTATGGAAGGATTTCATTGTAACCTGTTAGGTTGACTCCATATAATGCCTAGATGATGACATCCCCTTTCGGTCGTGATTGGTCAGTTGTGATGGCTACAAGTGCCCGAAGCCCGAAAACCTTGAGCACAGTCTACAGGTCATATTTATGAAGGGATTTCATTGTAACTTCTTAGGATCACCCCAGATGATGCTCAGATGAGATTGTCCCCTATGGTTGCGATCATTCAACCATGATGGCTGCCCAAGCCTGAAGCCCGAAAACCTTTAGCACAGTCTACAGGTTATATTTATGAAGGGATTTCATTGTAACTTGGTAGGTTAACTTCATATAATGTCTAGATGAGAACGTGCGATCATTCACCCATGATGGCTGCCCGAGCGCGAAGCCCGAAAACCTTCAGCACAGTCTACAGGTCATATTTATGAAGGGATTTCATTGTAACTTGGTAGGTTAACTTCATATAATGTCTAGGTGAGAACGTCCCCTTTTGGACATGATTGGGCAACTGTGACAGCTAAAGGTGCCCGAAGCCCGAAAACCTTTAGCACAGTCTACAGGTCATATTTATGAGGGGATTTCATTGTAACTTGGTAGGATGACTCCAAATAATGTCTAGATGAGAACGTCCCCTTTTGATCGCGATCATTCAGCCTTGATGGGTGCCCGAGCCCAAAAACCTTTAGCATAGGTAAAAGGTCATATTTATGGAAGGATTTCATTGTAACCTATTAGGTTGACTCCATATAATGCCTAGATGATGACATCCCCTTTTGGTCGTAATTGGTCTGCTGTATTGGCTACAAGTGCCCGAAGCCCAAAAACCTTGAGCACAGTCTACAGGCCATATTTATGAAGGGATTTCATTGTAACTTCATAGCATCATTCCAGATGATGCCCAGATGAGATTGTCCCCTTTGGTTGCGATTATTCAACCATGATGGCTGCCCGAACCCGAAGCCCGAAAACCTTAAGCACAGTCTACAAGTCATATTTGTGAAGGGATTTCATTGTAACTTGGTAGGTTGACTTCATATAATGCTTAGATGAGAACGTCCCCTTTTGGACATGTTTGGGCAACTTTGACGGCTAAAGGTGCCCGAAGCCCAAAAACCTTTAGCACTGTCTACAGGTCATATTTATGAAGGGATTTCATTGTAACTTGGTAGGTTGACTCCAAATAAGGTCAAGATGAGAACGTCCCATTTTGGCCGTGATCATTCAGCCTTGATGGGTGCCCGAGCCCAAAAACCTTTAGCATAGTCAAAAGTTTATATTTATAGAAGGATTTCATTGTAACATTGTTAGGTTGACTCCATATAATGCCTAGATGATGACATCCCCTTTTGGTCGTGATTGGTCAACTGTGATGGCTACAGGTGCCCGAAGCCCGAAAACCTTGAACACAGTCTACAGGTCATATTTATGAAGGGATTTCATTGTAACTTCGCAGCATCACTCCAGATGATGCCCAGATGAGATTGTCCCCTTTGGTTGCGATCATTCAACCATGATGGCTGCCCGAGCCCGAAAACCTTTAGCACAGTCTAAGGTCATATTTATGCAGGGATTTCATTGTAACTTGGTAGGTTGACTTCCTATAATGTCTAGATGAGAACGTCCCCTTTTGGACACGATTGGGCAACTGTGACGGCTTCAGGGGCCCAAAGCCCGAAAACCTTTAGAACAGTCTACAGGTCATAATTATGAAGGGATTTTATTGTAGCTTGGTAGGATGACTCCAAATAGTGTCCAGATGAGAACGTCCCTTTTTGGTCACGATCATTCAGCCTTGATGGCTGCCTGAAGCCCGAAAACCTTTAGCACAGTCTACAGGTCATATTTATGGAGGGATTTCATTGTAACTTGGTAGGTTGACTTCATATGATGTCTAGATGAGAACGTCCCCTTTGGACGCAATTGGGAAACTGACGGCTACAGGGGCCCGAAGCCTGAAAACCTTTAGCACAGTCTACAGGCCATATTTATGAAGGGATTTTAATGTAACTTGATAGGATGACTCATTTTGGAATAATTTCATTGTAATTTTGTTGATATATGTTAACTGTGAGGGCCACATATATTAACTGTGAGGTCATATTAACCCACCCCTCAGATCTTTAGTACAGTGTACACCTCATATTATTTTTATCATAAACATAGCATACAGGGAACAGAAATGAACATATTCCCAATTATCACAATTCTTGTCTTATTTCATAATCCTTTTATAAACATTGAACATTATCCTTTTCATCAAACACAACACACAAGTTAAGCTACAGTGTCATTGACACTTTCATTGTAAATTTTATTAGCTCAACTTTGACGAAGTCAAATTTGAGCTATTGTCATGGCCCGTCGTCCGTCTGGCCGTCTGTCCGTCTGTCCGTACGTCAACAATTGGCTATGGCTCGGGCTAGAGGTCGTATTTATGAACCGATCTTTACGAAACTTCTTGTGTACCTTTGTTATGACCCTGGGACGGGAACGAGTGTTTTTAGGTGTGGTCCGAAATTCAAGATGGCTGCCAGTGGCCATTTTGTACCGATGATGCAAAAATCAGTTTTTTGTACAGAACTTCTGTATGAAAGTTCTGATTTGAATAAAGTTTTGTATAAATGTTTAGTACCATGGGATACATCACATATAATACGGGTTTTTTTCTCGTGCGTAAATTATGCAAATTAGACTGACTTTGATTTATTTAGTGTTATTTTCAGAGCTGTAAGTGCCTAGCTGCTATGGCTCGGGCTAGAGGCCGTATTTATGAACCGATCTTTACGAAACTCCTTGGGTACCTTTGTTATGACCGTGGGACGAGAACGAGTGTTTTTGGGTGCGGTCCGAAATTCAAGATGGCTGCCAGCTGCCATTTTGTACCGACGATGCAGAAATCTGTTTTTTGTACAGAACTTCCATACGAAAGCTCTGATTTGAATAATTTTTTGTATGAATGTTTAGTACCATGGGATACATCACATATAATACGGGTTTTTTTCTCGTACGTAAATTGTGCAAATTAGACTAATTTTGATGTTTTTTGGGGTTACTTTCAGCACTGTAAGTGCAAATGCCAATACGGCTCGGGCTAGAGGCCGTATTTATGAACCAATCTTTACGAAACTTCTTGGGTACCTTTGGTATCACCGTGGTACGAGAACGAGTGTTTTGGGGTCCGGTCCGAAATTCAAGATGGCCGATGGCAGCCATTTTGTACAAAATTAGGTGCAATCAGATTTTTGCACAGAACTTCCATATGAAAGCCCTGATTTGAATAATTTTTTTTGTGTGAATGTTTAGTACCATGGGATGCATCACATATAATACGGGTTTTTTTCTCGTGCAGAAATTATGCAAATTAGATGAACTTTGATTTTTTCAGTGCGACTTACACACAGTAAGTACACATGTCAATACGGCTCAGACTAGAGTCTGTATTTATGAACTGATCTTCACGAAATGTCTTGGGTACCTTTGTTATCACCTTGGGATGAGAACGAGTGTTTCTGGGTGCGGTCTAAAATTCAAGATGGCTGCTAGTGGCTATTTTGTACCGAAATTAGGTCTAATCAGTTTTTTGTACACAACTTCTATACAGCTCAGACTAGAGGCCATATTTATGAACCAATCTTTACGAAACTTCTTGGGTACCTTTGTTATCACCGTGGGATGAGAGCGAGTGTTTTTGGGTGTGGTCCGAAATTCAAGATGGCCACCAGCAGCCATTTTGTACCAAAATTAGTGCAATCAGTCTTTTGTATAGAACTTCTGTATGAAAGTTCTGATTTGAATAAATTTTTGTAGGAATGTTTAGTAACATGGAATACATCACATATTATAAGGGGTTTTTTTTCGTGCAGAAATTATGCAAATTAGATGAACTTTGATTTATTCAGTGCTACTTACACAATGTAAGCACACATGTCAATACGGCTCAGGGTAGAGGCTGTATTTATGAACCGATCTTCACAAAACTTCTTGGGTACCTTTGTTATCTCCTTGGGATGAGAATGAGTGTTTCTGGGTACGGTCCAAAATTCAAGATGGCTGCCAGTGGCCATTTTGTACCGAAATTAGGTCCAATCAGTTTTTTGTCACAAGTTCTATACAGCTCGTATTTATGAACTGATCTTCACAAAACTTCTTGAGTACTTTTGTTTTCATCTTGGGACAGGAACGAGTGTGTTTTGGGGTGCCTTTGTTATCATTGTGCTATGAGAACAAATATTTTGGGGTTCAGTCAGACCCACTCTGGGACTCAAAGATTTTTTCTAGTTTAGCATCTGACTGTCACCCACCTTTACAATTCTTTACCTATACATTTGTTACAGGCAACGGTCAGTATTTATGTACAGACCGTTACAATACTTTATATGTACCTTTGTTATCAGGTCATTACCTAGATGTTTGTCATTGCTGTGTCACATACTATACATGTACATGTCTTTGTCTTGACAAGTTGAGCTACAGTGTCATTGACACTTTCATTAATCTTGAACTAGAAAAGATTTCTCGGTGGTGTTCGGCTAATTACCTCCTCCTCAATACTGCTAAAACCAAATTTGTCATTATAAACCCCAGCAAAAATAAGAGAGCAGTTCCATAAACAATAAGAAAATAGATAGAGTTACGTCTGACCAAAACGAATCGTCATTAAAATTTCTAGGCATACATATTGATGAGCATCTCTCATATAAGGCTCACATTTATAATTTGTGTGCAAAAATAGCTCATGCAAACTATGTTCTTAAAGTGAAAACTATATTGCCACATGCTGCAATGAAAACGTGGTATTATACTTTAGTGCACAGTCATTTGATTTACGGGGTCCATGTTTGAGGTAACTCGAAAGGTATAAATAAGTTGTTTTTAATGCAAAAACACTCTATAACGATATAACTCTCACACAGATCCTTTGTTTCAAAAAGAAAAAACTTTAAAGGTTAGCGATCTTTTTGTGCTCCATACGTCTCTGCTTCTATTTGACTGGAGAAATAATAATCTCCCCATGTCTTTTGATAATTTGTTCAGTGCTGTGGAAAATAGAAGTGGAAGATCCACCAGACAATCTGGCATGCTTCTTGAAGAAAGATCTTGAATACGATCTCTAGATGTCCTCCCAACATTCGCTTACCTGAAAATTTGGAATAGACTGGATGAAAGACAGTGCAATATCCCACTTAGAGGCACATTTAGAAAGGAATTGATAAAAAAATTCAGATTGTATGATGCTAATGGAAACTGTAATAGCCCATATTGCGTAGATTGCTTAGGTACTTAATCATATCTTTCCGTCCTTTCTAATTATATGCTATTAACAGCTCGGTAATTTGGCTTTTCCACAACCTTAATTTACTTACACATTCTGATCTGGCTTAAAAAAAAAAAAAAGTAATAATAAAAAAAATAAAATAAAAAATGCCGATAGGATCACCGATCCAATGTCGAGTTGTGACAGCACAGAAGTGGGTTTAATCATTATCAACTTATCGTCCGCAAAGCAATTGTTTACAATTTACTATGTGAAGGCTCACTGTGACCTTGACCTTTGACCTGGTGATTCTGAAATAAATAGGGCTCTTTCTTGCACCAATGCCAACCTACCTATGAAATTTCATGAATGTAGGTGGAACCATTGTCAAATTATCATCTGGAAACCAATTGTTTATGATTTATTATGTTCCAAGGTCACTGTGACCTTGGCCTTTGGTCTAGTGAGTCCAAAATAAATAGGGGTCTTCCACTCACCTAGGCCAACCTACCTATGAAGTTTCATGAACGTGGGTCAAACCATTATTAAGTTATCATCCGGAAACCAACTGTTTACAATTTACTTTGTTGAAGGTCACTGTGACCTTGACCTTTCACCTAGCAAGTCCAAAATAAATATGGTTCTTCCTCACACTGATGCCAACCTACCTGTGATGTTTCATGAACGTGTGTCGAAACATAAAGTTATCATCCGGAAACCAATTGTTTACGATTTACTAAGTTGAAGGTCACTGTGACCTTGACCTTTCCACCTATCCAAAATAAATAGGGTTCCTCCTCTCACTAATGCCAACCTAACTATGAAGTTTCATGAACATGGGTCGAACCATTATCAAGTTATCATCCGGAAACCAATTGTTTTGATTTACTATGTTCAGGGTAACTGTGACCTTTGACCTAGTAAGTCCAAAATAAATAGGGTTCTTCCTCTTATGAAGGCCAACCTACACATGAAGTTTCATGAATGTGGGTTGAACCGTAGTCAAGTTATCATCCGGAAACCAAATGCTTACGATTGACTAAGTTGAAGGTCACTGTGACCTTGACCTTTCCACCTAGCAAGCCCAAAATAAATAGGGTTCTTCCTCTCACCGATACCAACCTACCTATGAAGTTTCAGGAACATGGGTTGAACCATTATTAAGTTATCATCCGGAAACCAAGAGATGACAGGTAGACAGCCAATCTGGCTATGCCATCTCCCTACGGTATACACTATTTTTGTATTTGTTCACAAACGCAATTGTTATTTATTTATTATTTTTATTACTATTTTCAATGTGTTTAATGTACATTTTTCTGTATTATGTATACCGTAAAGTAAACCAATAAACAAATAAACAAAGGTCTGCTCATACGCTTATGAAATTACGGAAAAATCCATTCACTAACCAAAATAATCATGGTTTTGTTCGTGCCTTTCATTGACTGACTGGATTCAATCAACAAACTAGCAATTACTTTGTTGGCCGGATCGTCACGGTTGGATTGTCTGCCGTTTTGTATCTTAAGCTCCAGGGCTCGACTCCTGGCTTCTGGGATTTAATACCACGATGGTAAGAAGTTCTCATTTGTTCATTTGTTCATTTGATTGGTCAGTCCTGAGAAGTTTTTTTTTTTTTTCATGCTCACTTATAAGCCCTCTTTATCTCTCTTTATCAATGGGGGACCTTAATAAACAATTGACAAATTTCATCTCACCAAACCTGTGTATAATTACGAATACACTAAAAACGTTATGGGTTGTGCGTTTTTCAGAGGATGGCGTGCTCATCCTTTCACTCTGCAGTTCTTCAGGCTGCAGAGGGAAAGAATAGCCAGGCTCACCTTAGAAACTGCATATTGGCTGTTCTCAAAGCTCATCTCTGGTCACAACCTTTTAATTCTCATTAACTTAGGGGTTAACAATTTAAAATTCACCCTTGTAATGTTTCAAATCTCCCCCTACAAAGGTGCACTTTATCCTACACTTTTGATTATTTAGGTGACATATATTTCGGCTGGGCCGAGTGCTATTTTATACTGTTTGTAAACATTTTCGTGTTGTAAAGCACATGTCACAATAAAATGATATTACTACTACTACTACTACTTTTGAAAAATTGGCCTGTTCAAACAAAAGACTGCCTTCCTGGGACACACTACAGGAGGACGATAGTTTCAGCATGAATTATGCAAAGTGCATGTAAAGCACAGCATGAACTATTACACACTCCAAACCAAATCAGGAGATCGATCAATTTTTTGTGTTTTTAAATAGCAGTTGTCATAACTCCATGTAAACACCAGAAATGATCACAAATGCCCAACATGTTACCAAATAAAGAAATTTAATTTTTTGGGGTATTTGTAACGCAATGAAAACAAAATGGTTCAATGTGCTTCCTCCAAGCCAGAAGGTCAAAGTCTTATTTTTAAGTCCTGTCATTGGAATTACCAATCTATTCATGATTTTTGCAATTCGTTACATGTGTACTTAAGCCATTGGAAGCTTACCTATTGTCAAAATCATAAAAAAAATTGAGTGGGGGGGAGAAAACAAAAATATATTCCATTTCTGTGTTCCCTTGTCATTATTTTGGGGTGCAATATGACTTTGTTTTATCAGCATTTCGGGCAATGACTGGTGAAAACTTCAAACAATTCTCCCAAAGTTTTGTTGAACATCCTCGAACAACCCCCTTTAAAATGAGTACTTATTACAAAAGAGAGAGTACCTACTTTTAACCCTTTACCAACATAACAACCAGATCTGGACAGCGTTATTCTCAAAAATTGCCAATTAATTTCTTCAATTATTTTTTTCATTTTTGTCTCAAAAACATAGGTTATGACCCCTCGTTGGAACAACTCATCAAGCTCATTCCAATGAGGGGACATAACCTATGTTTTTGAGACAAAAAATTGGTTATTCAAGAATATTTTTTAAGAGTCGTCTGCTTTTCATGTTAGGTAAAGGGTTAAGTCCATGTTTGGACGATGTACATATACAGACTGGTCACTTTCCATGCATGCGCTACATGAATATTTCAACAAATGCAATAATATTAGATTCCAAATACTAATTATAGGTATATTTATGAAAAATTTAATCAATGAAGTACCGGGTACAAACAGGTGCTTCATAAAGGTGCAATATAATTCAGAGAAATTTGTTTACTTTGAATCTCCAACCTCTAATATTCCATGAACTCAAATTAAATATACACAAATTATACATCAAAAAGAACAATGAGATGTATCGAACACGAAACATACATGTACTCAACTCATACAGTTGACTGTAGGCACCAATGGTTCCTGGAATTCTGCTACCATATTCGCACCAGAACTGATAATAAAATAATATTTCCAGAACAACTTGTAGCCAAATGTACTTCACATATCCAAGAACAAAGCTAGGCATTCAAAACACTTTAGAGTGCAACAATTGGAATGCATTTGGGAAAAGGACAACACTGTCTGCAGTTTAATTGAAGATAGACTCCATGTGTGATGGACATGCGCAAATCACTTGATACTCAGGGGTCAATTTAATTTTTAAAAATTAAATAGCAGTTTAGTAACATGGATAAATTTTGATTGGCATTTCCTATTATTTGTTTTTGTCATGGAAAATTGATTAGCGTTAGGTAAAAATTGATTCAAAAATCGCTATGCGGATCCAGTTAAATCGAGCCCTAGGGATTCCACGAATTTCCATTGAAAAACAAAATCATTATTCTTAGAAATTTCAACAGGTGGCGTGATACTTTGCATAGACTATGGCAACAGCGCAGTCTCTAATGAATAATAGTATGCCATATTTAGGTGATCTTTCTCATTTTTTGATTTTAGACAGTGATCTATACTCAGGCTTTTTCCATCCAAAGACGTTGACCAGAAAAAGTAATTTACAATGTAAACAAAACTGATAGTTTTGAAATTTAACCCCACACAGCTCGGTCACTGCATTTTGAAGAATTCTGATGGCCTAGCTTTCTTCTTGGATATATGAAGCGTGCACATTTGGCCGCAAGAGGTTTGCCTGAAAATTCAGTTCTGGTATGAATACTGTAGCAGACATCCAGGACGTATTGGTACCCACTGCCTACATTCACCTTTACGAGTTGATTTCATATATAATTTGTGTTCAAGACATCTCAACCTTCATTTTGCTATATAATTTGTGTATATTTAGTTTGAATTTATGGAATATCAGACTTTCAGAGGTGGGAATTTCAAAGTAAACAAATTTCTCTTACTTATAACTAAAATAGGAATTACACCCAAACCATCCGCTGGCCGAACCATCCTCTGCAGTTTGACCCAAACCTGCTGCTACATTTTGACACAAACTGGCCACTAATGGATCCAAACCGTCCTCTAGAACAATTATTCATCCCGATCTTTTTTTAATATTTTCAACTTAATTTTTTATTATTTTGAGTAAATAATACGTTATTTTCGAAAGTTTGAGATTTTTCAAAATCATTTTTCATGTTTGTTTTCGATAATTATTTAAATGTACATGTATCACTAATTGTTTGCCTTGTTATCTCTGTGTCCTTGTTTGTATTGTCCTAGAAGTTATTTGTAAACATTATCATATCTAATCTCGCAACAGTTCATAAATATCGTTTTCTTACCAAATGTTTAACATGTGACAGTAAAATAATATTTATAAACATTGCTCTGAAAAGTCTTCAGAATTAAACGTTAATTATTCATATCTAACCTAGTGACAGTTCATATTCATAACTATCATTTTGTTATCAAATGTTCAACATCTGGTGGTAAACTAATATTTATAAATGCCAATCTGATAATTATTTAAAATTAAAAATTAAATTATTCATATAAAGATCAAATGAAAATGTCGCTCCAACCAGAATTTATTTAAAATTATTTGTATCTAACCTAGCGACAGTTCATCATTATGTTATCAAATGTATTGTATGTTAATATATTTTTCTGGACATTTTTGTTTACAATATGTTTCTATACTTTTCGAAATAAGAGCAAATGTGAAAATATTTTTCCCTTTTCTTGGATCCCACAAAGACCTAATGGTCACCACAATTTCTAAATTGCATAGGTGGTGGTTCAGGCACTGTTGAGGACAGTTTGGGTGCTCTGGGGATGGTTTAGGAAATGTAGCAACCGGTTTGCATCAAATTGTAGAGGACAGTTTAGCAAGAGAACAGTTTGGGTGTTTCCCTAACATAGCACCTTAATTAAAATTTTGCTGTTGATGATTTTCATTACCTGGTAAATGCATGCGTGGACATCACTGCCCATGTGTGTATTATGACCAGTCCATTGCGACTGTACTGGTACTGTGATGATGTGGGCATTTACGAAAACTAGTCCAAACATGGCCTGAAAGTCTGTAATATAATTTTTGGGTTTGGTTCGTCCTTCCAAGGACGTACCAAACCCCCAAATTATATTACAGACTTCCAGGCCATGTTTGGACTAACGAAAATGAACTTCGTAAATTTGGACAGATGAGCTGATAAGTTGTGATTGCACTCTGCGGAATCGTGCTTTTATTATCTAATAAAAAGTAACAAAAACGCATTGAATAAGGCAATTTTGGTAGTGGGAATACTCGTATCGCTTGATTTGTTGGAGAAATGGGAAGAAACATGGGTCGACATTAGTTTCTGGAACCCTGGCAGCGTGGTTCGAAATTAGGTGATAAGATCAACTCCAACGCTACACTGAGCGAATATTTAATTTATTTAGCTAAAACCAACAACCATAAACGAAAAAATTCTCTGCACATGTAAATGCCTGATTACAGTGATATTTTTTATTTGTAAGCGCTTTGTGGAATATTCAAATGTCCAAATTACTTCCAAACATGACTCAGAATTGTCAACAATACAACTTTAGAATCTGAAAGTTCCGTCAGTGGGACGAGAGAGCGTTGTGAGGTCATTTCATGTGATATAGCAATCTTCGTTCTGCAAAAGTTATGAAGCATCCCTGACCAAACAAGCATTGACAGAATAAAATGTGCTGTTGAAACTGTGGGTTAACATTAAAAACAACAGAAAATGTGTCCGATACAGTCTGCGACAGACCGATGAAACCCACCGTAATTGCGAGGACATGGAAATGTCCGCGCAACGTCTGTCAAATGACTCGCGGTCTGCGCAACGTTGGTCTAAAACAGAGAAAATGTGCTCACAGTTACGGTACCGCCAGTTCTCTCTCTCTCTCTCTCCCTCTCTCTCTATGTTTGTTCCGGGTGAACTCCTCCGTTTCTTGGCTGATCGATCTCAAATTTTGTACATGGGGTAATTCGTCCCTGCGAGTAACATGGGATGGGTGCCGTGCCCGTGCGGGGTGACCTTGACCTTGAAATTGATGACCTTGGCCATGACCTTTTATTTTGACAACGGCTGGGCCGATCAGGCTAAAATGTAAAAAGTGTGGGTATATTGGCCCATCGATCATTTTGACTTTGTCGAGGTGCCTGTGCGGGGTGACCTTGAAATTGGTGACCTTGACCTTGTATTTCGAAAACGGCTGGGCCGATCGGGCTAAAATTTCATATGTGCAGGTATATTGACCCATCGATCATTTTGACTTTATCGGAGTGCCCGTGTGGGGTGATCTTGACCTTGAAATTGGTGACCTTGACCTATTTTGAAAACGGCTGAGCCTTCATATCTGAGGGTATATTGATATACCCATCTTCTCCCATGCAACGCCGGGTAACACCTGCTAGTAACATATAAAACAAGAGATGTCACACTTTGCTTGCTGCATGCAGCCATAGAAAACATTCAACGCTCAATCAATTAGAAATGGAGTATATTGTCACTTAAACTTACCAAATTCTGAAAAATGGAGTTATTTTCGATGGCACCTATCTTTATGCAACCGAAACATTGGATTGGGTTAAACTTTACAGCTACCTTATAACAGAAAATCTTCTTGGACTTGTACTATGAATCTGAATGTCAACAGAATTTTCAGACATTCTTTTCCAAACTCCCACTGCACGTTTACCAATATTCAGTGATTTTACAAAAATCACAATTGGTATCACAGAACTAAATATTTTTCCATAGGCAACCATTATAACGTTCAGGTGGAAAAAAATATGATCGCATCACTTTAATTTTGGCATTGAAATATCTCTGTCAAGTATAGCCCTTCAGACAACTTTTTCTGATCTGAAAACAGGGGGTCATGCAACAAATAAGAGAGAAAAACTGACACAAAGGGAAGTACCGGTCATGTGCACATATTTTTCAGGGAATTCCCTACAAAAACACACAAAAAGTAAATTATATTTTTTAGGTTCAAAAGTCATCAAATCACCCTCTTTTTTATCAGGAATATTCAACAATAATGCAAGATGTCAATAGAATGTTTCAAACTTTTATTGAAACAATGGATTTTCCCAAGGCTGTTTATTTTTAGAGATTGCGTCATTTCCGAGTGCAACATTTTAAGGCGGTTTAAGGCGGTTCACTCTAATTTCAATATTTAGTTCCGCGATACCAATTAACCAGGCAGTTCCCATATGGGAGTCTCAAATCTGCCAAGGGTTAAACTTTTAATACTCACATATAAAACCAAAGTTTTCATTCTATGACTGCTGCATGCTGCCATTGAAAACATTCAGCACTCAATCAATTAGGAAAGGAGTAAATTGTCACTTAATCGTACCAAATTCTGAAAAAGCGAGAGTTTTTTTTCGAAAGCATCTATCTTTATGCAAACAGAATGGGCATATGGTTAAACTTTACAACTAAAAACGTGCAATAAAAAATATGCTCGATAGGTAATTGTGAATACGAACATGTAAATCATTTTTCGATATACCATTCGTAAATGGAGAAAAATGAACTAAAAATGAGCCATTTTTATGAAGAAGTTTAGGGTACTCGAATTCAAGGCTCGAAAATGGGGTGAAGGTTAAAACTTTGAATAAAATATGTAACAGCCAAATTATTCTTGGATGAATGCTCAAACTTCTCATGGGAAACGTTTTGAAAAATTGTGGTCGCAGTGCTGAGAGATTGCATGTGAAAATGGGCCAGTTTTGCCAAAATTGCACTTTGCTCGGAATTTTGAGGTCAAAAGGGAGCAATGTAGGTAATACAGCTTATGTAGTCAGATGTAGTAAGTCATGCTACAAATATTATGGAAGCTCCAGCCAAACCGTCCGGGGTCTTGTTTGAGAATTGTGGCAAAACGTAACATTGTGACAACATTTTGCACAGTATTGGCAGAAGACGAAAAACTTCAGAAATGCCATGATCCAGGTGAGAAACTTCCAATGAAGCTCTATCCATGTATATGTGCCAAATTTCAGTAGAATGGAATCCATCAGACAAAAATCATTGAAATAAAAAATAATGTTAATACTAGAAAAATAGAATTTACTGCATCCAGTAAATTTAAGCTTGTAAGAAATGGGTTAAAAAATCTATCGGGGGGAAAAACAAGATAGAAAGAGAATTTATGGAGGGTTATTTTGGGGAGTAACATATTTTTAAACAAATCAGGAAGGGATTTTTGTAAACAGTATTTACAGATATTCATAAAGGAATCGGAACAATTTTTCTAAGAAACCAGAAAAGGCATATATGTGCACAGCAATCAAAAGGTTTGGTCAAGAGAATGCATTAGGGGTCCAAAAATGTGATTTCCAGCAATACTAAAAAATGCACTCAGTTATCCCTGGGCGACCTCAGTGACCCTGACCATATTGTGAACCTCTACGGAGTGTTGACTCATTTGGTGTTGGTCCCACGTTTATGTGTCATACCATGCTTGAGATATGAGTGTGACCCACTCTTAAGAATTTTGCCCACACCCACTTTTTTCATGTAAAAATACTTGTATGAACTTCGGGAATGCATTAGGAAGGTCAGAAAATGTGATTTTCATTAATTCTGAAAAATGACCTCAATGACCCCTAGGTGGCCTCCATGATCTTGATCCATATTTTGAACCTCTATCGAGCGTTGACTCATTTGGTGTTAGTTTCAGGTCCATTCGTTATACCATGCTTGAGATATGAGCATAACCCACTTTCAAAAATTTTGGCCATGCCCACTTTTTTACGTAAAAATTCATGTATGGACTTCTGGAATGCTTTAGGGGTAAAAAAATGTGATTTACAGCCATTCCGAAAAATGCACTCAATGACCCCTAGGTGAATTCAATGACCTTGACCCATATTTTGAACCTCTATCGAGTTTTGACTCATTTGGTGTTAGTTCCAGGTCCATTCATCATACCATGCTTGAGATATGAGCATGACCCACTTTAAAAAATTTTGGCCATGCCCACTTTTTATGTAAAAAATCCACGTATGGACTTCAGGAATGCTTTAGGGCATCAAAAATGTGATTTCCAGAAATTCCGAAAAATGTACTCAATGACCCCTAGGTGACCTCCATGACCTTGACCCATATTTTGAACCTCTATCGAGTTTCGATTCATTTGGTGTTAATTCCAGGTCCCTTTGTCATACCATGCTTGAGATATGAGCATGACCCACTTTTAAAAATTTTTGCCACACCCACTTTTTTACATAAAAATATTCATGTATGGGCTTTGGGAATGCTTTAGGAGGTGAAAAAATGTGATTTCCAGCGATTCTGAATATGCATTCGTTGACCACTAGGTGACCTCCATGACCTTGACCCATATTTTGAACTTCCATCGAGTGTCGACTCATTTGGTGTTAGTCCCAGGTCCATGCATCATACCATGCTTGACATATGAGCGTGACCCACTTTCAAAAATTTTGGCCACGCCCACTTTTTTTTTACGTCAAAATGCATGTATGGACGCTAGGAATGCTTTAGTGGGTCAAAAAATGTGATTTCCAGCAATTATGAAAAATGCACTTAATGACCCCTGGATCTTTAAATCTCCATCAAGCTTTGACTCATTTTGTGTTGGTCCCAGGTCCATACGTCATACCACGCCCGAGATATGGCCGTGACACACTCTCAAAACAACCCTTCGGACACCCCTAAAGCTCCAGGAATCTGAAACACATAGGTGGGTGAGAACTTGGGACTGTCTATCAGAATGCCAAAAAACAGCGAGATAGGGCAATTCGTTTTTGAGTTATCGTGCAGACAAGGAAGCGCATAGAAGACAGAAGACAGGAGAATAAGAAGAAGAAGAAGAAGAAAAAAAGAAAGAAAAAGAATCCGTACAAAAACAATAGTCTGTGTGTTTCACACAGACTAATTATTCAGTTCAATGCTTTTAACCCACTCATGATTTCAATGTGTATTGCACATATTTTAGTGCAGGCAGAATGAAGTTAACCCTTTCCATAAATCTGCACTGAATAATTGTTGAAACCTATCTTATTCAGTTCAATGCTTTTAATCCTCTCAAGACTTCAGTGTGTGGGCGCGGTGGCTCAGTAGGTAGAGGTGCAGGCTGCAAGCCGAGAGGTCCTCGGTTCAAACCCCACCTGCGGCAACCGCGTTGTGTTCTTGGGCAAGACACTTCACCCCATTGCCCACGTGGGGGCACGGTGGCGCTGTGTACTAAGGCGTACTGCACGTCGATGGTGCACCTGTCTTCAATCAATGCTAACCCTACTTGTGTGGAGTTAGTATGTTGTGGAGCTGACAGTTGCTCGCCGTTGCTCGGTGGTTCGCTCCAGGTACTCCGGCTTCCTCCACCCGTAAAACTGTCTTGGTCATGCTTAGCCATTGTGCAGAAATATGTGACCTTAAACACCAATAAATAAATAAATTCTACAGTGTGGCTTGCACATATTTTATTTCAGACAGAATAAAGTTAACCCTTTCCATAAAACTGCACTGAATAATTGTTGAAACCTATCACAAAACTGTCAGGATGCCGATAACAATGCAATACTGACATGGCCGACTGTACTGTTAACTGTGTCAGTGCTATGACTGTTTAAAAGTCATTTGTTAGAGGAGTTCTATAGTCTTTCACTGCGCACAGCTTGGTCTCACCGAGAGGGCATAAACCTTTGGTGCCAAAGTGCCATTAAGAGAATGTCTCTGATTTGTGCTGTTCCATCCCTCCGGAGTGCAAAAGCAGGTACTGTCAGCTGAGAAACTTAATGTTTTTATTTTCTGTAACATTTAATTCTATGTGGAATGGGACACCTTTTCAGTGTGCCTTCCAAAGTAAGGGATTCTTAACCCTTTAGCCAACATAACGGCGAAAACCGGTCAACATTATTCACTGAAATGTCTATTCAGTTTTAATTACCTCTTCATTTTTGCTTGAAAAACATAGCTTGTGCCCCTTAATTGGATTGAGCTCTGTTTTTAAAGGATTATGTATTTATTGGTGTTTAATGCTGTTTTATGTCACATTTCTGCACAGTGGCTAATCATGACCACTACAGTTTTTCAGGTGGAGGAAGTCGGAGTACCCGGGAAGAACCACCGGGCAACAACAAGCAAGTGTCAGATCCCCCACATACTAACTCCACACAAGCAGGGTTAGCATTGGCTGAAGATGGGTGCACCATCGATGTGCAGTACGTTTTAGTACACAGCGCCACCATGCACCCACGTAGGCAGTTGGGTGAAGTGTCTTGCCCAAGGACAGATTGAGGACCTCTTGCCTTGCAGCCTGCACCTCTGCCAACAGAGCCAGCATTATTCAGAAAGACTGGGAAATGCATTTTTAGCTCACCGAAGGGAGCTTAACTTATCACTTGCCGTCCGTCGTCGTCGTCCGGCGTCCGTCGTCCGTCGTGAACTTTACATTATCGACTTCTCCTCCCAAACGAATAGCCCAATTTTATTCAAATCTTGGTCAAATATTCGTCCACCAATACCAATTCGGATTTGTTCAAATAAAGTTGCCTCTCCCCCTGGGTGGTGCCACACCCCCAAGGGGCACCAAAATCCTTAAAAATCTTCTTCTCATGAACTATAAGTGGCAGAGATCTGATATTTGGTTTGCAGCTTCCTTTTGGGTTGTAGACTCAGGCTTGTACACAGAAAGTTCGAGGGGCAATATTTGCCATTGTTATGGGAGGGGCAGTAATTTTGGCCACGCCCAAAATTTCTATTTTCCAAACCGAGAGGCTGATTTGAACCAAATTTTATGTGAGGGCTTATTGGGTCATGAGTACTTGATTTATGCAAAAAAAAAATTTCCCGCAGCCCCGTGGGAACCGCAGGAGCTAAAAATAGAAAAAATTTAAAACGCCCATATCTCCAAAACTGCACGGCACTGAGAATTTTTATTTGGTGTGCAGCTTCCTTTGGACCAACAAAAAGGATTGGTAAAAAAAAAATTGCCATCGGTTTTATCATAGGGTACAGTTTCGGGACTTTGAAAAAGTGCTGAGTCAGCACTTTTTAACACTGTAAGCAATGGGAAAAACATTAAAAAATCTTCATCTCCAGATCCAGCAGGCATAATCTTTTGATATTTGGTATGCAACATTGTAGGGTGGATCTGATTCAAGTTTGTTCGAATCGGCACCCTGGGTTCATATTTGGGCTCAGTATAGGAGCCCGATTTCGAACTTAGTGCATTTCAGGCAAATTTCTTAAAAAATCTTCTCCAGATCCAGCAGGCAGAATCTTTTGATATTTGGTATGCAACATTGTGGGGTGGATCTGATTCAAGTTTGTTCAAATCGGCCCCCTGGGTTTATATTTGGGCTCAGTATAGGAGCCCAAATTTGAACTTACTGCATTTCAGGCAAATTTCTTTGAAAATCATCTTCTCCAGATCCAGCAGGCAGAATCTTTTGATATTTGGTATGCAACATTGTAGGGTGGATCTGATTCAAGTTTGTTCAAATCGGCTCCCTAGATTCATATTTGGCCTCACTATAGGAGCTCGAATTCGAACTTAGTGCATTTCAGGCAAATTTCTTCAAAAATCTTCTTCTCCAGATCCAGCAGGCAGAATCTTTTGATATTTGGTATGCAACGTTGCGGGGTAGATCTGATTCAAGTTTGTTCAAATCGGCCCCTGGATTCATATTTGGGCTTACTATAGAAGCCCGAATTCGAACTTAGTGCATTTCAGGCAAATTTCTTAAAAAATCTTCTTCTCCAGATCCAGCAGGCAGAATCTTTTCATATTTGGTAAGCAACATTGTGGGGTGGATCTGATTCAAGTTTGTTCAAATCGGCCCCCTGGGTTAATATTTGGGCTCAGTATAGGAGCCCGATTTCGAACTTAGTGCATTTCAGGCAAATTTCTTCAAAAATCTTCTTCTCCAGATCCAGCAGGCAGAATCTTTTGATATTTGGTATGCAACATTGTAGGGTGGATCTAATTCAAGTTTGTTCAAATCGGCCCCCTGGGTTCATATTTGGGCTCAGTATAGGAGCCCGATTTCGAACTTAGTGCATTTAGGCAAATTTCTTTAAAAATCTTCTTCTCCAGATCCAGCAGGCAGAATCTTTTGATATTTGGTATGCAACATTGTGGGATGGATCTGATGCAAATTTGTTCAAATCGGCTCCCTAGATTCATATTTGGGCTTAATATAGAAGCTCGAATTCGAACTTCGTGTATTTCAGGCAAATTTCTTCAAAAATCATCTTCTCCAGATCCAGCAGGCAGAATCTTTTGATATTTGGTATGCAACATTGCGGGGTGGATCTGATTCAAGTTTGTTCAAATCGGCCCCCTGGATTCATATTTGGGCTCACTATAGAAGCTCGAATTCAAACTTAGTGCATTTCGTGCAAATTTCTTCAAAAATCTTCTCCAGATCCAGCAGGCAGAATCTTTTGATATTTGGTATGCAACATTGTGGGGTGGATCTGATTCAAGTTTGTTCAAATCGGCCCCCTGGATTCATATTTGGGCTTAATATAGAAGCCCGAATTCGGACTTAGTGCATTTCGGGCAAATTTATTAAAAAATCTTCTTCTCCAGATCCAGCAGGCAGAATCTTTTGATATTTGGTATGCAACATTGTGGGGTGGATCTGATTCAAGTTTGTTCAAATCGGCTTCCTAGATTCATATTTGGGCTCACTATAGAAGCTCGAATTCGAACTTAGTGCATTTCAGGCAAATTTCTTAAAAAATCTTCTTCTCCAGATCCAGCTTCAGAATCTTTTCATATTTGGTAAGCAACATTGTGGGGTGGATCTGATTCAAGTTTGTTCAAATCGGCCCCCTGGGTTTATATTTGGGCTCCGTATAGGAGCCCAAATTTTAACTTAGTGCATTTCAGGCATATTTCTTAAAAAATCTTCTTCTCCAGATCCAGCAGGCAGAATCTTTTGATATTTGGTATGCAACATTGTGGGGTGGATCTGATTCAAGTTTGTTCAAATCGGCCCCCTGGGTTTATATTTGGGCTCAGTATAGGAGCCCAAATTTGAACTTAGTGCATTTCAGGCAAATTTCTTTGAAAATCTTCTTCTCAAGATCCAGCAGGCAGAATCTTCTGATATTGGGTATGCACCATGCTTAGGGGGGTGAGATTCAAGTTTGTTCAAGCCAAGTCCCTGGGTTCATATTTGGGCTCACTGTGGTAGCCCAAATTATAACTTAGTTCAAAATGAGGAATTTTCTTTAAAAATCTTCTTCAGATCCAGCAGTCGGAATGTTTTGATATTTGGTATGCAGCATCCTTAGGGGGTGAGATTCAAGTTTGTTCAAACCATGTCCCTAGGTCCATATTTGGACTCACTGTGGGAGCTCGAATTGTAACTTAGTTCAAAATGAGGACTTTTCATTAAAAATCTTCTTCTTCAGCCATGTCCCTAGGTCCATTTTTGGACTCACTGTGGGAGCTCGAATTGTAACTTAGTTCAAAATGAGGACTTTTCTTTAAAAATCTTCTTCTTCAGATCCAGCAGTCGGAATGTTTTGATATTTGGTGTGCAGCATCCTTAGGGGGGTGAGATTCAAGTTTGTTAAAGCCAAGTCCCTGGGTTCATATATGGGCTCCCTGTGGGAGCCTGAATTATTACTTAGTTCAATATGAGGAATATTCTTTAAAAATCTTTTTTTTTTTAGATCCACTGGTCAGAATGTTTGGATATTTGGTATAAGCTTTTCTTAGGAGGAGCAGATGCAACTTGTTGAAATCAATTCTCTGGGTTGATATAAATTTAGGCTACCATGTCAGGTGAGCGCCCTCAGGCCCCTTGGGGCCTCTTGTATTACACCTTAATGCATTTCTAAAGTTTATGTATGTATTTCATCACTCAAATTAGTGGGCAGAGCCAAAAATGTCCACTTCTGATTCGTGTATCAAATCCTTTGAATGCTGGTCACATATATGCCATTTCTGGTTTCTTATAAAAATGTTCTGATTCCTGAATGAATATCTGTAAATACTGCTAACGAAAACCCATTTCTGATTTGTTGACAAATATATTACTCCAGAAAATAAGCCTTCATGAATTCTCTTTCTCTACAGCTTATTCCTGATACTTTAACCCTTTTCAAGCAGACTTGAATTTACTGATGGCAGTAAATTCTGTTTCTCTAGTTTGGAACTTACTTTAGTGATGCAGATTCACTTTTTTAGCTCACCGAAGGGAGCTTAACTTAACACCGGCCGTCCGTCTTCTGGCGTCCGTCTTCCGTCGTCGTGAACATTTTTCAAACCACTTCTCCTCTGAAACCAGTGGTCCGATTTTCACGAAACTTCATGTGGATGTTCCTTACTATATGGCAATTCATGTTTGTTCAAATGAAATGGCCGCGTCCTATGGGGGCTCTGTATGGGGCATAACTCTGATAGCACCGTATGAATTATAGAAAAATTATTAAAAAATCTTGCTTCTCCAGAACCAGTGGGCATAATCTTTTGATACTTGATATTCAGCATCTTGGTATGGGTCTGATTCAAGTTTGTTCAAATCAGCCCCCTGGATTCATATTTGGGCTCACTATAGAAGCCCAAATTCGAATTTAGTGCATTTCAGGCAAATTTCTTCAAAAATCTTCGTCTCCAGATCCAGCAGGCAGAATCTTTTGATATTTGGTATGCAACATTGTGGGGTGGATCTGATTCAAGTTTGTTCAAATCGGCCCACTGGATTCATATTTGGGCTCAGTATAGGAGCCCAAATTTGAACTTAGTGCATTTCAGGCAAATTTCTTTAAAAATCTTCTTCTCAAGATCCAGCAGGCAGAATCTTTTGATATTGGGTATGCAGCATGCTTAGGGGGGTGGGGGGAGATTCAAGTTTGTTCAAGCCAAGTCCCTGGGTTCATATTTGGGCTCACTGTGATAGCCCAAATTATAACTTAGTTCAAAATGAGGAATTTTCTTTTAAAATCTTCTTCTTCAGATCCAGCAGTCAGAATGTTTTCATATTTGGCGTGCAGCATCCTTATGGGGGTGAGATTCAAGTTTGTTCAAGCCATATCCCTAGGTCCATATTTGGGCTCACTATGGGAGTTTGATTTGTAACTTAGTTCGAAATGAGGAATTTTCTTTAAAAATCTTCTTCATATCCAGCAGTCGGAATATTTTCGTATGTGGTGTGTAGCATCCTTAGGAGGGTGGGATTCAAGTTTGTTACAGCCAAGTCCCTGGGTCCATATTTGGGCTCCCTGTGGGAGCCTGAATTATAACTTAGTCAATAGGAGGAATTTTTAGCTCATCTTGACAAAGTCAAGCTGAGCTAATCTCATCGCTCTCCGTCCGTCGTCCGTCAACACCATGTTTTGCTCTTCTCTTCCAAAGTCACTGGGCCAATTCAAGTGAAAGTTTGTGTGAGTGATGGTCCCAAAGGGGCATTTCATTTTTGTTCAACTCAGCATGCCCAGCCCCATAGGGAGGGAGTGGGGGAAAATGCTCCAAAATATTTTTAAAATCTTTTTCTCAAGAACCAGTGTGTAAAATGACTTGATATTTGCTATGGAGCTTCCATATGATGTGTAGAATCAAATTTGTTCAAACGAAGTTCGTGAAGTAATATTTGGCTTTGTAATAGGAGGGGTAAGATTTTTGGCCCCGCCCAAAATTTCTATTTTCTGAACCGATGGTCCGGTATGAACCAAATTTGGTTTGTGGTAGTATTGGGTCATAAGTACTTGACCCATGCAAAAAAAAAAAATTCCCGCATCCCCTGGGAGCTAAAAATAGAAATATTTTCAAACTCCCATATTTCCCAAACCCCACGGAACAGAGAGCTTTTATTTGGTATGAAGTATCCTTATGACCAGTAGAATTGAATGGTAAAAAAAAATTGCCATCGGTTATGTTAGGGTGTTCTGTAATGGGCATCGAAAAAATGCTGAGTCAGCATATTTGCAAAAATTTTAAAAAATCTTTTCTCCAGAACCAATCATCAGAATCTTTTGATATTTGGTATACAGCATTCATAGTGGGGTCAGATAAAAATTTGTTGAAATAAAGCTCATTGGTTCATATTTGGGCTCTCTACAGGAGCCCGAAGTTTTAACATAGGGTAATATGAGGAATATTCTTCAAAAATCTTCTTCTTCAGAACCACCAGTCAGAATCTTTTAATATTTGGTATACATCATTGTTATGAGGGTCAGATTCTAGATTGTTCAAACCAAGTCCCTAGGTTAATATTTGGGTTTCCTGCAGAAGCCCAAATTTTATCTTTGTTCAATATGGAGGGTAATTTAAAAAAATCTTCTTCTTCAGATACATCAGTCAGAATGCTTTGATATTTGGTATGCAACATCTCTATGGGGGGGGGCAGATTCAAGTTTGTTCAAATCAGATCCCTAGGTATATATTTGGGCTCACGATGGTAGCCCAAATTTTTACTTAGTGCAATATGAGGAAATTTCTTTAAAAATCTTCTTCTTCAGATCCACCAGTCGGAATGCTTTTATATTTGGTATACAACATCTCTAGGGGGGTCAGATTCCAGGTTGTTCAATTCGAGTGCCTAGGTTAATATTTGGGCTCCATATGGGAACATGAAATTTAACTTAGTACAATATGAGGGAATTTCTTCAAAAATCTTCTTCTTCAGATTCACTTGTCAGAATGCTTTCACATTTGGTATACAACATCTCTAGGGGGGTCAGATTCAAGTTTGTTCAAATCGGATCCATAGGTTAATATTTGGGCTCGCTATGGTAGCCCAAATTTGAACTTAGTGCAATTCGAAGAAATTTCTTTACAATTTCTCTTCTTCAGATCCGACAGTCAGAATGCTTTCATATTCGGTAAACAACATCTCTAGGGAAGTCAGATTTAACTGTGTTCAAATCAAGAGCCTGGGTTAATATTTGGGCTCTCTATGGAAGCCGGAATTGGCCATTTTGCTGAAGAATTAAAAGATTATTTTTGTCACTCCTGAGGGACTCAAGAATTGACAGTGTAGCTTATGGAGATGGCTTGCTTAATGTAGACTCATTCTTGGACTCTGTTTGAATTGTGTTCTGTACAAGATGAGCGCTTCAGGCCCCTTGGGGCCTCTTGTTCTTTAAAAGTCTTCTTCAGATTCAGCAGTCACAATGTTTGGATATTTGGCATGCAGCATCCTTGGGGATGAGATTCAAGTTTGTTCAAGCCAAGTCCCTGGATTCATATTTGGGCTCACTGTGGGAGCCTGAATGATAACTTAGTTCAAAATGAGGAATTTTCTTTAAAAATCTTCTTCTTCAGATCCAGCAGATGAATGCTTTTGATATTTGGTATGCAGCATCCTTGGGGGGTAAGATTCAAGTTTGTTCAAGCCATGTCCCTAGTTCCATAAAATTTGTCTCTCATGACTTCATTCCTTTGTAGTGTTGATGAACCATGTCTAACTGAATGTGACCCCCCAAATACTTCTTTGAACCACTTTGTTTGAATCACTTTGCCCGGTGAGCGATTAAGGCCCCTTGGGGCCTCTTGTTTCAAAGAGACTCAGAAAGTCAAACTTTGGGCACCCAAATCTGGGCTACACTCAAAATTTCTATTTTCAGATCCAAAAGGCAGATGTGAACCAAATTTGTCATGTAGTATATAACTGAGTCAAAATATTTCATTTATGCCAGATTTTTATTTTTATTTTTATTGGGGGGGGGGGGGGGGGGGAGGGGGGGGATAGAGAGAGCCACAGTAGTTGAAAACAAAAATTTCATTCGGTTGTGGTTTTTTAGCTTAACTTGACAAAGTCAAGATAAACCATTGCCATCATGCATGCGGATGTCTGTTAGTCTGTGAGTCTGTTCACATTTTCCTTTAGCACAGGCTACACCTTATAGTTCTTGTCCGATCATCACAAAATTTCATGTGCAGGTTTGAGGACACCTTTAGCACAGTCTTCAGGTCGTATTTATGAATGGATTTCACTGTAACTTTGTAGGATGACTCTGTATAATGTCTAGATGAGAACATCCCCTTTTGGTCATGATCTGTCAACCGTGACAGCTGCCCAAGCCTGAAACCCCAAAACTTTTAGCACAGTCTACAGGTCATATTTAATATGGAGGGATTTCATTGTAACTTGGTAGGTTGACTCGGTATGATGTCTAGATGAGAACGTCTCCTTTTGGTCGGGATTGGTCAACTGTGTGGGCTACAGGGCCCCAAAGCCTGAAAACCTTGAGCACAGACTACAGGTCATATTTATGAAAGGATTTCATTGTAACTTGGTAGGATTGTAAATGGGAATGTCAGGTAGACAGCCAGGGAATGTCGGGTAGACAGCCAATCTGGCTACGTCTTTCCCTATGGTGTGCCTATTTCTGTAACACAAGATTATATGAATTGTACTGTAAACCATTTTTGCATACCATGAATAAAGAATTATCTATCTAGTATAATGTCTAGATGACGACATCCCCTTTTGGTTGCGATCGGTCAACCGTGATGGCTACACATGTCCGAAGTCCGAAAAGGGATTTCATTGTAACTTGATAGGATGACTAGTTTTGGAATAATTTCACTGTAACTCGGTAACTTTGATTAACATACATTAACTGTGAGGGCCACATTAACCCACCTCTCAGTTCTTTAATAGAGTCTACACCTCATATTATTTTTATTGAAAACTTTGCATACAGGGAACAGAAATTAACATATTCTCAATTATCACAATTCTTGTCTTATTTCATAATCCTTTCATAAACATTGAACGTTATCCTTATCATCAAACACAACACACAGTCAAGTTAAGCTACAGTGGCATTGACACTTTCATAAATACTTCACAGAACAGAGCTTGCTAGGAAGCTTTCCTAGGACCAGCAGAAATGAATGGCCAAAAAAGTTGCCTTTGGTTGTGTCATAGCAAATCAAACAATTGCTCTTGCTGATGATCACTTACTGATACACTCATCTCTTTTGACAACTTAGTCAGATGAGCGTTATAGGCTTTCTTGAGCCTCTGTTTTTTTAGTGTGTTTTGAGAAGTTTAATAAATGAACCTTCAAGTTTGGGTTCATTGAAGAGAGGAGGAAGTTATTTTGATTTTTTTAAACCATGTATCATCAATAACCATTTGACAATTATTAATTATTAATGCGAACACATTTTTTTTTTATTTTACAGATGGCCAAATCTTCCGAAATGCAGGCTGCTTCCAACAAAAGTTTTCTCACCACTGTTGTGAAAGAAGCATCACCACCAATGAAATATGATGTATGTTTGGCTTCATAGTTTATTAGCTCACCTTAACTTTGTTCAAATCGAGAGCCTGTGTTCTAATTGCCCTCCGTCTGCTGTACGGCATCCATCGTCCAACGTCCGTCAACACTATGTTTTGGACTTCTCCTCCAAACCACTTGGCCAATTCAAGTGAAAGTTTGTGTGAGTGATGTCCCGAAGGGGCATTGCATTTTTGTTCAACTCAACATACCCAGGCCCATATAGTGGGGGTGAGGAAAATTGCTCCAAAATATTTTTAAAATCTTTTTCTCATGAACCAATGGGGACAATGACTTGATATATGGTATGGAGCTTTCTTTTGAGGCGTAGAATCAACTTTATTCAAATGAAGTTCATGGAGCAATAGTTGCCTTTGTAATGGGAAGGGCAAGATTTTTGGCCCCACCCAAAATTTCTACTTTCTGAACCGATGGTTTGATTTGAACCACATTTGGTATGTGGTATTATCGGGTCATAAGAAGCTAAAAATAGAGATATTTTCAAATGCCCTTATTTCCCAAACCACATGGAACAGAGATCTGTTATTTGGTATGAAGCATCCTTAGGATCAGTAGAATTGAATGGTAAAAAAAATCACCTGCGGTAATGCAAGGGTGTTCTGCAGGGGCATCGAAGAAATGCTGAGTCAGCATATTTGCAAAAATTTTAAAAAGTTTTTCTCTAGAACCAATGGTCAGAATCTTTTGATATTTGGTATACAGCATCCGTAGAGGGGTCAGATACAAGTTTGTTAAAATGAAGCCCCATGGTTCATATTTGGGCTCAGTGCAGGAGCCCGGATTTTTAACTTAGGGCAATATGGGGTATATTCTTTAAAAATCTTTTTCAGAACCACCAGTCAGAATATTTTAATGTTTGGCATATACATCATTGTTATGAGGGTCAGATTCAAGATTGTTCAAACCAAGTACCTAGGTTAATATTTGGGTTTCCTATTGAGGCTCAAATTTTAACTTAGTACAATATGGGGGATAATATTTAAAAATCTTCTTCAGATCCACCAGTCAGAATCCTTTCATGTTTGGTATACAACATCTCTACACTGGTCAGATTCAAAATTGTTCAAATTGGGTCACCAGGTTAATATTTGGGCTCCCCATGGTGGCCTGAATTTTAACTTAGTGCAATATGAGGAGATTTCTTTAAACATTTGGAAAATGACATCTCTGTGTTGTCAGATTCGAGTTTGTTCAAATCGAGTCCCTGGGTTAATAGTTGAGCTCCCTATGGAGCCGGAATTGGTCATGTAGCTGAAGAATTAAAAATTGTTTATTATGTACCTTCTAGAGGTGTGTAACTAAGATTAATCCACATAGGTTGTATCAAGGGGCTCCATTGGAGAGCTCCACTTTTTACATGACGATTAACTGAAGAAAAGGCATGATGCTTGGACTATTTTAGTCACTCCTGAGGGGCTCAAGGATTGACAGTGGATCCTATAGAAATTGATTGCTTAAGGGGCTGCTAAACCGAAACTTTCTAGTATTTCAAGAGAAACTTTCGATAATCATTTGCGTGAACCATATGTACTATGTTGTATATCGTTTTATTCGTTAGGAGATTTTCTAGGCAATGGTTCAAAAGGTTTGTGAATATTGTGCGTTGTTCGGTGCATGTTTGTGTTACATAATACTCATGTGTATTAGCAACAGAACGATTTGAATAGTGCGACTTCAGCAAATTCCTCTCAGATATGTATACTTACGTATTATGTCCACAACATCCGGGTATAGTTTTAAATTATTTTGTTGAATAAATCCACTTTTGAGCAAATTATTTCCGGGTGGTAAATTCTGAACCACAACAGAATCATTGTTTACATTTTCGAATGACGCGATTAAAAATGGGCAGAATAACTTCCCAAACAAGACAATCAAATCGTGCGACGCAAGATATTGTGTACATCTATTGGTCGGTTACTCCAGCGTAACAGACGCGACCAAATCAAGAAACAAACAGAGCACATGTATATAATATTCTGTTACAGTGGTCTGTTTCAAGTTTTCTTCAAAATTCTTACTAATTATGACTTTCCAAAAAAAATGTACTTGATTGGTAGAGCATATGTTAGAAGTCAGTAAATTAATATTAACAAGATAAGATTTGCAGAGTGCTGTAATTCTCATTTTTATTGATTACTGATCACATGATCCTGCCACGTGGATTGTTGCAGAATGTAAACAAACAAGATTCGTTCCTTGAAATACAGACGGCATCACATTTTTCACAAATTCATAATTTATCCACAGAAAATATGAAAAATATATCCCGGATGTTGTTGCAATTATATTTAAGTATATGTACCTGAGAGGTATTTTCTTTCTTTGTGCTATTTAAATTGCTTTGTTGCTAATGCACACCAGTATTATGTAACCCGAGCATGCATCGAAAACTGAACAATACTTACAACATTTCTCAACCACAAACTAGAAAATCTCGCAATGAAGAAAATGGTATATAACCTGATAGATATGGTTCAAGCTTATTATTAGCTCACCTGACTGAAAGTCAGGGTGAGCTATTCTGATCACTTTTCGTCCGTCGTCCGTCGTCTGTCGTCCGGCGTCCGGCGTGAAGGTGGTATTTGGGCTTTTTCTCCCTAACCACTGGCCGCATATTAATGAAATTTCATGTGAGAAGGGGTTGCATCTGCGGACTTTGATTTTTTGTCAAATTAGGTTTCAGCTCACATTGAGCAGGGGGATGGGGCAAAAATGCTGCAATTCTTAAAAAATCTTCTTCTCAAGAACCAACAATAGCAGAGACTTGATATTTGGTATGCAGCTTCCTTTTGAGGTGTAGACTCAAGTTTGTTTAAGAGAAGTTGGAGGGGCTATATTTGCCTTCGTTATGGGAGGGGCAAAAATTTTGGCCCCGCCCCAAATTCCTATTTTCCAAACCGCGAGGCCGATTTGAACCAAATTTTACGTGAGTGCTTATTGGGTCATAAGTACCTAATTTATGGCGAAATTTTTTTCCCCATAGCCCCGTGGGAACCACAGGAGCTAAAAATAGAAAAAAATGAAAACGCCCATATCTCCAAAACTACACGGCACTGAGAATTCTTATTTGTTGTGAAGCTTCCTTAGGACCAACAGAATGGAATGATGAAAAAAAATTGCCATCGGTTTTATGATGGGGTAGTTTTTGGGGACTTTGAAAAAGTGCTGAGTCAGCATTTTTTAACACTGTGGGTAATGGGAAAAACATAAGACTACTTTTCTCCGAAAGCACTGCTCCAAAAGCTTTAAAATTTCACATATAACATCTTTGGAAGATTGTTTCACATGTTTATAGAAATGAATTGCCTACGTGGATATTTGGGCTCTCTATGGGAGCCGAAATGTTTAAATTAGTGCAGTATGAGGAGTATTTTTGAAAAATCTTCTTCTTGAGATCTAGCAATAAGAATGTTTTGATATTTGCTATGCAGCATCCTTAGGGGGGTGAGATTGAAGTTTGTTGAAGCCAAATCCCTGGGTTCATATTTAGGCTGAAAATTTGGGGTCCCGTTGCGGACTTCGAAATTTGGGACCAAAATCGGAAAAAATTTTTTTTTGTTTTTTCTGCATTTCGGTCAATTTTAAGGCAAAAAAAAATTTTTTTTTTTTCCCCTGAAAATTTGGGGTGCGGGTGGGATTTTTTGGGGTCCCGTTGCGGACTTCGAAATTTTGGACGAAAATCCGAAAAATTTTTTTGTTGTTTCTTATGCATTTCTGTCAATTTTAAGACAAAAAAAAAAAAAAATAAATTTTTCCCCTGAAAATTTGGGGTGCGGGTGGGACTTAGAAAATTTTGGACCAAAATCCGAAAAAAAAAAATTTTTGTTTTTTATGCATTTCTGTCAATTTTAAGACAAAAAAAAAAAAAAAAAAAAAAATTTTTCCCCTCAAAATTTGGGGTGCGGGTGGGACTTAGAAAATTTTGGACCAAAATCTGAAAAAAAATTTTTTTGTTTTTTTCTGCGTTTTGGTCAATTTTAAGACAAAAAAAAATTTTTTTTTTTTTTCCCCTGGAAATTTGGGGTGCGGGTGGGTCTTAGAAAATTTTGGACCAAAATCCGAAAAAAAATTTTTTTGTTTTTTATGCATTTCTGTCAATTTTAAGACCAAAAAAAAAAAAAAAAAAAAAATTTTTCCCCTGAAAATTTGGGGTGCGGGTGGGACTTAGAAAATTTTGGACCAAAATCTGAAAAAAAATTTTTTTTGTTTTTTTCTGCGTTTTGGTCAATTTTAAGACAAAAAAAAATTTTTTTTTTTTTTTCCCCTGGAAATTTAATTTTGGACCAAAATCTGAAAAAAATTTTTTTTTGTTTTTTATGCATTTCTGTCAATTTTAAGACCAAAAAAAAAAAAAAAAAAAAAAAAATTTTTCCCCTGAAAATTTGGGGTGCGGGTGGGTCTTAGAAAATTTTGGACCAAAATCCGAAAAAAAAATTTTTTTGTTTTTTATGCATTTCTGTCAATTTTAAGACCAAAAAAAAAAAAAAAAAAAAAAAATTTTTCCCCTGAAAATTTGGGGTGCGGGTGGGACTTAGAAAATTTTGGACCAAAATCTGAAAAAAAATTTTTTTGTTTTTTTCTGCGTTTTGGTCAATTTTAAGACAAAAAAATTTTTTTTTTTTTTTTTCCCCTGGAAATTTAATTTTGGACCAAAATCCGAAAAAATTTTTTTTTTGTTTTTTATGCATTTCTGTCAATTTTAAGACCAAAAAAAAAAAAAAAAAAAAAAAAATTTTTCCCCTGAAAATTTGGGGTGCGGGTGGGACTTAGAAAATTTTGGACCAAAATCCGAAAAAAAAATTTTGGGGGTTTTTTCTGCGTTTTGGTCAATTTTAAGACAAAAAAAAATTTTTTTTTTTTTTACCCTGAAAATTTGGGGTGCGGGTGGGACTTAGAAAATTTTGGACCAAAATCTGAAAAAAATTTTTTGGGGGTTTTTCTGCGTTTTGGTCAATTTTAAGACAAAAAAAAATTTTTTTTTTTTTTACCCTGAAAATTTGGGGTGCGGGTGGGACTTAGAAAATTTTGGACCAAAATCTGAAAAAAAATTTTTGGGTTTTTTTCTGCGTTTTGGTCAATTTTAAGACAAAAAAGACATTTTTTTTTATCACCCAAAATTTGGAGTCCGGGTGGGACTTAGAAAATTTTGGACCAAAATCCGGAAATTAGTTTTAGCGTTTTTTATGCGTTTTAAGAAGAAGTAAAAAATTTAGGCTGAAAGTATTTTGTTTGGGAAAAAAATCTGTTTTTTATGTGTTTATCTCAATTTTGGGACGTTAAAGTGCAGGAACTGAAAATAGAAGGAAAATCCTGTGTATTGTGTGGGCACAATCGCTTCATCGAGTTGGTATATGCTTTTCTTAGGAGGGGCGTATGCAGCTTATTCAAGTCAAGTCCCTGGTTTGATATTTAGACTACCATGTCAGGTGAGCGCCCTCAGGCCCCCTGGGGCCTCTTGTTTTTATTTGCAAACGAAAGTGTAACGTGAAATTCTGAAAAGTTTCGGTTTGGCAGCCCCTTAATGTAGATTTATTCTTGGACTCTGTTTATATCTGGTTCTGTTCAAGGTGATCGCTTCAGGCTCTGTGGGGCCTCTAGTCTCTTCACAGTGTTGCTGTAAAATTGTTGAATATTTATAATGATCAGTTAAATTATGAATAACCATGAAAAAGTCAAATTGTGTTGGAGAAAAACATATTCAATTTGTGGAGGTCTTCGAGAATCATGAAGAGTTTTTAGCTCACCAACTTTAGTTGTGTGAGCTTATGGCATGGCTCGATCGGTCGGCGTCGGCGTCAGCGTCGGCCTCAGCGTACGTGTCCAATAATGTTAAAGTTTCTGTTTAGGTCACTTATTCGCCCTATTTCCATATCATGGCTTTTATAATGCTGCTATATGATGATTATTATCATTTTACCATGATTTAACCCCTCATACCCAACATTTTAGCCATTTTTTTTGACATTTTTAGTTGCGTTTAGTTTTCTGTTTAGCTCAGAATTTCATGTTTAACTAAGTGTTTAGGTCAGCTGCTGTGCTCCTTCTCTTCCAATGGCACTTATATTCATCATACATGTTCCTCAGTATCATTGTTCCATGATTAACCCCTCATACCCTGCATTTTAAACATTTTTCTTGACATTTTTAGTTGCATTTAGTTTTCTGTTTAGCTCGGAATTTCATGTTTAACTTAGTGTTTAGGTCAGCTGCTGTGCTCCTTCTCTTCCCATGGCACTTATATTCATTATACATGTTCCTCAGTATCATTGTTCCATGATTAACCCCTCATACCCTGCATTTTAAACATTTTTCTTGACATTTTTAGTTGCGTTTAGTTTTCTGTTTAGCTCGGAATTTCATGTTTAACTTAGTTTTTAGGTCAGCTGCTGTTCTCCTTCTCTTCCCATGGCACTTATATTCATTATACATGTTCCTCAGTATCATTGTTCCATGATTAACCCCTCATACCCTGCATTTTAAACATTTTTCTTGACATTTTTAGTTGCGTTTAGTTTTCTGTTTAGCTCAGAATTTCATGTTTAATTAAGTGTTTAGGTCAGCTTCTGTGCTCCTTCTCTTCCAATGGCACTTATATTCATCATACATGTTTCTCAGTATCATTGTTCCATGATTAACCCCTCATAACCTGCATTTTAAACATTTTTCTTGACATTTTTAGTTGCGTTTAGTTTTCTGTTTAGCTCGGAATTTCATGTTTAACTTAGTGTTTAGGTCAGCTGCTGTGCTCCTTCTCTTCCCATGGCACTTATATTCATTATACATGTTCCTCAGTATCATTGTTCCATGTTTAACCCCTCATACCCTGCATTTTAAACATTTTTCTTGACATTTTTAGTTGCGTTTAGTTTTCTGTTTAGCTCGGAATTTCATGTTTAACTTAGTGTTTAGGTCAGCTGCTGTGCTCCTTCTCTTCCCATTGCACTTATATTCATTATACATGTTCCTCAGTATCATTGTTCCATGATTAACCCCTCATACCCTGCATTTTAAACGTTTTTTCTTCACATTTTTAGTTGCGTTTAGTTTTCTGTTTAGCTCAGAATTTCATGTTTAACTAAGTGTTTAGGTCAACTGCTGTGCTCCTTCTCTTCCCATGGCACTTATATTCATCATACATGTTCCTCAGTATCATTGTTCCATGATTAACCCCTCATACCCTGCATTTTAAACATTTTTCTTGACATTTTTAGTTGCGTTTAGTTTTCTGTTTAGCTCGGAATTTCATGTTTAACTTAGTGTTTAGGTCAGCTGCTGTGTTCCTTCTCTTCCCATGGCACTTATATTCATCATACATGTTCCTCAGTATCATTGTTCCATGATTAACCCCTCATACCCTACATTTTAAACATTTTTCTTGACATTTTTAGTTGCGTTTAGTTTTCTGTTTAGCTCGGAATTTCATGTTTAACTTAGTGTTTAGATCAGCTGCTGTGCTCCTTCTCTTCCCATTGCACTTATATTCATTATACATGTTCCTCAGTATCATTGTTTCATGATTAACCCCTCATACCCTGCATTTTAAATGTTTTTCTTCACATTTTTAGTTGCGTTTAGTTTTCTGTTTAGCTCAGAATTTCATGTTTAACTAAGTGTTTAGGTCAGCTGCTGTTCTCCTTCTCTTCCCATGGCACTTATATTCATCATACATGTTCCTCAGTATCATTGTTGCATGATTAACCCCTCATACCCTGCATTTTAAACATTTTTCTTGACATTTTTAGTTGCGTTTAGTTTTCTGTTTAGCTCGGAATTTCATGTTTAACTTAGTGTTTAGGTCAGCTGCTGTGTTCCTTCTCTTCCCATGGCACTTATATTCATCATACATGTTCCTCAGTATCATTGTTCCATGATTAACCCCTCATACCCTGCATTTTAAACATTTTTCTTGACATTTTTATTTGCGTTTAGTTTTCTGTTTCGCTCAGAATTTCATGTTTCACATAGTGTTTATGTCAGTTTCTGTGTTTTACTTTTACGAGGTTGTGTTTAGGTAAGCTTTGTTGCATGTTATGACCCTGTTTGATACAGTTCTTGTGTTTGCCAAAGTTACTATCAAAGAGGAATGTTGGTGAGCTATAGGGCGTTGGCGTCCTTCTTGTTATGGATTTTGAGTGGACAGCAAATTATTTCTTAATTGATTGATGAAAATAACCTATTTATGATGTTCCTCTTACTGTCACAGGTGGAAAGTCATAAAATATAGAGTTTATTTTCATTGTATGTGTTTGAGATTTGCTTAACCATTAATTCGGGGACACATTGGCTCAGTAGGTAGAGGTGCAGGCTACAAGCCGAGAGCTCCATGGTCCGAATCCCACCTGTGGCAACCGCATTGTGTCCTTGGCAAGTTATTTCACCCCTGGTTGCCCATGTGGAGGCATGGTGGCTAGGGTGTACGAAAGGGTACTGCACATTGATGGTTCACTTGTCTTCAACGAATGCTAACCCTGCTTGTGTGGAGTTAGTACATTCAGGAGTCTGACAATTCCTCGCTGTTGCCCAGTGCTTATTTCTCAGTTAAGTTTTAGCTCACACAACATGAATATATTATTCCTAACTTTTCCAAAATCTCTGGACCAATTTCAGTGAAATTTGAGGGTATTGATTGTTATGACATTGCATTTTGATTTTGTTCAAATTCAGATACTTCTCACCATAATGAGTGGGGGGGGGGGGGGGGGGGGGGGGGAGTGAATTCCCCCTTTCCCTGCCCACAAACTTTAAAAACAATTTCATTATTTGATTATGGAATTGGTTGATATTTGGTATTTCACTTCCTCATGAGGTCTACACTTAATTTTGTTCGAGTGAAGTTTGAGGTGCAATATTTTCAATTGTTGTTGAGGGGCAAGATTTGTGGTTGCGCTCAAATTTATATTTTCAAAACCGATTGGATAATTTGAACCAAATTTGTAATGTACATTATTGGGTCACAAGTACTTCATACTTGCTAAAAACATTTTCATGCATACCTGGAGAAACCTCAACAGCTAAAAATAAAAAAAAATTCACATGCACATATTTCCAAAACCGCATGGAACAGACTTGTTTTTGTGTGAAGCATCCTTAAGACCAGAAGAACTGAATTGGCTACAAATATTGCAATCAGTTTTTTTTTTATAGGGTACCCTATTGGGGGATGGTAAGAATGCGGAATCAGCATATTTTCAGAAATTAAAAAAAAAACACCATTTTTCCCAAACAATCACTCTGAATCTTCTGATATTTAGTATGCAACAACCTTAGGAGAATCAGATTCAAGTTTGTTCAAATCAAGTTCCTGGGTTCATATTTGGGCTGATATGGGAGCCAGACTTTTAACGATCATCTTATCCAGAACCACAATTCAGAAGTTCTGTTATTAGGTACATAGCATCCTGATGGGAAAATATTCAAGTTTGTTCAAATCAAGGCCCTTATATTCAAATCAAGGCCCTTGGTTAATATTTGGGCTTCCTGTGGAGGCCCAAATTTTAACGTAGTGCAATATGGGGAATAATTCTTAAAAATCTTCTTCAGATCTATGTGTCAGAATCTTTTGATATTTGGGGTACAGCATCCTTATGGAGGTTAGATCTAATTTTGTTCAAACCAAGTCCCTGGGTTAATATCCAGGCTCCTTATTGGCGCCTGAATTTTAACTTAGTACAATATGAAGAATAATCTTTAAAACTCCACTTCTCCAGGACCAATCAATGGTCAAAAATCTTTTGATATATGGTATACAGAATCCTTACAGTGGTCAGATGAAAGTTTGTTCAAATCAAGTCGCTGGGTTAATATATGATATTCCTATTGGAGCCCAAATTGTAACTTAGTCCTATATGAGGAATAATCTAAACCTCTTCTTCTCCAGAACCACAAGTCAGAATCTTTTAATATATGCTTTACAGCATCCTTGGGAGGGGGGGGGGAGGCAATTCAATTTTGTTCAAATCAAGTCCTTTGAATAATATTTGGGTATTCTGTTGGAGCTCGAATTTTTACTTCCTGCAATATGAGGAATATTCTTTACAAATTCTCTTTTCACGAACCCCAATCAGAATCTTATTATAGATGGTTTTCACCTTTCTTAGGGTAGTAAGATTCTAGTTTGATAAAATAAAATCCCTGGGTTAATATTTGGGCTCCCTATTGGTGTCCAAATGTTAACTTAGTCCAATATAAGGAATAATCTTTAAATATCTTTTTATTCAGATTCACCAGCCAGAATCTTTAGATATATGGTATACAGCATCCTCATTGGGGTAGGAAGAAGATTCAAGTTTGTGCAAATCAAGTCCTTTGAATAATATTTGGGCTTCCCTATTAATGACTAAATATTTATTTGCTGTAATATGGGGAATATGGGGAATATTCTTTAAAAATCTTCTTTTCATGATCCCCTAGTTAGAATCTTTTGATACATGGCATACACCACCCGTAGGGGAATCAGATTCAGTTTTGTTAAAATCAAGTCCCTGGGTTAATATTTGGCTCACTCCAATATGAAAAATAATCTTTAAAAATCTGCTTCTTGAGATACAATCAGAATGTTTTGATATTTGGTATACAGGATGCTTAGAGGGTTCAGATTCAGTTTGTTCAAATAAAATCCCTGGGTTGATATTTGTGTTCCCTATGTGGGGTGGGGGAGGTGGCAAATTTAACATAATGATCAGTAGGTAATATTCTCTAAATCTTCACCCAAACTTCCAGTGAGGAGCCCTAATTTTAACTTGGTGGAAAAGAGGAATATTCTTTGAAATCTTCTTGAGAACCAGCATTCAGAATGTTTTGATACTCAGATTCAAGTTTGTTCAAATCAAGTCCCTGGATCAGTATATGGGGGCCCAAATTTTAACTTAGGGTAATATGCTGAATAATCTTTAAAAAACTCTCTTCCTTCAGATCCACCATTCAGAATCTATTGATACTTGGTATATGACATCCTGGGGTGGAGTTGAAGTAAGCAGATTCATGTTTGTTAAATTTAAGTCCCTGGGTTGATATTTGGACCTGCTAGTTTTCCATTACTGGAAATCTGGGCATTATTTCTGTGGTAGCATCCCAATACTAGGAAAACTCATCTGACATGGACAACAGAGTTATAAATAATTAAATAACTTCATCTGTAGTGTTGACTAGCCATAGATACTAATTTAATCCTTCTTTAAACAACTTTGCCGAGATGAGCACCTCAGGCCCCATGGCCTTGTTTTTTTTAGCTTAACTTGACAGTGTAAAGATGAGCTATTGCCATCATGCGTGCGGAAGTCTGAGTCTGTTCACATTTTCTGTAGCACAGGCTACACCCCGTAGTTCTTGTCCGATCATCACGAAATTTCATATGCAGATTTGAGGTCATGGCTAGATTAGAACATCCCCTTTTGGTCGCACTCGATCAGCCGTGATGCCTGTGTGAGCCCGAAAACCTTTAACACTGTCTACAGGCCGTATTAATGAAGGGATTTTATTGTAACCTCGTAGGATGACTAGGTGAGAATGTCCTTTTTTTGGTCGGGTTCAGTCAGCCATGGAGACCACAGGGGCATGTTACCTAAATTCCTTTAGCACAGTGTACAGCTTGCATTTATGAAGGGATTTCATTGCAAATCTGTAGGATGGCTCAGTATAATGTCTAGATCTAGAATGCCCCATTTTGTCATGTCTAGATGAAAACGTCCCCTTTTGGTCATGATCGGTCAGTGATGATTGCTGCGTGAGCCTGAAACCCTAAAACCTTTAGCACAGTCTATAGGTGGTATTTATGAAGAGATTTCATTGTAACTTGGTAGGATGACTCTGTATAATGTCCAGATGAGAACATCCCTGTTTGGCCATGATCGGTCAACCATGATGGCTGCGTGAGCCTGAAACCCCAAAACCTTGATCATAGTCTACAGGTCGTATTTATGAAGGGATTTCATTGTAACATGGTAAGATGACTCCGTATAATGTCTGGATGAAAATGTCCCCTTTTGGTCACGATCGGTCAACCGTGATGGCTACGTGGGCCAAAAACCTTTAGCACAGTCTACAGGTTGTATTTTTGAAGGGATTTTATTAGAACTTTGTATGATGACTCTGTATAATGTCTAGATAAAAACACCCTTTTTTGTTTGGGTTCAGTCAACCGTGACAGCCACAGGGGCATTGTACCTAGATTCCTCTAGCACAGTCTACAGCTTGCATTTATGAAAGGATTACAAATTTGTAGGGTGGCTCAGTATAATATCTAGACGAGAACGTCGTATTTTGGCCATGATCGGTCATCCATGGCATCTACTCAGGCACATGACCTAGATTTGTTTAATACAGTCTACAGTTCAAATTTATGAAGCGATTTCATTGTAACTTGGAAGGATAACTCGGTATGAGGTCTAGATGAGACTATCCTATTTTGGTCATGCCCGGTCAGCCGTTACCACCACCTGGTCACGTGACATAGATTCCTTTAGCACTGTTTACAGGTTGTTTTTATGAAGGGATTCCATCGTAACTTAGTATGATATCTAGATGAGACTCATATTTTGGTCATGATCGGTCAACCGTGACCGCCAAACCATCACATGACCTAGATTCCTTCAGCAAAGTCTACGGGTTATATTTATGAAGGGATTTAATTGTAACTTGGTAGGATGAGTCGTTTGGAATAATTTTACTTTAACTTGGTAACTTTGGTGAGGGCCGCATTAACCCAGGCCTCAATTCTTCAGTACAAATTATTCTTATTGAAAACATAGAATATAGGGAACATAAATTAACATATTCTCAATTATCACAATTCTTGTCTTATTTCATAATCCTTTCATAAACATTGAACATTATCCTTTTCACCAAACACTAAACACAGTCAAGTTAAGCTACAGTGTCATTGGCACTTTTATTTTATATTTGGTATGCAGCATTCTTCAGATTAAGAGTTCAGATTCCCTGGGTTCATATTTATGCTCCCTATGATAGTCTGAACCTCAATGAGAAATATTCTTCAAAAAATCTTCTTCATATCACCCTGCCCCCCCCCCCCCCCCCAACAGGTTTTTTGAATATTTGAAATACAACATCCTCATAATGGTAAGATGCACATTTTTATGCCCCCCGACTTAAGTCGGGTGGCACATAGTGATTGAAGTGTGCGTGTGTCCATCCATCCGTCCGTCCATGTTTGTGTCAGTATGTCCATGTGTGTGTGTGTCCGAGCCAATAACTCGAAAACTGTTAGGGCCACAGTCATCAAACTTCACACAATTATAAAGGACCATGGGAGGATGTGTCACACACCATAGCCGGGTTTGTACCTTCAAGGTCAAGGTCACATTTCAAGGTCACACTAAAAATCGGTCAATATTCGTGTCTCAGCCATAACTCAGAAACGAATCATAGTACAATTCTTAAACTTTTTACAAATGTTAAGGACAGTCAGAAGGTGTGTTACGTATAATAGTTTCCGCCGCATCTGCAAGGTGAAGGTCAGAATTGACCTTCATATGTTCAGGGTCACTAATTGTGTTTCAAGCATATCTCCAAAACTATTAGGGCTACAGTCATCAAACTTCACACAATTATAAAGGACCATGGGAGGATGTGTCACACACCATAGTCGGCTTTGTACCTTCAAGGTCAAGGTCACATTTCAAGGTCACACTAAAAATCGGTCAATAATCATGTCTCAGCCATAACTCAGAAATGATTCATAGTACAATTGTTAAACTTTTTACGAATGTTAAGGACAGTCAGAAGATGTGTCGCATATAATAGTTTATGCCGCATCTGCAACTTGAAGGTCACAAGGGGGTGGGGGGAGCATGTGTTACCTTAGTAACATTCTTCTTGTTTCAAATTAAGTCCTTGGGTTTAGATTCAGGCTCGAATGCAATATGAGGAAAATGCTTTAGAAATCTTTTTATGATCCACCAGTCAGAATCTTTTGATGTTTTGTGTGTACCTTCCTTTCTGAATCAAGTCCCTGATTTCATATTTGGATTCCCTATAACAAAGCACAAATATTATTTAGTGCAGTATGAGGAAAATATGAGGAAGATTTTCTTCTTCCAATCCATGAGGAAGAATAGTTTTTCCAACAAATGTTCTGTTTTCATCAGTGATTCCCATCAGTTTGAGAGTGTGCGAGAACACAAAACCAGAAAGCCCCAATTTTTAGCTTAAGTCAAGATGAGCTATTGCCATCACGCGTGCGGAAGTCTATTAGTGTGTGATGTGAGTCTGTTCACATTTTGTTTTGGCACTGGCTACACCCTGTAGTTCTTATCCGTTTGTCCCGAATTTTCATATGCAGGTCATGTCTAGATGAGAACGTCCCCTTTTGGTCGCAATCAGTCAAGCATGATGGCTGCCCAAGCCCAAAACCTGAAAACCTTTAGCACAGTCTATAGGAAGTATTTATGAAGGGATTTCATGGTAACTTGGTAGGATGACTATAATATCAAGATGAGAACGTCTCCTTTTGGTCATGATCTGTCAACTGTTACAGCTGTCCAAGCCCGAAACCCAAAAACTTTTAGCACAGTCTACAGATCATATTTAATATGGAGGTATTTCATTGTTACTTGGCAGGATGACTCCATATCATGTCTAGATGAGAACTTCCCCATTTGGTCACGATCTGTCAGCCGTTACGACTACCCGAACCCAAAACACGAAAATCTTTAGCACAGTCTACAGGTCATATTTATGGAAGGATTTCTTATCAACCTACTCACAATTGTTTACTACAGGCTTGCACTACAGTGGAAGTCCCTAACTCGGATAAAATACTCTCTATTTTTGTCTTTCCCAAGCAAGTTGGGAAAGAAAAGTGGTGCAAAAGCACCAATAAAAATAAGCCAAAACTGGGTCGAGTGCAAGCGGCGCAGACCCAGTACGGGACGCTCTCTCCCAAGTACAACTCCACGACTTCCGTTGCCAGTGCGCATATACCGTCTCTAAAGACTCATTCTTTTTAAAATCCGCTTCGTGTCGAGATGTTTTTGCACGCTTATCAGTGTTCCACCAGCTCGATGTTTGATGATTCCTGATTAATTATACCACAGTGTATCCTTTGTATTCTCAGGAACAGTGTTTTATATTCTCTTTTTTCTATTATATGTCCATAATGTATATTTATTTGCTCTCTCTCGGGTCGCGCGCGATTTTCGCGGGCCACGCGGTTCGGACTTAGATTTTCACAATTATTGTTCATGCTTTTTTTGCAAATTTTTCTAATTGTGTTAGAGTTAGGTGTCAGCGGGGTACCACTCCTACAGTGTTTCTTCTTTCTGTTGAGAGTAGTCTTCCTGTTGGGTGGTTCCCGGTCGACCGTCTGGGGTCTTTGTTTCGGTCACCTTTCTCTCTTTGGGGGTGTTCTGTTTTCTGATCTCACCTTCTCTGCTCCTCTCACCTCTTTCATGCCTAGGACAATTCCTTGTGGGCAGTGTCTGCTGCCTAAGCATGTGGACGATGTACATTCGTCGTGTTCCTCCTGTAATGGGTGTTCGGCCGAGCGGCCGTGTGGTGTCTGTGGAACATGGTCTTCCACCTTTTGGGCGTCAGTAAATCGTGTCGTTCGTTCTCGTGGCCGTGCCTCCCGCTCCCGCGGGAAAGGAGAACGTGGTCGTTCGGGGCCTCCCGAGCCGACTTTGTGTGGTGAGAGTTATTCCTCCTCCATGGGGGATGTGCAGTCTTTTCCTGTGGTGGATACTGCGGGAGCCATTGAGTGTTCTGGTGTAGAGATGCCTGGTTCCGGGACTACGGTCCCCCTCCAGTCGACATCTGAGGCTGTCACTAGGGTTGTGACTCCTCCTTCGGAGCCGAGCCAGTGTGCTCTCTCCACTTTTTCACCAGCCTCAACGACTCTCGACGTATCTACTACTGCTGCTGGTCCGTCTGCTTCGTTGTCTGTTTCAGCCGGCCTCGGCTTTTCGCTGCAGGGGACTGCAGAACTGTCCGATACTGTAGACGTGGGATATCGGCCCCAGCCTTCCCTGACTTCAACTCGGCGAAGTCGGAAGGGGCTGCCGGCCGAGCCCATCGCTGTGGTCTCGTCGCCGTCGAGTACCACAGTTGTGTCTTTGGATTCGGAAGTTCGTAGTGGAAACACTATGAACTCCGTGGCGTTTCCGTCCACTCACTCTGGTCACACGACCAGTTTTGGGGGACCAACGCCTTTTGTGCAGCCTGGACCTTCTGCCCCGCAGAGGTCCGCGGTGACTCTCATGAGTTCTCGCAATATTGATCCTTGGGGTGCATCGTACCCATATACACGTCTGCCTTCAGATGTTTCGGCTGCCGCCCGTCGTCCCGCGTTGGGTGTTTTGGAGGATCGTGACCCTTCGCTGGTTAAGAGGGTCAGAGGTGAAGCCACTTTGCCGGTTCGCTCCCCTGTCGAACCGGTCGGTACAGGCAGTGAGCTTAGGGAGGCCCTCTCCTTACTCACTCAGGTTCTCTCAAAGAGCCTTCCTGTTGCTTCCAGCGAGGCTATGGGTGGTTTCCAGGCGCCTCCTATGGCACCGCCTCCCGGGATTGGAAACAGGCCGGTTTCCGATTCCTCTGGTGTCCCGACACCATGGGAGGCGTCGGCTGGTTTGCTCACGATGGGCTATGTGTCTTCCGACTCTGGGGAGGAGTCCGACATGCTTGAGGTCGAGGGCCAGCAGTCTTCGGACTTGGGGGCGGCTCTTGACTTTGTGTTTGGGTTTCTGCCTGAGCTCAAACCTGCTAACCAGCCGACAGTGTCAGCCTGGCCGCGATCATCGGTCGCGCGCCAACAGCCTATGGAGCAACCTGCTTCTGGGCGCCTTCGACCATGCCAGTCGGTACAGGTGGTTGAGGCTTTTTCAGCATTGGATGCCAAGCTGAATTCCAAGGCTTTGAAGACTTCGTTCTTCACCAGGGTTGACACCTTTTTGCCTCCTGTGCGTTATCGTTCCGACGATTCCGCCAATCCGTCAGTCTGCCAGACTTTGACGGTTCTGGATGAGGACTCCACTTCCCTCGGGCTTTCCAAGCCCAAGTCTGCCGTCATTCCAATGACGACTCTGGAGTCCACGTTGGGCTTATCTAGAGAGATGCTTGGCATGCTTTCTCTCTCAGATCACGTCGTCTCAGCTTTGGCTGCTTATCTGCCTCCAGATAAGTTTGACGAGGTACAGGCTCCTTTGCGTGTGCTGTCCAAGGCGCTTATGCACCTTACTCACACACATGCCTGTAACACGGCCAATTTGGAATTAGTTCGAAGGGACGCTGTGCTGGACACAGGACGATCCCTTCCCGAGGAGCAGCGTGCTACTCTTCGATCTGCTTCTTTGGCAGGTCCGCAACTTTTGCATGGTTCCGTGTCGACGGTCCGGGATGACGTCCTACGTCATTCCAAAGATCAGCTGCTGTTTCGTCAGCTTGATCAGCCTTCTCGGGGAGGCAAGGGCCGTTCCAAGCCTAACAAGTACCCTTCTGCTTCCTCTGTGAAGCAAAAGGCTGGTCCTTCTGCCGCCGCCTCTACTTCTTACTCACGGGGTAAAGGTAGGGGTCGGCAGAATCGAGGGAAGTCTCAGGATTCTTCATTTAGCAGAGGAGGTGGTTTCTCCTCTCGCGGGCCTCGTCGGGGCTCGAAATGAAGGTCCTCACCTCGACTCGTCCCAGGTTGGAGGAAGGATAGCAGAGTTCGCAGACCATTGGACCACCATCACATCCGATCCATGGGTGTTAGATGTTGTTCGGTCCGGGCTGCGCATATCCTTCCGACGACACCCCACTCTGTCAAGGGTGCCTCTTCCAACCACAGTTCCTTCAGACGTTTTATGTCGGGAACTTTTGTCCACGGAGATTGCCAATCTCCTGGCAAAGGGGGCGATCGAGGTCGTCAAGAACGTTCAGTCAGTGGGTTTCTATTCCCGCCTGTTCTTGGTGCCGAAGAAGGACGGCCGACTCCGACCGGTTATCGATCTGAGCATCCTGAACCAGTCTATCATTGCTCCCAAGTTCAGCATGGAGACTTTCAGGTCGGACCGCCAATCAATTCACCAGGGAGATTTCGCAGCCAGCATCGACCTGCGAGACGCTTACTTCCACGTTCCGATGCATCGGGCGTCACGGAAGTATCTCAGGTTCGCTTTTCTGGGGCGAGTTTACCAGTTCAAGGCCATGCCTTTCGGCCTCAACCTGGCTCCTTGGGCGTTCACCAGACTGATGTCGCATGTGATAGCGTTCCATCGCACACAGTCCAGGGTGACTACTTCGGCATATCTGGACGATATCCTCCAGAGGCATTCCAATGCTGCCTTACTGGAATCGGATGTCGCCACTCTGTTGAGCTTACTCACGTCGCTAGGATTCAGAGTCAACGAGGAGAAGTCGGACCTGGTCCCTTCTCAGTCGTTTTGTCATCTGGGGATGTCTTTCCAAACCAAATTCAATTTGGTGGCTGTTCCCCAGGCCAAGGCTGTGATTCTCTCAGCTTTTGCCCTGACTCTGTCCCAGTCCAGGTCCGCGACCGCTCGGAGTTTTCTCCGGCTGATCGGTCTCTGCGGTTCGGTGACGGATCTCATTCCTCTAGGTCGGCTGCGTGTCAGACCTCTCCAACACTTTCTGCTTAGTCGTTGGAGACCGAATGTAGATTCTCTGGATCAGGTGCTTCCGTTTCCGGACTCTCTGTATCCTCACCTTCTTCCCTGGACAGATGTTCAGTGGATTACGCAGGGTGTTCCGCTGGACTTACCCACGTCCGATCGCGTTCTGACGGCAGATGCCAGCGATCTCGGATGGGGTGCGACGTTGGATCCTCTCGGTCTTTCCCTACACGGGATGTGGGACCAGGATCAAGCAGCTCTACACATCAACCAGAAGGAGCTTCTTGCTCTTCTTCTGAGTTTCAGGCAGTGGATCCCTCACCTGTCGAATCGCCAGGTCCTTCTACTATCCAACAATTCGACAGTGGTTGCTTACATTCGGAACCAGGGCGGCACGCACTCGCTTCCGATGTACGAGTTAGCTCGGGATCTTTTACTGCTCGCTCAGGAGGTTCACGCCGGAGTGGTTGTTCGTCACATTCCCGGTCGTCTGAACGTCCTAGCCGACTCCCTGTCCCGACAGGGCAGGGTTATTTCCACCGAGTGGATGCTTCACAGGGCAGTGTTCCAGTCGCTTTGCGATCTCTGGGGACGTCCCCACATCGATCTCTTTGCGACTCGTTGGAACCATCAGGTGGACACTTTCGTGTCCCCGTGTCCAGATCCTCTGGCTTTTGCCGTGGACGCTCTGTCACTCGATTGGAACGGTCTAGTCGGCTACGCCTTCCCGCCGGTTCCGATTCTTCCTCAGGTTCTCGCCAAAATTCGAACCTGCAGTTGTCGAATCATTCTGATCGCTCCCCTGTCGCCTCAGCGGGTGTGGATCAATCAGCTCCGCTCGCTGATGGCGGCGGTTCCGGCACGTCTCCCGCTACGTCGTGACCTTCTTTGTCAAGGTCGCCCGAGGAGGTTTCACGTCGACCCGACTTCATTGTGCCTTCACGCATATCTTTTGTCAGGTTCTGTCTCCTCCGTAGAGGTTTTTCGAGACGAGCAGTGGAGTGCATTTCTTCTTCAAGGAGGCACTCCACTGGTTTAGCTTATGCAGCTAAATGGAAGGTCTTCTGTCGATGGTGTGCTGATCACTCTGTTGATTATGCCAATCCTTCGATTTCACAGATTGCGGAGTTTCTGGTATATCTGTTTGATTCTCGGGGTCTCCAGCCTGTTACCATCAAGGGTTACAGGTCTATGCTTTCAGAGACTTTTTCTTATGTGGGGAAGCGTCGTATCGGCACTAATCCTTACCTCTCCAAGCTTGTTCGGCACTTTTCTTTGAAAAGGCCTCGGACTTTGCAGCTTACTCCACGATGGAATCTTTCGTGGGTGCTGCTTTGCTTGGGGGGGGGGGGGGGGGGGTCGCCGTTCGAACCTTTATCCCAGGTGGATATGCAATTTCTCACATACAAGACGGCTTTTCTGATGGCATTTGCTTCGGCCAGACGGGTTAGTGAGCTTCACGCCCTCTCGGTTGACCCGGCCTTTTTTAGGAGTTCTCCCAACAGTGTTACTTTTACCACTGATTGCTCCTTTTTGGCTAAGAATCAGTTACCAGATACTACTCCGCCTCCTATCTGTATCAGGGCTCTTCCCTCTGTTGAGGGTACTCGCCCTTTGCTCTGTCCGGTCCGTGCTATTCGCATTTATCTTGATCGGACACGCTTCATACGGAAGGGCAGAAAACGGTTTTTTCTGTCTCTCATTCCGGGTCGACAGAAGATCTCTCCTCAATCCATTTCTTGATGGATTTGTCTTGCTATTCGTACGGCTTATAGTCGTTTAGCAGCTGGCGATTGTATTACCAATCGTATTTCTGCCCACGAGGTGCGGGCACTGTCTACCTCTTGGGCTTATTCTAACTCCGTCAAGTTGTCGGATGTTATGCAGGCAGCCTACTGGAGAAATGCTTCTACTTTCTCCACCTTTTATTTACGCCAGTTGCAGGAGCAGTCGGAGGACCTTTTTGCCTTGGGTCCTCTTTCTTCTGCTCAGGCTGTTGTCTGCCATAGCCATTAGGCTTCTTGAAGGTCAGTTTCAGCCTTGTGCTGTTACTGCCCTTTTTTCTGTCTGTGTGTCACACAGGCTCATATGTCTCTTTTCATTGTCCTTTACCAATGATTGCGACATTATGGTTGATAAGCCTCGGGACCTCTTCCTTCTGCTTCACGGTTCCAGTGCACTAGGGTTATGTGGGGGTTGGTTTTGCGATTCCCTCCAGCCTTTTGTCTATTCAGCCTGTAGTAAACAATTGTGAGTAGGTTGATAAGAAATCTAAATTTTATAGTAAATTTCCTTTCTTATTATACCTACCACAATTGTTTACATGGAGGCCCTCCCGTCTTCTTTACGGGTAAAGAATCTTTCCTCCCCGCTGATCACATAACTCTAACGTTTACGGATTCAAAAAGAATGAGTCTTTAGAGACGGTATATGCGCACTGGCAACGGAAGTCGTGGAGTTGTACTTGGGAGAGAGCGTCCCGTACTGGGTCTGCGCCGGTTGCACTCGACCCAGTTTTGGCTTATTTTTATTGGTGCTTTTGCACCACTTTTCTTTCCCAACTTGCTTGGGAAAGACAAAAATAGAGAGTATTTTATCCGAGTTAGGGACTTCCACTGTAGTGCAAGCCTGTAGTAAACAATTGTGGTAGGTATAATAAGAAAGGAAATTTACTATAAAATTTAGATTTCATTGTAACTTGGTAGGATGACTTTATATAATGTCTAGACGAGAACGTTCCCTTTTGGTCATGATTGGTCAGCTGGATGGCTGTTGGGGCCCGAAAACCTTTAACACAGTCTACAGGTCATATTTAAGAAGAGATTTCATCGTAACTTGGTAGGATGACTCCAGATAATGTCTAGATGAGAACGTCCCCTTTTTGTGCGATCATTCAACCATGATGGCTGCCCAAGCCCAAAACCCAAAAACCTTTAGCACAGACTGCAGGTCGCATTTATGAAGGGATTTCATTGTAACTTGGTAGGATGACACGGTATAATGTCTAGATGGGGACATCGGTCAGCCATGGCGTCTGCATGGGCATGTTACCAAGATTCCTTTAGCACAGTCTACAGCTTGCATTTATGAAGGGATTGCATTGCTAATTTGTAGGATGGCTTAGTATAATGTCTAGATGAGAATGCCCCATTTTGTCATGTCTAGATGAAAACGTCCCCTATTGGTCATGATCAGTCATCTATGATGGCTGCCCGAGCCCAAAACCTTTAGCACAGGCTACAGGTTGTATTTATGAAGGGATTTCAGGGTAACTTGGTTATTATCTGTATAATATCTAGATGAGAATGTCCCCTTTTGGTCATGATCTGTCAACCGCGATGGCTGCCCAAGCCTGAAACCCAAACACTTTTAGCACAATCAACAGGTCATATTTAATATGGAGGGATTTCATTGTAACTTGGTAGGATGCCTGTATGATGTCTAGATCAGTACGTCCCCTTTTGGTTGAGATTGGCCAACCATGATCGCTACACAGGCCCGAAGCCCGAAAACCATTAGCACAGTCTACTGGCCATATGAAGGGATTTCATTGTAACTTGATAGGATGACTTGTTTGGAATAATTTCACTGTAACTTGGTAACTTTCGTTGACATACATTAACTGTGATGGCCACATTAACTCACTCCTCCATCCTTTAGTACAGTCTGGACCTCAAATTATTTTTAGTGAAAACATAGCATACAGGGAACAGAAATTAACATATTCCCAATTATCACAATTCTTGTCTTATATCATAATCCTTTCATAAACATTGAACATTATCATTTTCATCAAACACAACACACAGTCAAGTTAAGCTACAGTGTCATTGACACTTTCATTGAAGATGACAGACACAAATCAATGATGGTTTTCATGGAATCAACAGTGTAGCAGGATGCTGGAAGTGAATAACGGTGGTTTTGGATGTTCAGGGCTGTAACTTTATAATTTTTATGTGAAATTATTCATGTTCCCCAATTTCGGGATATGCTTCTGAATGTCGTCATTATAATATGACTCCACTGTTGTTTTGTCCCTTCCCTCTCCTGAACCCGCCTGTTATACTCCCAAGCTCTTTTGGCTTTTTTATTGAAGAATTTTTTATTAAATTCTTGGGAGCTTAACTTGTAAAACGGAATAGGTATTCCATTTATCCCCTATGTTTACGTCCTGTTCATTACTGTTCAGGACGTTTCTTCTACCAGATGCATTGTTTTTTCTTCATATGAAGTTCTAGCTTTGCATCAGGTGGTTGTTGATTGGTTACTTAATATGGGGCCTTTGTTGTGCCTGTTGTTGGTTAGTTTCCGTTTTTTTCCTTCGTGACGTCTGTTCAAAAACATTTTGGATTCGTATTAATTCTGTGTTTAGTTAAAAACCTTTTATTGTTTTTTCCATTAGGATACATATTATATCTTATTCCAGTAGTTTAGCTTTAATTAGGTAGTGCTTGTCCACACTTATGCTCTATCGGGATGCCCTTGGGCTCATGAGGTTCCCTTGGGGCACTTAGGCTTCATTCAAAAGTTTTCGAAAATTTTTTTTTTTTATTTATTTCTAAAATTTTTGAGATTGTCTATGTCATGTATCCTTGCGATGTTTATTCTGTATTATTGGGAGTGCAGCGAACTAATGATTTTGGCTTCATTATTATTATCCTCGCATTTTCAAAAATGCGGGGATATTGTCGTGATCTCCGTCCGTCCGTCCGTCCTTCTGTACGTCACACCCTGAAAGGCTCCTAGGGTATTCAATTCGAAATGTTTAAACAATGCTAATGTGTTCAGGTAACATCTCTAGATGTGCATGAAGGTTTCGGAATTTTGATTTTGCCCCCGGTGGTTCCAGTGGAACCACTTTTATCGTTTAGAAAATCAGTTTTCATCGAAAGGCTCTTAGGATATTTAATTCGAAATGCTTAAACTATGCTAATGTGTTCAGGTAACATCTCTAGATGTGCATGAAGGTTCCGGAATTTTGATTCGGCCCCCCCAGTGGTTAGTGGAACCACTTTTATCGTTAGAAAATCAGTTTTCATCGAAAGGCTCCTAGGGTATTCAATTCGAAACGTTTAAACTATGCTAATGTGTTCAGGTAACATCTCTAGATGTGCATGAAGGTTTTGGAATTTTGATTTTGCCCCCGGTGGTTCCAGTGGAACCACTTTTATCGTTAGAAAATCAGTTTTCATCGAAAGGCTCCTAGGGTATTCAATTCAAAACGTTTTAACTATGCTAATGTGTTCAGGTAACATTCTAGATGTGCATGAATGTTTCATAATTTTGATTTTGCCCCCGGTGGTTCCCGTGGAACCACTTTTATCGTTAGAAAATCAGTTTTCATCGAAAGGCTCCTAGGGTATTTAATTCGAAACGTTTAAACTATGCTAATGTGTTCAAGTAGCATCTCTAGATGTGCATGAAGGTTTCGGAATTTTGATTTTGCCCCCGGTGGTTACAGTGGAACCACTTTTATCGTTAGAAAATCAGTTTTCATCGAAAGGCTCCTAGGGTATTTAATTTGATATGCTTAAACTATGCTAATGTGTTCAGGTAACATCTCTAGATGTGTATGAAGGTTTCGGAATTTTGATTTTGCTCCCGGTGGTTCCAGTGAAACCACTTTTATCATTAGAAAATCAGTTTTCATCGAAAGGCTCTTAGGGTATTCAATTCAAAACATTAAAACTATGCTAATGTGTTCAGGTAACATCTCTAGATGTGCATGAAGGTTTCGGAATTTTGATTTTGCCCCCGGTGGTTCCAGTGGAACCACTATTATCGTTAAAAAATCAGTTTTCATCGAAAGGCTCCTAGGGTATTTAATTCGAAATGCTTAAACTATGCTAATGTGTTCAGGTAACATCTCTAGATGTGCATGAAGGTTACGGAATTTTGATTTTGCTCCCGGTGGTTCCAGTGGAACCACTTTTATCGTTAGAAAATCAGTTTCCATCGAAAGGCTCCTAGGGTATTCAATTCGAAACATTAAAACTATGCTAATGTGTTCAGGTAACATCTCTAGATATGCATGAAGGTTTCGGAATTTTGATTTTGCCCCCGGTGGTTCCAGTGGAACCACTTTTATCGTTAGAAAATCAGTTTTCATCGAAAGGCTCTTAGGGTATTTAGTTCGAAATGCTTAAACTATGCTAATGTGTTCAGGTAACATCTCTAGATGTGCATGAAGGTTTCGGAATTTTGATTTTGCCCCCGGTGGTTCCAGTAGAACCACTTTTATTGTTAGAAAATCAGTTTTCATCGAAAGGCTCCTAGGGTATTCAATTCGAAATGTTAAAACTATGCTAATGTGTTCAGATAACATCTCTAGTTGTGCATGAAGGTTTCGGAATTTTGATTTAGCCCCGTTGGTTCCAGTGGAACCACTTTTATCATTAGAAAATCGTTTTCATCGAAAGGCTTCTAGGGTATTTAATTTGAAATGCTTATACTATGCTAATGTGTTCAGGTAACATCTCTAGATGTGCATGAAGGTTTCGGAATTCTGATTTTGCCCCTGGTGGCTCCAGTGGAACCACTTTTATCATTAGAAAATCAGTTTTCATCGAAAGACTCCTAGGGTATTTAATTCGAAACGCTTAAACTATGCTAATTTGTTCAGATAGCAACTCTAGATGTGCATGAAGGTTTCGGAATTTTGATTCGGCCTCCGGTGGTTCCAGTGGAACCACTTTAAAATTTATCGTTAGAAAATCAGTTTTCATCAAAAGGCTCTTAGGGTATTTAATTTGAAACGTTTAAACTATGCTAATGTGTTCAGGTAACATTTCTAGATCTGCATAAAGGTTTTGGAATTTTGATTTTGCCCCAGAAGGTTCCAGTGGAACCACCTTTATCATTAGAAAATCAGTTTTCATCCAAATGCTCCTTAGGTATTAATTCGAAACGTTAAGACTATGCTAAGGTGTTGCTAAGGAAATGTGGGGATACACCATTGTGTGCTTTGCACACAAATAACTCGATCTAGTTGTATTTATTATAATAATTGGTTCTTAGTGTAAGTCCAGCAAGCCTCGGATTTAATGCTTGTTTGCGGGTAGTTGTGGCACTCCTTCAGTTCTTGTACTATGGGATGCGAACGTTGGGAACGGGTGTCGACCTGTGTGGTCGGCGGTGAAGTTCCGATGTAGGAGCTCTCACCACTGGCTAATACTAACTAGTCTTTCAATCTCTTTTTCAGAGGAACAAGAACATGGTGATGGTACTTTGACACCTGTCCATTATGTGTTACCGTCGTCGCACTCTGATGAGCCCTGCTCTGATGAGTAAACAGAGCTAGCGCCAAGGTGCTCATGATATTTAGCACAGGATTGAGGTCTCTAGTTAGTTTACTTAATCCTCTGCATGCAGCTAGCTAGACCGGTGAAGCGGTCATCCCTATATGGGAGCCAGAATGCCGGATAGGTCCATTGCGGTCGAGTGGTATAACATAGGTAGAGTGAGCACCTCATAATATAAAGCTCACCCAACGGCGATGGCAAAAGGAGAAGCCTGAAACTTTCTCAATGGGATACTCGGCGAGATCTGGGGTCATATCGCGAGTTGGCGAGCTTTCTCTGTCCTGTTAGCAGTCAGGGTTGACTGTTTTCTGTCGTGAGAAATTTCAATGAGTCGGAACACCCATCCGAAATATGTGAGTCAGGATGCTCCTTCCACACTTCAGCCAGGGTCGGTTGTTGTTATGGCTTCCTCTTCTTCCATGGAAAAGCACGTTAAGGGGTAGAAGCCTACAAGTTTCTAAATGGAATGCTCAGCGAGGTCTGGAGCCAGACCGCGAGTTGGAGAACCCTCTCCGTTCCGTCATCAGTCGGGGTCAACTGTTTCCGCTTCAAGAAACTTTAGTGAGTTGGGACACCCGTTCACACTTGTGGTCCGGGACGCTCCTCCCACACTGCTCCCAGGGCCGGTTGCAGCTATAGCTTCTTCCTATGCTTCATTGATGAAGCACGTTAGACCGCAAACTAGCTGTCCGACTTCGCATGTTCATGCTGTTCCACGCAGATGTTCTCAGTCTTCACCACCGAAGTCAGATTAACCTAGTGTAGCTAGTGGTTTGAGGCATTTTTATACAGGCCATGTGTCGAAAGATCTGGGGTCAGATCTCTGTCCCGTGAACAGCATATGGTGAAGAAGAGGATAATTGCTGCTCTGCTCTCGTTCATGGACCTGCTGCCGCAGTTTGCACAGCATATTGCAGCATCCCAGTAGTCACAGGTTCAGCCATCAACAGTCTCCGGTAGTGAGCTGTCGGACAGTGCTGGGTTGGTCCAGTCATCTGTACCTTTGGATGGTGTTGACCATGTGTTTCAGGTGGAACAATCAGATGGTGAGAGGGCTACGGAGGTTTATTCTCCATCCCTCATGGAACAGCACATTAAGATTATGAATTTTTATTCATAAGTTCTTTCGAATCTTGTTCCATTTGAACAAAAGTCTGCGTTTGCTAGGCAAAATGCAGCTAAGGGTACCGGGCGAAGGAAAAGATGAAGATCTTTCCTTCCTGGATCTTTCTGCTCAGGTGTTGAAGGCTTCTGGCTTGATTAATGATGCCTCCCTTGGCCTAGCATTAGTATAAGAAAAGCAATGATCTATTCTTTACAAACTGAAGATTGATAGCTCATAGTTAGGCCGAGACAGCTACCTTGTTTGGAATTGAGCTGTTAGAAGGAATAAGGACGGGTTTTCCATCTCAGTGGTGTATTCCTAGGCGTCAGAGGCATTTAGTGCTATTGTTGACACCATAGTGACCTTATGTACTGTTAGAGTGGTCTTTTTGTATACATTAGCGGCTAACGTCATAAGTCTCCGTTTAGTGAGCTGTCTAAGGCTGCAGGGTAACACACAGATATCTGTTTTCACAGATATATGACTTTTAGGCTGTGTTAGCTACTCTGAGACCGCTTTCTTTTTGGAATAAAGCCGTTAGAAGGAAAGATAACATTTTCCTTCTCGGTGTGGTATTCCCAGGCATCCCAGGCAATTAGTCCTATTGTTGTCTCCTTAGTTTGGGTTATGTGAATTAAGAGCGGTCTGTTTATATATATCATTAGCAGATAACATCATAATGGCCTTATATATTTTACAGCGGTATTTTCTTATTCATTGCGCCCAACGTCGTAAGTCTTCATTTAGTGAGCTTTCCCAGGCCGCAGGTGACACAAATATCTGTCTTCATGGAGATGAAGACTGATGAGCTGCGTTAGTTAAGCTGAGACTACTTTGTAAGTCTCCTTCAGTGAGCTTCTAGGGCCGCAGTTAACAGCCATATAAATGTCTTCACGAATAGGAAGACCTTTAGCTGCTTCAACTAGGCCGAGACCACTGTCCTATCGGACAAGGTACCATTACAAGAGAAGAGGTTGTTCTCTCCTTAACGGTATTGTTTTTGTGTTAGTTGTCTGAGGCTTTTAGCCATATTGATGACACTATATTAACCTAGTGTGATTATTGAGCATTCTTTCGGATGCCTATAGTTAACTCCTTTTCAGGAATATATTTCCTGCTATAATTGGAACGAGGCGCAAAGAGTTCATCTAGGTTTTTATGATCGGGTGCTAGAACATAGTTTTTCGTCGCCATGGCATACTGTCTTGATTTCAAGGGATATGTCGACGCTGTTTCAGCGGATATATTCCTTGCAAAGTCAAGCTGAGCTATTGCCATCACTTCTCGTCCGTTGGCGTATGTACGTACGTTAGTACATACGTTAGTACGTTAGTACATTAGTACGTACGTCCACAATTTCCTTTGGCACACCTCACAGGTCGCATTCATGATCAGATTACTTTGAAACTTGGTATGCTTGTTTGGGGTGACCTCTAGATGGGAGCTATGGATTTTCTTCAATTTCCGTCAAAAAATGTTGCCGGGGCCAACGTTCTAAGAACTTAGTTTAGTCAAACCACAATATTTCCCTTTAGCACACCCTACAGGGCACATTTATGATTTGATTGCTTTGAAACCTGGTATGCTTATTTAGGGTGACCTCTAGATGGGAGCTATCGATTTTCTTTGATTTCCGGCAAAAAATGTTGCCATGGCCAACGTTCGTAGAACTTAGTTTAGTCAGACCTCAATATTTCCCTTTGGCACACCCTACAGGGCACATTTATGATCAGATTGCTTTGAAACCTGGTATGCTTGTTTGGGGAGACCTCTAGATGGGAGCTATCGATTTTCTTAAATTTCTGTTAAAAAATGTTGCCGCGGCCAACGTTCTTAGAACTTAGTTTAGTCAGAAGACTCAATATTTCCCTTTGGCACACCCTACAGGTTACATTTATGATCGGATTGCTTTGAAACCTGGCATACTTGTTTGGGGTGACCTCTAGATGGGAGCTATCGATTTTCTTCAATTTCCGTCAAAAAATGTTGCCGCGGCCAACGTTCTTAGAACTTAGTTTAGTCAAACCACAATATTTCCCTTTGGCACACCCTACAGGGCACATTTATGACTTGATTGCTTTGAAACCTAGTATGCTTATTTAGGGTGACCTTTAGATGGGAGCTATCGATTTTCTTCAATTTCCTGCAAAATATGTTGCCACGGCCAACGTTCATAGAACTTAGTTTAGTCAAACCACAATATTTCCCTTTGGCACACCCTACAGGGCACATTTATGATTTGATTGCTTTGAAACCTAGTATGCTTATTTAGGGTGACCTTTAGATGGGAGCTATCGATTTTCTTCAATTTCCGGCAAAATATGTTGCCACGGCCAACGTTCATAGAACTTAGTTTAGTCAGAAGACTCAATATTTCCCTTTGGCACACCCTACAGGGCACATTTATGATCGGATTGCTTTGAAACCTGGCATACTTGTTTGGGGTGACCTCTAGATGGGAGCTATCGATTTTCTTCAATTTCCGTCAAAAAATGTTGCCGCGGCCAACGTTTTTAGAACTCAGTTTAGGCAGACCACAATATTTCCCTTTGGCACACCCTACAGGGAACATTTAAGATTTGATTGCTTTGAAACCTGGTATGCTTATTTGGGGAGACCTCTAGATGGGAGCTATCGATTTTCTTCAATTTCCGTCAAAAAATGTTGCCGTGGCCAACGTTCTTAGAACTTAGTTCAGTCAGAAGACTCAATATTTCCCTTTGGCACACCCTACAGGGCACATTTATGATCGGATTGCTTTGAAACCTGGCATGCTTGTTTGGGGTGACCTCTAGATGGGAGCTATCGATTTTCTTCAATTTCCATCAAAAAATGTTGCCGCGGCCAACGTTTTTAGAACTCAGTTTAGGCAGACCACAATATTTCCCTTTGGCACACCCTACAGGGAACATTTAAGATTTGATTACTTTGAAACCTGATATGCTTGTTTGGGGAGACCTCTAGATGGGAGCTATCGATTTTCTTCAATTTCTGTCAAGAAATGTTGCCGTGGCCAACGTTCTTAGAACTTAGTTTAGTCAGAAGACTCAATATTTCCCTTTGGCACACCCTACAGGGCACATTTATGATCGGATTGCTTTGAAACCTGGCATGCTTGTTTGGGGTGACCTCTAGATGGGAGCTTTTGATTTTCTTCAATTTCCATCAAAAAATGTTGCCGCAGCCAACATTCTTAGAACTTAGTTTAGTCAGACCACAATATTTCCCTTTGGCTCACCCTGCAGGGCACATTTATGATTAGATTGCTTTGAAACCTGGTATGCTTATTTACGGTGACCTCTAGATGGGAGCTATCGATTTTCTTCCATTTCCGTCAAAAAATGTTGCCACGGCCAACGTTCTTAGAATTTAGTCTAGTCAGACCACAATATTTCCCTTTTGTACACCCTACAGGGCACATTTATGATCGGATTGCTTTGAAACCTGGCATGCTTGTTTGGGGAGGCCTCTAAATGGGAGCTATCGATTTTCTTTGGTTTCTGTCAAAAAATGTTGCCACTGGCAAAAAAAATGACATTGGTACCAATGATCTTCAATTTTGCCATTTCATTTATAACTTACCAAGTTCAAGTTTGTCAAGTTGAGCTACAGTGTCATTGACACTTTCATTCTATTCTAGATAACAAACACTGAAGCATTACGAGTTGCGCCAGGTTTGTTTGATTATGCTTGTTTTGACTAACTATAAGCTTTTTAGCTGTATTACTCTTTATTGAGAATAGCAGCAGCTGTAGAGCCTTGGGAATGTATCATGAAATTTCTTTTTCCTATAGTGAAAAAGGAATTTGTCACCGTTCCAAGCTTTAGTATTACTGCACCAGCCTTACTTATCTTGCGATTCAAGTAATGCGGATGAAGGGGGGGGGGGGGAGGGGGGAGGGGGGTTCGATATGATTTATTCGTCAACTCAACCCCCACCCCCACCCCCCCCCCCCCCCCTGCCATTATGTTAAGAGGCGATTACATTACAGGGCAGGACGTAGTTCTCTCTTTAGTGGGTTTGCTTCCTGTGGTTGGTTGTTCAAAAGTTATATACGAGCATATGATTCTTGAACAGTAACTGTTTTTGGATTCCAAATTTTTTCATGAATATATTCAGTTGATATTGCTACCCTTTGTGTACCTGTGTGGCAGGCATGTTGGTTATCTGGATGACATTCTCCAAATGTGACAATTGGTCCACTCTGAGAAGTTTCGCTCAAAGTTGTCTGCTTTTGTTACGACGTATGAGCCTATTCCTCAGGTTAATCGCATTAACGTCGTTTTATTAGTCCCCTACCGGCATCGCGTGATGGGACTATAGGTTTGCACTCTGTCCATCCGTCAGTCTGTCTGTCAGTCTGTCAGTCACACTTTAGTTTTCCGGAGTTTTTTTGGAAACGCTTCAATGGAATGATTTCATTTTTAGCTCAACTTTGGCGAAGCCAAATTTGAGCTTATGCCATGGCCCGTCTGTCCGTCAACAATTGGATACGGCTCGGGCTAGAGGCCGTATTTATGAACCGATCTTTATGAAACTTCTTGGGTACCTTTGTTATGACTGTGGGACATGAACGAGTGTTTTGGGGTTTGGTCCGAAATTCAAGATGGCTGCCAGCCGCCATTTTGTACCGACAATGCAGAAATCTGTTTTTTGTACAGAACTTCCATATGAAAGCTATGATTTGAATAATTTTTTGTATGAATGTTTAGTACCATGGGATACATCACATATAATACAGGGTTTTTTCTCGTGCGTAAATTATGCAAATTAGACTAACTTTGATGTTTTTTGGTGTTACTTTCAGCACTGTAAGTGCAAATGCCAATACGGCTCGGGCTAGAGGCCGTATTTATGAACCGATCTTTACGAAATTCCTTGGGTACCTTTGTTATCACCGTGGGACAAGAACGAAAGCTTTTGGGTCCGGTCCGAAATTCAAGATGGCTGATGGCAGCCATTTTGTACAAAATTTGGTGCAATCAGATTTTTGCACAGAACTTCCATATGAAAGCGCTGATTTGAATAATTTTTGTGTGAATGTTTAGTACCATGGGATACATCACATATAATACGGGTTTTTTTCTCGTGCAGAAATTATGCAAATTAGATGAACTTTGATTTTTTCAGTGCTACTTACACACAGTAAGTACACATGTCAATACTGCTCGGGCTAGAGACTGTATTTATGAACTGATCTTCACGAAACGTCTTGGGTACCTTTGTTATCACCTTGGGACGAGAACGAGTGTTTCTGGGTGCGGTCCAAAATTCAAGATGGCTGCCAGTGGCCATTTTGTACCAAAATTAGGTCTAATCAGTTTTTTGTACACAACTTCTACACAGCTCATATTTGTGAACTGATCTTCATGAAACTTCTTGGGTACCTTTGTTTTCACCTTGGGACAGGAATGAGTGTGTTTTGGGGTGCCTTTGTTATCACTGTGGTCTGAGAACAAATATTTTGGGGTTCAGTCAGACCCACTCTTTTGATTTTTTTTAGCATCTGACTGTCACCCACCTTTACAATACTTTACCTATACATTTGTTACAGGCAACGGTCAGTATTTATGTACAGACTGTTACAATACTTTATATGTACCTTTGTTATCAGGTCATTACCTAGATGTTTGTCATTGCTGTGTCACATACTATACAGTGTCATTGACACTTTCATTGGTAAACTACTATGGAACGATGACTTACAGATCAAGTTTGAGTTTCATCCTGATTGCATTATTCTTGTGTGAGTTACGGCCCTTGGAAATATGGAAAAGCACCAAAATATCAGTTTTCCTGAGTTTTTTTTGAAAACGCTTCAACAGAATGATTTCATTTTTGGTAAACTACTATAGATCGATGACTTACAGATCAAGTTTGAGTTTCATGCTGATTCCATTATTCTTGTGTGAGTTATGGCCCTTGGAAATATGGAAAAGCGCCAAAATATCAGTTTTCTTGACTTTTTTTGGAAACGCTTCAACGGAATGATTTCATTTTTGGTAACCTACTTTAGAACGATGACTTACAGATCAAGTTTGAGTTTCATGCTGATTGCCTTATTCTTGTGTGAGTTATTGCCCTTGGAAATATGGAAAAGTGCCAAAATATCAGTTTTCCGGGCTTTTTCTGGAAACGCTTCAATGGAATGATTTCATTTTTAGCTTGACTTGACATAGTCAAGATAAGCTATTGCCATCACACATGCGGAAGTCTGTTAGTCTGTGAGTCTGTTAGTCTGTGAGTCTGTGACGTCTGTTCACATTTTCCTTTAGCACGGGCTACACCCCGCAGTTCTTGTCTGATCGTCACGAAATTTCAAATGCAGGTTTGGGGTCATGTCTAGATGAGAACGTCCCCTTTTGGTCGCAATCGGGCAACCGGTATGGCTGCCCGAGCCCAAAACCCAAAAACCATTAGCACAGTCTACAGGTCGTATTTATGAAGGGATTTCATTGTAACTTGGTAGGATGCCTCTGTATAATGCCTAGATGAGAACGTCCCCTTTTGGGCTGGATCTATCAACCGTGATGGCTGCCCAAGCCCGAAACCCAAAAACTTTTAGCACAGACTGCAGGTCATGTTTAATGTGGAGGATTTCATTGTAACTTGGTAGGATGACTCCTTATGATGTCTAGAAGAGAATTTCCCCATTTGGGCATGATCTGCCAACCGTGACGACTGCCCGAGCCCAAAACACGAAAACCTTTAGCACAGTCTACAGGTCATATTTATTGATGAATTTCATTGTAACTTGATGGGTTGACTTCATACAATGTCTAGATGAGAAAGTCCCCTTTTGGACTTGATTGGGCAACTGTGACTGCTACAGGGGCCCGAAGCCCGAAAACCTTTAGCATAGTCTAGAGGTCATATTTATGAAGGGATTTCATTGTAACTTGGTAGGATGACTCCAAATAATGTCTAGATGAGAATGTCCCATTTTGATCGCGATCATGCAGCCTTAATGTGTGCTCGAGCCCAAAAACCTTCAGCATAGGCAAAAGGTCATATTTAAGGAAGGATTTCATTGTAACCTGTTAGGTTGACTCCATATAATGCCTAGATGATGACATCCCCTTTTGGTCGTGATTGGTCAGTTGTGATGGCTACAAGTGCGCGAAGCCCGAAAACCTTGAGCACAGTCCACAGGACATATTTATGAAGGGATTTCATTGTAACTTCTTAGGATCACTCCAGATAGTGCTCAGATGAGATTGTCCCCTATGGTTGCGATCATTCAACCATGATGGCTGCCCGAGCCCAAAGCCCGAAAACCTTTAGCACAGTCTATAGGTCATATTTATGAAGGGATTTCATTGTAACTTCTTAGGATCACTCCAGATGATGCCCAGATGAGATTGTCCCCTATGGTTGCGATCATTCAACCATGATGGCTGCCCGAGCCCGAAGCCCGAAAACCTTTAGCACAGTCTGCAGGTCATATTTATAAAGGGATTTCATTGTAACTTGGTAGGTTAACTTCATATAATGTCTAGATGAGAATGTCCCCTTTTGGACATGATTGGGCAACTGTGGTGGCTAAAGGTGCCCGAAGCCCGAAAACCTTTAGCACAGTCTACAGGTCATATTTATGAGGGGATTTCAATATAGCTTGTTAGGATGACTCCAAATAATGTCTAGATGAAAACGTCCCATTTTGATCGCGATCATTCAGCCTTGATGGGTGCCCGAGCCCAAAAACCTTTAGCATAGGTAAAAGGTCATATTTATTGAAGGATTTCATTGTAACCTATTAGGTTGACTCCATATAATGCCTAGATGATGACATCCCCTTTTTGTTGTGATTGGTCAGCTGTGATGGCTACAAGTGCCCGAAGCCCGAAAACCTTGAGCACAGTCTACAGGTCATATTTATGAAGGTATTTCATTATAACTTCGTAGGATCACTCCAGATGATGCCCAAATGAGTTTGTCCCCTTTGGTTGTGATCATTCAACCATTATGGCTGCTCGAGCCCGAAGCCCGAAAACCTAAAGCACAGTCTACAGGTCATATTTATGAAGGGATTTCATTGTAACTTGGTAGGTTGACTTCCTATAATGTCTAGATGAGAACGTCCCCTTTTGCACATGACTGGGCAACTTTGACGGCTAAAGGTGCCCAAAGCCCAAAAACCTTTAGCACAGTCTACAGGTCATATTTATGAAGGGATTTCATTGTAACTTCTCAGGATCACTCCAGATGATGCCCAGATGAGATTGTCCCCTTTGGTTGCGATCATTCAACCATGATGGCTACCCAAGCCTGAAGCCCGAAAACCTTTAGCACAGTCTACAGGTCATATTTATGAAGGGATTTCATTGTAACTTGGTAGATTGACTTCATATAATGTCTGTATGAGAATGTCCCATTTTGATCGGGATCATTCAGCCTTGATGGGTGCCCGAGCCCAAAAACCTTTAGCATAGGTAAAAGGTCATATTTATGGAAGGATTTCATTGTAACCTATTAGGTTGACTCCATATAACGCCTAGATGATGACATCCCCTTTTGGTCGTGATTGGTCAGCTGTGATGGCTACAAGTGCCCGAAGGCCGAAAACCGTGAGCACAGTCTACAGGTCATATTTATGAAGGGATTTCATTGTAACTTTGTAGGATCACTCCAGATGATGCCCAGATGAGATTGTCCCCTTTGGTTGCGATCATTCAACCATTATGGCTGCCCGTGCCCGAAGCCCAAAAACCTTAAGCTCAGTCTACAGGTCATATTTATGAAGGGATTTCATTGTAACTTGGTAGGTTGACTTCATATAATGTCTAGATGAGATATCCTCTTTTGGACACGATTGGGCAACTGTTACGGCTTCAGGTGCCCAAAGCCTGAAAACATTTAGCACAGTCTACAGGTCATATTTATTAAGGGATTTCATTGTAACTTGGTAGGATGACTCCAAATAATGTCTAGATGAGAACGTCCCCTTTTGGTCGCGATCATTCAGCCTTGATGGTTGCCTGAACCCAAAACCCCAAAACCTTTAGCATAGTCTATTGGTCATATTTATGGAAGGACTTCATTGTTACCCGTAAGTTTGACTCCATGTAATGCCTAGATGATGACATCCTCTTTTGGTCATGATATTTATGAAGGGATTTCATTGTAACTTTGTAGGATCACTCCAGATGATGCCCAGATGAGAATGTCCCCTTTTGGTTGCGATCATTCAACCATGATGGCTGCCAGAGCCCAAAGCCCAAAAACCTTTAGCACAGTCTACAGGTCATATTTATTAAGGAATTTCATTGTAACTTGGTAGGTTGACTTCATATAATGTCTAGATGAGAACGTCCCATTTTATATATATATATTTATGAAGGGATTCAATGTAACTTGATAGGATGACTCGTTTTGGAATAATTTCAGTGTAACTTGGTAACTTTTGTTGATATATGTTAACTGTGAGGGCCACATACATTAACTGTGAGGTCATATTAACCCACCCCTCAGCTCTTTACTACAGTTACACCTCAAATTATTTTTATCATAAATATAGCATACACGGAACAGAAATGAACATATTCCCAATTATCACAATTCTTGTCTTATTTCATAATCCTTTCATAAACATTGAACATTATCCTTTTCATCAAACACAACACACAAGTTAAGCTACAGTGTCATTGACACTTTCATTGGTAACCTATTATAAAACGATGACTTACAGATCACGTTTCATTGACACTCTGTCCATCCATCCGTCTGTCTGTCAGTCAGTCTGTCAGTCATACTTTAGTTTTGCGGACTTTTTTTGAAAACCCTTCAACGGAATGATTTCATTTTTGGTAACCTACTATAGAATGATGACTTACAGATCACGTTTCATTTACACTCTGTCCATCCATCCGTCAATCTGTCAGTCAGTCTGTTGGTCATACTTTAGTTTTGCGGACTTTTTTTGGAAACCCTTCAACGGAATGATTTCATTTTTGGTAACCTACTATAGAACGATGACTTACAGATCAAGTTTCATTTACACTCTGTCCATCCATCCGTCAGTCTGTCAGTCAGTCTGTCAGTCATACTTTAGTTTTCTGGACTTTTTGGGGAAGTGCTTCAACCGAATGATTTCATTTTTGGTAACCTACTATAGAATGATGACTTACAGATCAAGTTTGAGTTTCATGCTGATTGCATTATTCTTGTGTGAGTTATGGCCCTTGGAAATATGGAAAAGTGCCAAAATATCAGTTTTCTGGACTTTTTTTGGAAATGTTTCAACGGAATTCATGCTGATCACATCTAGGTTATAACATTTGTATAATTATTAATGCTCATTAGTCCGGTAGGGGACATTGTATTGCTTCAGCGATACGTGCGCTCTTGTTCCTTCAGTTTCCTAGTTAGATTTTGTATCGCTCGGTCACGCCGTTGATACAGGCAGCATTCAGAAGATGGTACATGTTGAGGATTCTGTTGATTGTGTGCATAATATGTATTTATTACTAGGCAGACGTTTTATTGAATAGATTCTGTTATATTCTTGCTCTGCGTTAGTACAGCGCTTATGAGAATTTTGGGGCTAGTTGGATCAGTTATGGAGTTTCCAACAGGTCGTCTATGAATACGTTCTCTATTTTTGGCTTCATTATTCAGAGTGGTATATTCTTTCTCCGAACAGTCATTGGTTTTAACGGACCTAGGGAACAATGAATTATTTGGGGACAGTCTGTGACAGGTTTTTTAATCGTATCCCGTTCTAGGTTTTGAATCCAGTCTTCAACCTGAAGCGGTACACAAAGGGAATTCCCATTCTCATAGTATTGAACGGTTACAATTTGGAAGTTCACAATTGGATTTAATTGTACACCTGAATGTGGTCACCTGTTGGTTTGCTCAGAAGCGTATAAGTTCTATCAGATAACTTTCCATTGGGATTCTATTGGATAAGTTTAAGGTTGTACGTATTAATATCACCGGTTTTCGACCTATCTATGTATTCTGGATGCGGCATACATTTAGAAGCTTGCGATTTTAATAACCAAGATTGCCACAATATATCCTTAGCTGCTGATGTGGCATTAAGCACCAATAAATTAATAATTATTAATAACCGGGTACCTTTTAGGCGGATATACATATATTGTTCGGTACCCGCTTTTTCAATGATTCCAGGCAGCTTCCCTCTTTGTTTTGAAGATTATTCCTTCACAAAAAAAGGCGGGCGGGGGGGAGAGTGTGATTTCTCTTTACCACTTCTAGCCTTATATTAAGTGTGTAACTATGAGTGAAGCTGTTATCATCTGTAGATTATTCTGATCTTATGTACAGCTTGTTACATTATATACGGCGTGTGTTAGTCTATCACTCACGGACACGCTTTTCCTAATTTTTAGTGTCTTATTTCGAACTAGCCTTTAATTTGGGGGCTTGTTACACCCAATGAGCATAATCATTTATGCTAAGTAATAGGGAATTACTTGCATATTGCTCCTTACTTGGGTGGTATCTTCTCTATTGTTGTATAGAGAGACATATATGTAATTCCTTAAAATTTTAATCTCCTTTTCACCTTGGGAGTTCTGATGCAGGTTAGGGAGCTGAATTTTGGCCTGCAATTCCTTTAAGTCCTAGGCCCTCCTGCCTTTTTACGTTTCAGCTAAGTCTGGGCCGTTGGTTTTAGTATAAAAATATGATAAATTTAAAGTTATTTGTATATTTTTTATACTTACCATTGGCCCAGAAGGGGATGGCCCTCCCATGAGTGGGCACTCATACCTCCCCGCTGAGTTATAACATTAGTAGGCACAACTAGGAAGATTGATGTTGGCACCAAGTCCGGTCTCTTCCTGGATACAGTGCATGCACAAGTACTAAAAGTATGGAGGGCCAGATAGGACTTTTAATTTTTGGTATTGTATGCAAATTTTGGGGATTGGGAGGTTAAAAATTTGTGTTTGGCCCTTAATAATATTGAGGTTGAAACAGCTAAGTCTGGGCCATTGGTAAGTATGAAAAATATATAAATTACTTTAAATTTATCATTTATCACTCGCGCAAACGCTAGTGAAAAAATAAAACATTCATGTCTACACTCATGAGATTATTCAATTAATATTGACTAAAATAGAGTAGATTTTCTTGTTAGCTTAACTTGACAAAGTCAAGATAAGCTATTGCCATCACGCGTGCAGAAGTCTGTTAGTCTGAGTCGATGAGTCTGTTGACATTTTCCTTTAGCACAGACTACACCCCGTAGTTCTTATCCAATCGTCACAAAATTTCATATGCAGGTTTGAGGTCATGTCTAGATGAGAACGTCCCCTTTTTCTCGCGATCGGTCAACCGTGATGGCTTCCCGAGCCCAAAACCTGAAAACCTTTCACACAGTCTACAGGTCGTATTTATGAAGGGATTTCATGGTAACTTGGTAGGATGACTCTGTATAATATCTAAATGAGAACGTCCCCTTTTGGTCATGATCTGTCAACCGCGTTGGCTGCTCAAGCCCAAAAACCAAAAACTTTTAGCACAGTCTGCAGGTCGTATTTAATATGGAGAGGATTTCATTGTTATTTGGTAGGATGATTGCATATGATGCCTAGATGAGAATTTCCCCATATGGTCGTGATCTGTCAACTGTGATGGCTGCCCAAGCCCAAAACCAAAAAACCTTTAGCACAGTCTACAGGCTGTATTTATGAAGAGATTTCATTGTATCTTGGTAGGATGACTCGTTTTGGAATAATTTCACTGTAACTTAGTTACTTTGGTTGACATACATTAACTGTGAGGTCCACATTAACCCACCCTTCAGTTCTTCAGTACAGTCAGCACCTCAAATTATTTTTATTGAAAACATAGCATACAGGGGACAGAAATTAACATATTCTCAATTATCACAAGTCTTGTCATATTTCATAATCCTTTCATAAACATTGAACATTATCCTTTTCATCAAACACAACACACAGTCAAGTTAAGATACAGTGTCATTGACACTTTCATTCCTTGTTGACGGCCATTTCACTCCATTTCTTCAGACAGCTAATGGCTTCCAGTAGCACTGAATATTTCACCCAATTTCATCCCCCAATTTAACCATCCTTGGGTTTTTTTTTATCAACCTACCTCACAATTGTTTACAACAAGCGATTTGGGAAAGAAAAATTGGTGCAAAAACACCAAGACAAAATAAGCCCAAACTGGGTCAAGTGTGGCGGTGCACACCCAGTAGGGGACACTCTTCTCTGTACTAATCCATGGCTTTCCTGTACCAGTGCGTAAGTATAACCAACGTGTCATTCTTTTTTCTTCCGCCATCTTGTGAAGATGCGTTTCATTTTGCTCATCAACAGTGATACCTTTTGACTCGATGTTGATGATGTTTCTGTTCTGAATTGTGGACTCTTGACATACAGGGCTGTGTTTTTGTATATTCTCATGATTATCCACAATATTTTTTTAGCTGCGACGAGCAGCTCTATATGTGGCAATGTCGGTCTGTCTGTCACCAACGAGTTTAAAAAACACCATAACTTCTAAAATACTTGATGGAATGACACCATACTTGGTATGCAAGTGTATCTTCATGGTGTCTACACCCTCTCAATGGTAGCATTACCAAATTTACCCTCTCTGAACCTCAATCTGGATCAAGGTCTCGGGCTAAACAGAAAGAGGTACCCAGAGGATAAAATGGGGGATTCTAGCCTACTGTATGGGATAGCATCAGCAAATTCACCCTCTGGGAACCTTGTTCTGCAATTGACCGATTGCTTATTTCCAGGCTTGTACTTGGTATGCAAGTGTATCTTCATGATGTCTACACCCTCTCAATAGTGCATGTCATTCGGATAATTTCTGCCACATTTATGGACTTGTCACCAACGAGTTTTTTGTCACCAACGAGTTTTTTTGTCACCAACAAGTTTTTTTGTCACTATAACTCCTAAAATACTTGATGGAATGACACCATACACGGTATGCAAGTGTATCTTCATGATGTCTACACCCTCTCAATAGTGCATGTCATTCAGATAATTTCTGTCACATTTATGGACTTGTCACCAACAAGTTTTTTTGTCACCATCGAGTTTTTTTTGTCACCAATGAGTTTTTTTGTCACCAACGAGTTTTGAAACATCATTGGCGTTGAACTAATCGTCGCAGCTTCGGCACTGTGACAGTGCTTCTAGTTTTCATTGATATATCTCTATACTGATTTCTCGCACGATTTTTGCGTAATGCTAACCCTTTGGGTTCGGCTTTTATCTGAGTTAGGTGTCAGCTGGGGGCTGTTGTGGCAACTTTCTCCCTACTGTTGAAAGTCGATTTTCTGCCCGTTTTTCCCCTTTTGGCTGTTGGGGTACTTTTCGGTTCCTGTCAGACCTTTGTTTCCTGCCACCTTACTTTGGTAACTGTGGGTGTCCTGATTTTATTTTTCTTTGGGTTCACCTTCCCAGCTGCATTGCTCTCACCAGATATGCCTAAGACGATATCTTACGGGCGATGTTTGTTGCCTTAGAATGTTGAAGATTCCCATGATTCATTTTTCACTTGATATGGGTGTTACATTGAAAGACCCTGTGGGCGGTGTGGTTCTTGGTCTTCCACCTTTGGGCTTCAGTCTATTGTGTAGTTCTGGCACGTGGCCGGAAGGGGAACGCAGTCATCGTTTGGGGCATCCCGAACCGACTCTGTCTGGAGAGTTCTACCCCCTGGCAGTGGATACCGCAGTAGCTGCTGACTTTCTGGCAAGGAGATGCCTGGTTCTGGGACTGCTGTCCCCTCCAGTCGACATCTGAGGCTGTCACTAGGGTTGTGACTCCTCTGTTGGGGCCGAGCTTGGTCGCTCTCTCTGCCATTCCTCCTTTGTTAACAGCTACTGATGTATCCACTCCTGCTGCTGCATTGGTGACATCATCAGTCTCCATTTCAGCTAGCCTTGGCTTATCCCTGCATGAGTCTCTAGGGTTTCTGCTCTGTTGCTTTTGGATTCTTGGCCTCAACCTTCCCTGAGTTCAACTCGGCAAAGTTGGACGGGGTTGCTGGCTGGTTCCTCTGCTTCAGTCTCCCAGCCGTCGGACCAAGCAGGTTTTGCTTTGGATTTGGATGTCCATGGTGGGGCCACCATGAAGTTTGTTGTGCTTCCGTCCACACATTCTGGTCCTTCGGCCAGTTTAGCGGGACCAGTGCAATCTGGCCAGCCTGGACCTTCTGTCCCTCAGTGGTCTGCAGTGACTCTCCTGAGTTCTTGCACTCCAGATCCTCGAGGTATTCATACCCGTTTTGGCTGCCACCTGTCATTCCGTGTCGGGTGTTCTTGAGGATCATGACTCTTTGCTGGTTAAGAGGGTCAGATGTAAAGCCAATTTGCATGGTCCTTCCCATGTTGGACCGGCAGATTTTGGCCGTGAGCTTAGGGAGGCCCTCTCCTTGCTCACACAGGTTCTTGCCAAGAGCCTTCCCATTGCCTTCAGTGAGGATACTGGTGGTTTCCAGGCACCCTCAGCGGCTCTGCCTCCTGGGATTGGAAGCAGGTCACTTTCTAATCCCCTGTGGTGTTCCTACACAATGGGAGGCTTCGGCTGATATGCCCAAGATGGGCTATATGTCTTCCAACTCTGAAGATGGGTCAGACACACCTGACATTGAGAGCCATCAGTCTTTTGACTTTTGTGCTGCTCTTGACTTTGTGTTTGAGTTCGTTCCAGAGCTTAACCTGTCAGACCAGCCGGAGCTTTCAGCCAGGCCACGATCATCGATCGCACTCCTACAGCCTGTGAGCAACCTCCCTCTGGCACCTCCGACCGTACCAGTAGGTATAGCTGGTTGAAGCTTTTGCAGCATTGGACTCTTTAAGTTGAGTTCCAAAGCTATGAAGACTTTGTTCTTCACTAGGGCTGATACCTTTTTTCCCCCCCTGTGCATTATCGTTCCTACGATTCTGCCAATCCATCGGTCTGCCAGACGTTGATGGTCTTGGATCAGGACTCCTCCTCCCTCAGGCCTTCCCAAGTTGGCCTTTATTCCTTTGGAGACTTTGGATTCCCTGTTGGGCTTATCCAGAGAGATGCTTTCTCTCTCGGATCATGTCATCTCTGCTTTGGCTGCTTATCTTCCTCCAGATAAGTTTGATGACATACAGGCTCCCTTGTGTGTGATTTCTAAGGTGCTCATGCATCTTATTCACACGCATGCCTGTAGCACAGCTAATCTGGAATTAGTTTGCTGGGACGCACTGTTGAACACTAGCCATTCTCTTCCTGAAGTGCAGCGCGCTGCTTTCTGATCCACTTCTTTGGTGGGTCTGTGTCTGTTCCATGATTCTGTGGCGACGGTCCGGGATGCATCCTTCCAAAAATCAGCTGCTGCTTCACCAGCTTGATCTGCCTTCTGTTGGAGGCCATAGTTGTTCCAAGCCCAACAGGCACCCTTCTGTTTCATTTGCAAAGCCAAGGGATGTTCCTCCTGCCTCTGCTTCTTCCTCTTACTCATGTGGTAAGGATAAGCATTGGTGGAACAGAGGGAGGTCTCTGGATATTTCTACTAGCAGAGGTGATTTCTCCTCTCACAGGCCTTGCCGAGGCTCGAAATGAAGGTCCTCACCTCGATTCATCCCAGATTAAAGCCTGGAGGCCGAATGTCAATCTTCTGGATCTGGTGCTTCAGTTACCAGCATATCTCAGTCGTCACCTTCTTCCCTGGATAGACGTTCAGTGGATTATGCAGGGAGTTCTGCTGGACTTGCCCATGTTGCAGATGCCAGCGATCTCAGATGGGGCATGATGTTGGATCCTCTGTCTTTCCATTCACAGTGTTTAGGACCAGGATCAGGCAGCTCTTCACATCAACCAGAAGGAGCTCCTCTTCTTCTGAGGTTCCTGCAGTGGATTCCCCACCTTTCAAATCGTCAGGTCCTTCTGTTCGACAATTTGACAGTGGTAGCTTTCATTCGGAACCAGGGTGGCACACACTCGGTTCCCATGTATGAATTGGCTTGGGATCTTCTACTGCTTGCTCAGGTCGTCAACTCTGGTGTGATGGTTTGTCACTTTCTCGGTCATCTGAACGGCCTAGCTGACTCCCTGTCCCGATGGAGCAGGGTCATTTCCACCGAGTGGATGCTTCACAGAGCAGTGTTCCAGTTGATTTGCGATCTCTTGGGTCGTCCCCACCTCAATCTGCTTTCGCCACAGATGTTGAATCATTCTGCTTGCTCCCCTGTTGCCTCAGCAGGTGTGGATCAATCAGCTCCGCCCTCTGTTGGTGGCAGTTCTGGTACGTCGCAACCTTTTCTGTCAAGGTCACCCGAGGAGGTTTCACGTCGACCCGACATTATTGTGCCTTCACACATATCTTTTGTCCAGTCCTGTCTCCTCCATAGAGGTTCTTCGAGATGAAGGTCTTCTGTCGATGGTGTGCTGATCACTCTTGATTATGTCAACCCTTCGATTACACAGATTGCAGAGTTTCTGGTATATCTGTTTAATTCTCGGGGTCTCCAACCTGTTACCATCAATGGGTACAGGTCTATGCTTTCAGATACCTTTTCGTTTGTGGGAAAGCATCGTATCAGCACTAATCAGCTTCAAGCTTCTCTGACCCTTTTCTTTAAAAAGGCCTAGAGTTTTGCTGCTGACCCCAAGATGGAATCTTCCTTTGTTGCTGCTTTGCTTGTGGGGGGGGGGGGGGGGGGGGGCACCGTTCAAACCATTATCCCAGGTGGATATGCATTTTCTCACATACCAGACAACTTTTCTAATGGCTTTTGCCTCGGCCAGGAGAGTTAGTGAGCTTCACTCCCTCTCGGTTGAACCGGCCTTTTTCAGGAGATCCACCAACAGTGTTACTTTTACCACTGTTTGCTCCTTTCTGGCCAAAAATCAGATACCAGAAACTACTCCACCTCCTATCTGTATCTGGGCTCTTCCTTCAGTTGATGGTAATCGTCCTTTGCTCTGTCCGGTTCATGCAATTTGCATTTACCTCAACCGGACGCAGTTTATTAGAAACGGCAGAAAGCGATTCTTTCTGTCTCTTATCCCTGGTTGACAGAAAATCTCTTCTCAATCCATTTCTAGGTGGATTTGTCTTCCTATTTGAGCATCACACGCTCGTTTGGCAAGTGATGATTGTATTACCAATTGCTTTTCTGCCCACGAGGTGCATGCATTGTCTGTCTCCTGGACTTATGCTAACTCCATCAAGTTGTCGGATGTTATGCAGGCAGAATACTGGAGAAATGCATCTTCTTTCTCCACCTTCTACTTGCGTCAGTTGCAGGAGCAGTCTGAGGACCTTTTTTCTTTAGAACCTCTTTCTTCTGCTCAGGCTGTTATCAACCCTGGCCATTCTTTCAGGATTAGTTCCAGCCCTGTGCTTGGTTACTGTCCTTTCTGTCTGTGTATCATACATATCCATACGCCTCATCTCTCATTGTTTATTCCAGTGTTTGTGATGCGGTGGTTTTATAGGCCTTGGGTACTCTTCTTCTGTCCACGGTTCTAGCGCAGTCGTGTTGTGTGGGGGTTGGTTATGTGATTTCCTCCTCCTATTGTCTATTCAGCCTGTTGTAAACAGTTGTGAGGTAGGTTCATAAGAAATTTAAATTTTATAATAAATTTCCTTTCTTATTATACCTACCACAATTGTTTACCTGGAGGCCCTCCCGTCATCTTATTCGGGTAAGAATCCTTCCTCCCCTCTGATCACATAATTCCAGTGTTGGCGGATTCAAATAGAATGACATGTTGGTTATACGTCTGCACACTGGTACCGGAAAGCCATGGATTAATACAGAGAAGAGTGTCTCCTACTGGGTGTGTGCCGGCTGCACTCAACCCAGTTTAGGCTTATTTTTTTTGTGCTTTTGCACCACTTGTTCTTTCCCAAATCGCTTGGGAAAGAACAAAATAGAGAGTATACTTCCGAGTTAGGGACTTCCACTGTTGTACAAGCCTGTTGTAAACAATTGTGGTAGGTATAATAAGAAAGGAAATTTACTGTAAAATTTAAATATTTCGCCAGACAGCCTACCACACAAACACAATGTGCCTTGCTCCTTATTATCTAGTGATGAATCGATTATCAAAACTTTGTATGAACCAATTACCAATTATTTCTCTGCTGATTCTGCCGATTCCGATGCCGATTCTGATGGTTGGAATAGGACACCAAAAACATTCTGTTGGTGCCTGTTATAGTACTGAATTTTGTTCATAAATCAATTAAGAAAGCTTAATAGCACATAAGTTCTCAAAATATGCATGTTTAGATGCATGTTTAGTGCTGGGCAATATTGGCCAAAATAATATTTGCGTTTATTTTTTTTTGGCGGGGAGAAGATTGTTATTTACGATATAATCACGTGATATTGTTCTCTTGTGAAGATTGTGTTTATTCTGGTAAATTGTGTTGATTCAATTTTGTGTAAGAATACAATAATACATTCAGCTGTATTAACCAGAAATATACTGAGCACACATACTTTGTGTCTTTGGGTGTGCGGTGGCTCAATGGTAGACTGTTGGACTTCTATGCTAGAGGTCCTGAGTTCGATCCTCATCCGGGACGACCTGCATTGTGTCCTTGGGCAAGGCACTTTATCCCGGTTGCCTACATGAGGGCACGATGATGCCGTGTACTAAGGCATACTGCATGTCGATGGTGCACATGTCCTCAACCACTGTAACCCTGCTTGAGCGGGGATTGAGTTAGAATGTTGAGGAGCTGACAGTTGCTCGTCGATGGTCGGTGGTTCTCTCTGGGTACTCCGGCTTCCTCCATCCGGGACGACCTGCATTGTGTCCTTGGGCAAGGCACTTTATCCCGGTTGCCTACATGAGGGCACGATGATGCCGTGTACTAAGGCATACTGCATGTCGATGGTGCACATGTCCTCAACCACTGTAACCCTGCTTGAGCGGGGATTGAGTTAGAATGTTGAGGAGCTGACAGTTGCTCGTCGATGCTCGGTGATTCTCTCTGGGTACTCCGGCTTCCTCCACCCGTAAAACTGTCACTGTTATGATTAGCCATTGTGCATAAGTATGTGACCTTAAACACCAATATATAAATAAATAAATACTTTGTATCTTAATTGAAAAAAAAACTTTGTTGTTGTAAATGTGTGTTGTGAACTTGTTCATTCATGGTTTACAGATCGATAGACATGCAACATGTCAGAATTTAATGTTCATTTTTTCAACTTCTTACCTCCCTTGATGTGTTTCTCCAATATTTTACATGTGCACTTCAGTTAGCATTAGACAGGAACATCAAGGGGGTAACTGAAAAAAAATGAACTTGCCAAACTGAAAACGCGATTGTGCAGTCATGTGGCTTACATATTGCATGACAATCATCTATCATTGAAAAAAAAGAGTGTTTTTATTATTATCCCCGCATTTTAAAAAATGCGGGGATATTGTCGTGATCTCCGTCCGTACGTCCATATGTCCATACGTCCGTACATCCATACGTCCGGTTTTGTAATTCGAAACGCTGTAACTTTCTACAGTTGTTCAATAGGGTCTGTGCAATCCAAAAATACCACTTTTAAGGTTTTGCGCCACCAGGTGGCTTCTGTGAAGCCACTTGAAAAATGCTCTAATTTTTCACATTTCTGGCAAAAGGCTCCTAGGGTATGTAATTCGAAACACTAAAACCATGCTCAAATGTTGCAGTAGGGTCTGTAGATGCATACGAAGGTTTCCGAATTTTCAGGTGCCACGTGGCTGTGCCACCGTTGCCACTTTTGTGTTTTCTTAGACCGTTTCCGGCGAAAGGCTCCTAGAGTATGTAATTCGAAACGCCAAAACCATGCTCAAATGTTTCAGTAGGGTCTGTAGATGCGCATGAAGGTTTCGGATTTTTCAGCTGCCACGTGGCTGCGCCACCATTGCCACTTTCATGTTTTCTTAGACCATTTCCGGCGAAAGGCTCCTAGGGTATGTAATTCGAAACGCTAAAACCATGCTCAAATGTTGCTGTAGGGTCTGTAGATGTGCACGAAGGTTTCGAATTTTTCAGGTGCCACGTGGCTGTGCCACCATTGCCACTTTTGTGTTTTCTTAGACCGTTTGCGGCGAAAGGCTCCTAGGGTAGATGTGCACGAAGGTTTCCGATTTTTCAGGTGCCACGTGGCTGTGCCACCATTGCCACTTTTGTGTTTTCTTAGACCGTTTCCGACGAAAGGCTCCTAGGGTATGTAATTCGAAACGCTAAAACCATGCTCAAATGTTGCAGTAGGGTCTGTAGATGCACACGAAGGTTTCGGATTTTTCAGGTGCCACGTCGCTGTGCCACCGTTACCACTTTTGAGTTTTCTTAGACCGTTTCCGGCGAAAGGCTCCTTGGGTATGTAATTCGAAATGCTAAAACCATGCTCAAATGTTTCAGTGTGGTCTGTAGATGTGCACGAAGGTTTCAGATTTTTCAGCTGCCCAGTGGCTGTGCTGTTGCCACTTTCATGTTTTCTTAGACCGTTTCCGGTGAAAGGCTCCTAGGGTATGTAATTCGAAATCCTAAAACCATGCTCAAATGTTGCAGTAGGGTCTGTAGATGCGCACGAAGGTTTCCGATTTTTCAGGTGCCACATGGCTGTGCCACCGTTGTCACTTTTGTGTTTTCTTAGACCGTTTCCGGCAAAAGGCTCCTAGGGTATGTAATTCGAAACGCTAAAACCATGCTCAAATGTTGCAGTAGGGTCTGTAGATGTGCACAAAGATTTCGGATTTTTCAGGTGCCACGTGGCTGTGCCACCATTGCCACTTTCGTGTTTTCTTAGACTGTTTTCGGCGAAAGGCTCCTAGAGTATGTAATTCGAAACGCTAAAACCATGCTGAGATGTTGCAGTAGAGTCTGTAAATGCGTAGGAAGGTTTTGGATTTTTTGGGTGCTAAGTGGCTGTGTCACCGTTGCCACTTTTGTGTTTTCTTAGACCGTTTCCGGCGAAAGGCTCCTAGGGTATGTAATTCAAAATGCTAAACGCATGCTTAAATGTTGCAGTAAGGTCTGTAGATGCGTACAAAGGTTTCAGATTTTTCAGATGCCACGTGGCGGTGCCACCGTTTTTCTTTCATGTTTTCTTAGATCATTTCCGGCGAAAAGCTCCCAGAGTATGTAATTTGAAATACTAAAACTATGCTCAAAAGTTGCAGTAGGGTCTATAGATGTGCACGAAGGTTTCGGATTTTTGGGGTGCCACCGTTGCCACTTTCATGTTTTCTTAGACCATTTCCGGTGAAAGGCTCCCAGGTTACATGTATGTAATTCGAAACGCTAAAACCATGCCCAAATGTTGCAGTGGAGTCTGTAGGTGCGCATGAAGCTGTGTCACCTGTGCCACTCAATATGATTTTAGTGTGTCATATAATACATTTCATCTTTCATCAAGCATTCATACAAAGTCAAGAATGCAAATGCGGGGATACACTATAGTGTGCTTTGCACACAAGTGACACCATCTAGTTGAGTTTTTTCGCCAATTTTATTCTCTTATTATTATACCCCCACAATGAGTTGTGGGTGGGGGGGGGGGGGGGGGGGGTATACTGGAATTTCCTTTTATCCATCCATCCATCTGTCTGTCCATCCATTCATCCATCTGTCCATCCATCCATCTGTCCGTAGACATAACATTGTCCAGAGATTTTCTCAGACGTTCATGGACCAATCTGCTCAAAACATGGTATGAATGTTCACTACCATGGGAACCTGCACAACTGCGATTATAGTTCCGGTCGAATTATTTTTTTCAGAGTTATGCCCCTTTTCAACTTGAAATAGCAGGCCAAGAATTTTGTCCAGAGATTTTGTCAGATGTTTATGGATTGATTCCTTTGAGACTTGGTATGGATATTTACTACCATAGAATCCTGTGCACCTGCTATTATAGTTTCGATTGGACTGTTTTTGACAGAGTTATCCCCCCTTTGTCTTGGAATGCCTGAATTGCCTAGAATTTTGTCCAGAGATTTTCTCAGATGTTTATGGGTCGATTCCTTCGAAACTGGGTATGGATGTTTACTACAATGGGAACCTGTGCGTCTGCGATTATAGTTTTAGTCGGACTTTTTTTTGCCAGAGTTATGCCCCTTTTCATCTTAGAATGCGCAAATTTTCTCCAGAGATTTTCTCAAATGTTTAGAGATCAATTCCGTTGAAACTTGGTATGGATGTTCACTACCATGGGAACCCATGCACCTCTGATTATACTTTCGATTGGACATTTTTTGCCAGCGTTATGTTCCTTTGTCGTCATAGAATGCATGAATTTTGTCCAGAGATTTTCTCAGATGTTAACGGGTTGATTCCTTTGAAACTTGTTATGGTTGTTCACTACCATGGGAACCTGTGCACCTGAGATTATAGTTTCAATCAGACTTTTGTTGCTACAGTTATGCCCCTTTTCATCTTAGAATAATGGCAGCAGAGGGTATGGACAGGCTCATCTGGGACAGTCACACCTCTAGTTGTGTTGTGATACCTGCATCATGAAATACTGCAGACTACTGGCTGAACACATTGTATTTATTCGTTAATTTTATGTGCTCAATGCAACGTTGTGCAGCATCATATTTGAAGCCAGTGACTTCGATCAGCCGGGAAATTGTGGCAATGTCATACCATTTGCAGATGATAAATCCCGTAATATCTTGGCTTTGCAGATTCTTAAATATTCTACTATGCAGTACTTACGTTTTTAAATGGCAAACTTCATTGAAATGGCCAGATATCAAAAAGATTTTTAATTGTCAATGTTAAATATAGAATAATTGGAAACTGCGGGTTGTCATGATCGGCCAATGCCCCATAACCGGCTGGTTCTGATTGCTGATATTCTCTTTTCTGATTTTCTGATTTTTCTACATTATTATCCTCTCTTCTTGAAAATAAACCGTTTTGAAGTTTTTTAAGAATAGTCTTGAAAAAACATGATACAGAGTCAAGAAGACTCAAAAATAGACTGACCCAGACTGACCAGGGCCAGTTGTGCTTAGACCACAACCCAGTGTCTGCTCTTCCTCTCAGTGCAACAGCACCCATTGTCCATTTCCTGCCAGACATGCACCAATTTCTTATTTTCAACCATTGTGACAACAGTCAACTGTTCAAGTCTCTTCAAAAAATGTTGCGTATTTAGCCATTTGAAGTGAAGCCAGGATCATGGATATTTCTTCACAGCTCTCATGGATGATTCCAAGAAACTCTTATTTTGGGAAGTGACCTTTAAATAATTGTTTTCATTAATTAAAAGGCCATGTGAGCTTTTCTCATCACTTGGCGTCCATCATCGTCCGGTGTGTCCGTCATCCGGCCTCCATAAACTTTTCACATTTTCTTCTTCTTCTCTGTAACCTCTGTGAACCAAACTTGGCAGGAATGGTCTATGGGAGGTCCTCTACAAACGATCGTCATTTTGTTCCCTTCGGATGAAAAACATGACTTCCAGAGGCATTCTTTGCTTCTGATTGGTGGATTTTGAAAAATCTTCTCCTGAAACTGCAAGGCCAAATGTTTTGAAACTTCACATAAATGATGACTGGAACACCCTCTACCAACGATCCTCATTTAATGTTGATCGGATTACAAACATGGCCACAATTGTGGCTTATAGTTACTATAGAAACCCAATGGGAAATCACATTTTCATCTTCTTCTCTGAACCAAGCCTGGCAGGGATAGTCTATGGGAGGTCCTCTACAAACGATCCTCATTTTGTCCCATGGGTTTGGAAACATGGCCGCCAGAGGCATTCTTTGATTGTGATTGGTGGATTTTGAAAAATCTTCTCTGAAACTGCCGGGCCAAATGTTTTGAAACTTCACATAAATGATGACTGGGACACCCTCTACCAATGATCGTCATTTAATGTTGATCGGGTTACAAACATGGCCGCAATTGTGTCTTATAGTTACTATAGAAACCCTATGGGAAATCATATTTTCAACTTCTTCTCTGGAACTACCGAGCTGACATGAACCAAACCTGGCAGGGATAGTCTATGGGAGGTCCTCTACAAACCTTCCTCATTTTGTTCCTGTGGGTTGAAAAACACGTCTGCCAGAGGCATTCTTTGATTCTGGTTGGTGGATTTTCAAAAATGTTCTCTGAACTACCAGGCCAAATGTTTTGATACTTCACATAAATGATGCCTGGGACCCCTCTATTTTCAATCCGATTTATGTTGATTGGATTGTAAACATGGCCGTAATTGCAGCTTATAGTTACTATAGAAACCTATGAGGAATCACATTTTCATCTTCTTCTCTGAAACTACTGAGCCGACGTGAACCAAACCTGGCAGGGATAGTCTATGGGAGATCTTCTACAAGTGCTCCTCATTTTTGTTACCATGCATCGAAAAACATGGCTGCCAGAATCATTTTTTGATTCTGATTGGTGGATTTTGAAAAATCTTCTCCTCTGAAACTACGAAGTCAAATGTTTTGAAACTTCACATGATTGAGGACTGGGACACCTTCTACCAATGATCCTCATGTAATGTTGATGTAATGTTGCACACATGGCCACAATTGCAGCTCATAGTTACCATGGAAAGCCTATGGGAAATCACATTTTTATATGTAGTTCCAGGTGAGCGATTACAGGCTCTTTAGAGCCTCTTGTTTTGTGATCTAAATTCTTGGCGTCGATTTCTTTGGGGTGAAAAAGAGGGCAAATTTTGGAGAATCCCAATAAAAACCCATTAGGAGACTTAAAATTGTCAAAAGACAAAATTTAAACCAAACCGAGTTCACAAGGTGCCGATTTGTGTAGGTACACAAAACCTGGTGACTAGTATCCTACAAAGAACAGTCACCTTTTGTCCAATTCCCGCCAGTCATGTACAAAGTGAATTTTTTTTTTTTACAAACAATGGTAAAACCACTGTTTTTTCTTTGTAAATTCTGGAAAAATGGCAGTTTTGGGGTTTTTCCTGGGGGTGTTATGGATGTATCAGTGCTTCTAATATGGATTTATTACAACCCACATGAAGACAACTGTGCTTTTCTCTCTGGAAAGTGTTCTTTAAATTTCATAGTCTGAAATCGGGAACGTAACAAAATTTTATCACCTTTTTCTGTGCAATAGTTTTTTGGTCAGAAAATGATTTGTAAGCTTCATATGAGTGTTTAAACTCAGTTTTGTGGGTTTATATAGGTGTCAACCGCTTTCCTGTAGATTTCTTCACCTCTTTCATCCTTCAGTGTGATGTGTTTTTTTATTACATGTCCAATGTTATCGGCTGTTTTCTCTCTGCAGTGGCTGTAGAGTCTATGATTATAACACTATGGGCATTGCTGATAATAATTTTTGTGAAGGGTATATATATATTTCATCTCTACTTGATTATAAATTTCAGTTTTTGGACATAATTTGTAACCACGCCACCTCCCTAAAGTAGGGGTTGTAGGTAGGCTTACATACTGTAATACATACTTTGATTTCTGTAATTGTATTTTCTAATATGTATTAATTTATTGTGTAACCATTATCATTTTTACCACTAGATTAGGTTCTTGAATGTCATGTTTTTTGTCTCCCTTTCGGTCTCTAAATATTTCAGTTGACAGGCCTACTTATTGGAAGTTGCTTTATGTTCCCACAGGTGGTAAGTGATTACAGTATAGTTATGTCCTTATTGCCTTAACTTATTATATATTGTCACCTAATGTGTTTGTAAGTCAATTATATTTGTTTTTTCTGGGTTTTTGTGACTTTTGTGTCACTTCGTCTCTGTCACACGTTTAACCTAACCTGTCTACTTGTATTTTTCAGGTCCCCATGTCCATGATTTCTTCTGCTGCCACCTGTGTTAGTTCCTGGCTAAATGATCATCTCGATGTCAGCCATACAGACTGTATTTCCTGCAATGGGTGCTGTCTGGATTTCCATTGCACCATCGGTGGCATGCTCTTTCTGATCTAAATCCTGCACACCTTATGTATAATTCTCTAAGGGAGTGTGGTGGCACAGTAGGTAGAGATACAGGCTGCAAGCCGAGAGGTCCTCAGTTTGAATCCCACCTGCTGCAACCACGGTGGGTCCTTGGGCAAGACACTCAATTCCAATTGCACATGCGGGGGCACGGTGACATTGTGTACTAAGGCATACTGCACGTCGATGGCGTACTTGTCTTTAACCAACGCTAATCCTGCTTGTGTGGAGTTAGTATGTTGGGGAGTCTGACAGTTGCTCACCATTACTCAGTGGTTCTCTCCATCTGGTACTCCATCTTCCCCCACTTGTAAAACTGTCTAACACGAGATGACCCTGGCTGTTGAAAGTGTCGTTAAACCCCAATAAATAAAAATAATGCTTCGCATTTTGGTTGAGCATTAGTAGTCTGCAGGGGCAATTACAGGTCTTTTTAGCTCAACTTTGGCAAAGCAAAATTTGAGCTTATGCCATGGCCAGTCGTCCGTCGTCTGTCTGGCCGGCTGTCCATCAACAATTCAGTACAGCTCGGACTAGAGGCCGTATTTATGAACCAATCTTTACGAAACTTCTTGGGTACCTTTGTTATCACCGTGGGATGAGAACGAGTGTTTTTGGGTCCGATACGAAATTCAAGTTGGCCGCTGGCAGCCATTTTGTACAAAATTAGGTGCAATCAGATTTTTGCGCAGAACTTCCATATGAAAGCGCTGATTTGAATAATTTTTTGTATGAATGTTTAGTACCATGGGATACATCACATATAATACGGGTTTTTGTCTCGTGCGTAAATTATACAAATTAGACTAACCTTGATGTATTTAGTGTTACTATCAGCACTGTAAGTGCAAATGCCAATACGGCTCGGGCTAGAGGCCGTATTTATGAACCAATCTTTACGAAACTTCTTGGGTACCTTTGGTATCACTATGGGACGAGAATGAGTGTTTCTGGGTCCAGTCCAAAATTCAAGATGGCCAATGGCAGCCATTTTGTACAAAATTAGGTGCAATCAGATTTTTGCACAGAACTTTCATATGAAAGCGCTGATTTGAATAGTTTTGTTTGTGAATGTTTAGTACCATGGGATACATCACATATAATACGGGTTTTTTTCTCGTGCAGAAATTATGCAAATTAGATGTACTTTGATTTATTCAGTGCTACTTATACACTGTAAGTACACTTGTCAATACGGCTCGGGCTAGAGTCTGTATTTATGAACCGCTCTTCACGAAACGTCTTGGGTACCTTTGTTATCACCTTGGGACGAGAACGAGTGTTTCTGGTTGCTGTCCAAAATTCAAGATGGCTGCCAGTGGCCATTTTGTACCGAAATTAGGTCTAATCAGTTTTTTGTACATAACTTCTATACGGCTCAGGCTAGAGGCTGTATTTATGAACCAATCTTTACGAAAATTCTTGTGTACCTTTGTTATCACCGTGGGATGAGAATGATTGTTTTTGGGTGTGGTCCAAAATTCAAGATGGCTGCCAGTGGCCATTTTGTACTGAAATTAGGTCCAATCAGTTTTTTTGTCACAACTTCTATACAGCTCGTATTTATGAACTGATCTTCACGAAACTTCTTGGGTACCTTTGTTTTCACCTTGGGACAGGAACGAGTGTGTTTTGGGGTGCCTTTGTTATCGCTGTGCTATGAGTACAAATATTTTGGGGTTCAGTCAGACCAACTCTGGGACTCAAAGATTTCTTTTTCTAGTTTAGCATCTGACTGTCACCCACCTTTACAATACTTTACCTATACATTTGTTACAGGCTACGGTCAGTATTTATGTACAGACCGTTACAATACTTTACATGTACCTTTGTTATTAAGTCATTACCTAGATGTTTGTCATTGCTGTGTCACATACTATACATGTACATGTCTTAACAAGTTGAGCTACAGTGTCATTGACATTTTCATTTCTTTCTTCAGAAAGATTTGTATGTTCTGTTTATGATACAGGGGGGGGGGGAGGGGTTGGGGGGTGGGTGGCATCAGTAGGTAGAGGTTCAAGCTGAGAGGTCCTCAGTTTGAATCCCACCTGCGGCAGCCACATTGTGTCCTTGGGCAAGACACTTCATCCCCATTGCCCATGTGTGTGTGTGTGTGTGAGGGGTGGGGGGGGGGGGGGGTGGGCAAGGTGATGTTGTGTACTAGGGTGTACTGCATGTCAATGGTGCACTTGTCTTCAACCAATGCTAACCCTACTTGTGTAGTGTTAGTATGTTGGGGAGCCTGACAGTTGCTTGCCTTTGCTCAGTGGTTCTCTCCAGGTACTCCAGGTTCCTCCACCCATAAAACTGTCCTACACTAGATGACCCTGGCTGTCGAAAGTGTCGTTGAACCCCAATAAATAAATGATACTCCTACGGAATGGAATCTTTCTACTGCTGCATTCCATTCCTTTTCTTTTATGTTTGTTTCTATTACGCTAAACCATCTTTCGCTCCTCTCATTTACTGAGTCATCACTTTTCGCACTCTGATATGTAATGTCATGTCATAATTTGCTTTATCTTATTTTTGACGGGGGCACGATGATGCCGTGTACTACAGCGTACTGTACGTCAATGGTGCACATGTCTTCAACCGCTGTAACCCTGCATGAGCGGACCTTGAATAGAGTTAGAATGTTGAAGAACTGACAGTTGCCTGTTGATGCTCAGTGGTTCTCTCCGGGTACTCTGGCTTCCTCCACCCGTAAAACTGTCACGGTCACGATTAGCCATTGTGCATAAGTATGTGACCTTAAACACCAATAAATAAATAAATAAATAATCTTATTTTTGACGAAGACACTGATTGTGAAGTGTATTTGGTCGAACATTGTGGCAATTTACATACTTCTGGTTGTGCACGTAAGACAGATTTAATTTTTGTACACAGGACACACATGCACAGGAGGTTAACCTACATAAGTTCCTTTATTATCCTGTCATATGTTTATAGTCAAGAAAAGATCTTTTCCTACTAGAGCATCTATATTTGCCTTTTTATTACCATTTGGACTTTTCGCCTTCGATGAAACAGTGCATAAGGTATCATTGTGATGGTGAGTTTTTGTCATCTTCTCTCCTTCTTGGTGTAATGGATCTATTCATCTCATGATTTACTATCCCATCACATCTTGTGTTAGTTTCACTGTCGCCACTGGACAGTGACTCTCTTCAGCTCGGAAGTGATCAAGGTCATTTACAACCAAGAGTCTGTATGCCTTCATTTCAGCTCCACAGTTTATTATGGAGATGTTCACATTTGTAGGTCTTCTATTCTTGAGAACCTCTTTCTTTTTTTCAGAAAGCATTTCCCTGGGGGATGCTTATTTAAGATAATTTAAGATGAATGTTATGACATTCCATTTTGATTTTGTTCAAATCAAGATGCCCTGCCCCTTGGCAGGGCCACTCCCAAAAAGTGTGCTTAAATATTAAAAAATCTTCTCTTGAACCAGCAATAGCAGAGACTTGATATTTGGTGTGCAGCTTCCTTTTGTGGTGTAGACTCAGATTTATTCAAGAGAAGTTCGAGAGGCTATATTTGCCATCGTTATGGGAGGGGCAAGAATTTTTGCCTCACCCAAAATTTCTATTTTCCAAACCGAGAGGCCAATTTGAACCAAATTTGATATGAGTTCTTATTGGGTCATAAGTACCTAATTTATGCAAATTTTTCCTGTTGCCCCATAGGAACTGCAGGACCTAAAAATAGAAAAAAATTAAAACGCCCATATCTCCAAAACTTCACGGCACTGAGAATTTTGATGTTGTGTGAAGCTTCTTTAGGAACAGCAGAAAGTAATGGTCAAAAAAAAAATTGCCATCGGTTTTATCGTAGGGTACTTTTCCAGGACTTTGAGAAAGTGCTAGTCATCATTTTTTAACACTGAGTAATGCGAAAAACATTAAAGAATCTTCTTCCCCCATACCACTACTCAAAAGGCTGTCATATTTCACATATAACAACTTTGGAAGATTCATTCACATGTTTGTTGAAATCAAATTCCAGGGTCCATATTTGGGCTCTCTATGGGAGCCCAAATGTTCAGATTAGTGCAATATGAGGACTATTCTTTAAAAATCTTCTTCTTCCAATCCACCCATCAGAATCTTTTGATATTAGGTATGCAGCATCCTTAAGGGGTGAGATTCAAGTTTATTCAAGCCAATCCCCTGCGTTCATATTCGGGCTCCTTGTGGGGGCCCAAATTATAACTTAGTTCAATATGAGGAATATTCTTTAAAAATCTTTTTTTTTTCCGATCCACTGATCAGAATCTTTCGATATTTGGTATAAGCTTTTCTTAGGAGGGGCAGATGCAACTTGTTCAAATCAATTCCCTGGGTTGATATTTATGTTACCATGTCAGGTGAGCGCCTTCGGGCCCCGTGGGGTCTCTTGTTTACGGATACAGGGATGCACTTACTCATTCCCCATGTATCTATTATTCGCATTCCTTATTTTACTAAAACATCAATTCTATATTCCTATGCTAGTCTAACTCTCTCAGGTCTCCTATCCATTGTCTCTCTCTGTTGTTATGTCAGCTGATAAGACCTTCATGTTTTTTATCAGAATCAAATCGTTCCTGGACATTTTCACCCGGTTGATGAATTTATCCCTTTGTATCTCTGTGTGCTTTTTTTTCCAGTAGCTTTGACTATTCTTTCTTCATTCCATCTACTAACTTTATCCTTTTGGTATGGAATCTATTGTGCATCAGATCTTGGTCCAAGTCATTCTGGCCTCCGGCAGGATTCTTTCACCTGAGGCATCTCGGTTGGCAGCCCTATTTTGGTGATAGAATGACTGCCACTATCCTATTCTATATGGAGTATCTATGGAGTATCTACATTTTCTTAACGAACTATGTTTTCTTTGGTACGTCCGGTCCTCCAAACTCAGTTTTAATCTTTATTTTCTGACCTGTATTATAAAATTAACTGTTGTAATTTTTTCCTTAGGAGTTTGTAGTCTAGTATTTTGGGGTCTACTTTGCTCCTTTTTAGCTCACCTGACTGAAAGTCAGTGTGAGCTATTGCCATCACTTGGCGTCCGGCGTCCGTCTTCCGTCATCCGTCGTCCATCGTACGTTAGCTTTTACAAAACAATCTTCTCCTCACAAATCAATGGCCCAAATTGGAACATATATGGGCCACATCATCTTGGGGGTATTCTGTTTTAGTTTTGTTCAAATGGGGTCTCCACCCTTTTTGGGCATGGTCTTATGCCCAAATATGATGAAATTCTTTAAAAATCTTCTTCTCATGAACCGCAAGTGGGAATGCTTTGATATTTGGTATGAAACTGCCTCTGGTGTTCCAGATTAAAAGTTGTTCAAAGAAAGTTGATAGGTCCATATTTAGGCTCTCCAGGGGATAATAATAATAATAATAATTTATTTTCTAGAGTGTAAAACCACAAATAGTGCTCTAAAACTCTTGACAAAAATAAATACACTTTTCTGAAATGAAGAGTCACATTTGTTTTGGTTGCCTCTAACAGAGGTTCAGGAGAATGCTTTAGTGAATAGGAAAGTTTTAAGATTTCTTTTGAAGACATCAAGAGTTTCTGAAATTCTGACACTAATTGGCAGGGAATTCCACAATCTGGGACCCACGATGGAGAATACACGATCATGAGCCTGATTAGATCTGCTAAAAGGTACAATTAGTTGAATTTGGTTTTTAGATCTGAGACTGCGTGATGGTTTATATACATTGAGGAGCTCTTGCAGGTAAACTGGAGCCAGTTTGTGGATACATTTGAATACTAAGATCAATATTTTGAAATCAATTCTCTGTTTAACTGGAAGCCAATGCAGTTGTCTTAAAACAGGTGTTATGTGTTCAGAGCGTTTGGTACCAGTAATTATCCTGGCAGCAGTATTCTGAAGTTTTTGAAGCTTCTGAATCAGGCACTGGGACAGCCCCACTAACACTGAATTACAATAGTCTAGTTGTGAGATGATGAAGGAGTGC